>WEIV01027657.1:273543-461561 GCA_013390005.1 Calyptomena viridis | reverse complement strand
TCCAGGGGTTAGGAGTCAGGATTCACCTTCCTGAGGAGCTCAGCCATCAGCAAAGCAGAAGCTGGCTGTGCTGTGGTCATAGGATCATCACAGAACCAGAATGGATTGGGGTGGAAGGGACTTTAAACATCATTTAGTTCCACTATCCCAGGTTGCTCCAAGCCCCATCCAACCTGCCCTTGGACACTTCCAGGGATCCAGGGGCAGCCACAGCTTCTCTGCCCAACCTGGGCCAGGGCCTCCCCACCCTCCCAGCCAGGAATTCCTTCCCAATCTCCCATCTGTCCCTGCCCTCTGGCACTGGGAAGCCATTCCCTGTGTCCTGTCCCTCCAGCCCTTGTCCCAAGTCCCTCTCCAGCTCTCCTGGAGCCCCTCTAAGTTCTGGAAGGCCACAATAAGATCATCCTGGAACCTTCTCTTCTCCAGGCTGAACAATCCCAATTCCCTCAGCCTTTCCTCATAGGAGAGGGGTTCCATCCCTCTAATAATTTTCATGTCCTTCTCTGGACTTGTTCCAACAGCTCCATGTCCTTCCTGTGCTGGAGACCCCAGAACTGGGTGCAGTTGAAGTTTCCCTCATGGCCTGGTGGTCCCAAAAAAGCAGCAGAAGGACCTTGGGTGCCAACCATGTGTAGGAAGGGAGAGGACAGGCTGCTCCATCCACGTGGCTGATACACCACTGCCTGTTTGGGCTCCAAAATCCACTTCCACCTGGAGCAGGTGGGTAATGAAGTGTCTGGTCTCCCTTGCACAGCAAACAGGGAAAGGTGCAGTTTGTCCCATGGGATGTTCCATAAACATCAGCTCAGTCAGACCTGGGGGGGAATGGAGCAAGGAATCAGAGTCACTTCCCAGCACTTGTGGGGATGTTGTTTGCTCTGGAACAGAGACTTGCTCCTCTCCTGGCCTGTGACCAAGGACAGCACACTCACTGCTGAGGTTGTGGCACTGGGATGTCTCCAAAGGAATGTTCTGATGGTCCCATCTGAGATCTGGGAGACAGAACTCCTGGCCAAGGCTGAGCAGAGGTTGGTGCATAAAATAATGTCCAGTTTATTGTGCCTCGTCCTTCTCATAGAACTGTGGAATCAGAATGTTTTGGGTTGGGAAAAACCCTAAAGTTCATCTTGTTCCACTTTCTGCCATGGGCAGGGACACCTTCCACTATCCCAGATGGATCCAACCTGGCCTTGGACAATTCCAGGGATGGGAAACCTGTGCCAGAGCCTCACCACCCTCACAGGGAAGAGTTTCTCCTAATATCTAATGTTGGCTCATGTGGGATTTGTGGATGCTGCTTATGTTTTCCAAGATTTCCCCCTTTAGAAGGACTCTGTGCAATTGTCTGATTCCGACTGGCATCAGCTGGATCCAACATATTCACCCTGGGACTATTTCCATTGGATTGATTGTTGTTGCTGGTGTAACAACCAGCTCTGTAATCATAACTCTTACTCTTCATGGATCTCCACAGACCCATTAAACCCCACTGTAATCCACAGGATCCCTGGAGTACAGGGAAATTAATAGCAGTGCCTGTGTGTAACAATTACAACCAGGCAAAACTCAGACATTCCTCTTTTACTGGAAAGTCCAATTCTCTGGAAAACTGACTCAGAATTACCACCAACTCTTAGGAAAATAGGAATCCCGAAATAAAAGTTCAGAAATCCTCCTTCTTGGCTATTTCAGGAAAATAGGAATCCTGAAATAAAAGTTCAGAAATCCTCGTTCTTGGCTGTTTCAACAACTGCACATTGAGCTTCTCTAAGGGAGATCACCCTCTTTTAATTTACTCTTAGTGTTGTATTAAAAAAAACCCCACACACCACAAACCAGCTGCTGCTCTAATTAGCACCGAGTGAAACAGCTTCTTTTACCATCTAATTCAAATGTCAAACAGCTCCCAGCACCGAGACACACCTCAGACAAGCAGATAAGATGTTTCATTAGGGCAGAGGCTGCTTCCAATATTGTGGAACACTGATAGCAGGGGAAAATAAAAGCAGAAAAATGAGGAGCCAGAGTGGGAGACAGTCAGGAGAATTCCTAGAGGAGGTTGGCACCCAGCTGTTGGCCCAGGAAGACCATTAGATGCAATTTTTTCCTGTTTTTATTCTATTTACTTTTTGTTTGGTTGGTTTTTCTCCTCTGGCAAATCGATTGCTTTCCAAAAGAAATTCTCAGTCTTTCCCAAACTTCTTTTTCCCAAGAATCTGCAGTCCTGGCAAACTACAGCCCACATGGAATCCCTGTTTGCTGGGAAGCACATCCAGCTCCTCTGTAGACCCCCAGGAAGTAAAATTACCCATTTTTTGCCCATTTTACAGACAAAGAAACAAGCCAGGTGTGATTGAGTCCCCTTTTGAAGGGGTTGGGACTAGATGGTCTTTAAGGTCCCTTCCAAGCCAAACCATTCCATGGTTCTGAGATGAATCCCTGTTTAAGCTCTGGCTTGGAGGAGCTGCAGCTCCTGCTGTGGAGCTTTGTAAATATTCAGCAGACAATCCTTACTTTAAAAAAGTCCCAGTTTAGGTCATATAATCATAGCCAGGGATGAAAACAAGAGCAATAAATGTAGGAAAATGGAAGAAATAGCAAAGAACTCCTGGCTGGGAGGGTGGGGAGGCCCTGGCCCAGGTTGGGCAGAGAAGCTGTGGCTGGTCCTGGATCCCTGGAAGTGTCCAAGGCCGGGTTGGATCCACCTGGGATAGTGGGAGGTGTCCCTGCCCGTGGCAGGGGGGGGAACTGGGGGATTTTTAAGGGCCCTTCCAACCCAAACCATCCTGTGATTCTGTGATCCATGAGAATACAAGGCAGCATTATTCCCTATGGACAAACAAACCAATGGAGACTTTAAGGATACCCCTGAATTAGGAACACACCAGTGGATTCCCAAGCCCTGTGTGCTGTCCCTGAGGTGAGAACCACAACCTCGACCTCACAGGGACACAGCTGTGGAAAATGTCTAAACCAGGGCAATGCAGAATGATGGAATTATGGAACCATTTGGGTTGGAAAAACCCTCTTGGAGATCACGGAGTCCAACCCTTCCCCAGCACTGCTAAGGCCACCACTGAGCCATGTCCCCAAGTGCCACATCCACAGGGATTTTAAATCCCCCCAGGGATGGTTTGCTGATGTGGACCTGGAGTTCTGCTCTGCTCTTGACCTTTGGTATCCAGGGATGTCTCCAGCCATGAGATGTGGCCATGGATTGAGTTGGGAGAGCAAGGATGGACCTTTGGAAGGAGTCAGAGACACTCCCACAGTCTGACCACCTTTCTCCTCAGAATGTTTTCCCAGTTGGTTTGTTTTTTTCTGAGTCTTTCTGACAAAAAAAAATTATTCCTGGGATTCCTGATCTCCTCCAGCCTGTGATGGTTTGTAGCTGCTTTGTGGGATGGATGTGGGCACCAAGGGGCAGAGGGAATTTGGCACCACAGATGGGGTGAGATAGGTTAGGAGAAAGCAGCACAGTCGTGCTTGATTTGGCTGGAATTCCAGGAGAATCTGGGAAGCCAACTGGAGAGTGCTGCCCTGGGGGAGGTGAGGAGGTTTCCTGCCTCCCCCGGGTGTTTTTACAGCTCCCCCAGGTCTGACAGACACAGGTTTCACAGAATCCCAGAATATCCTGAGCTGGGAGGGACCCCCAAGGATCATCCATCCAACCTTGGCCCTGCACAGACCCCCCAACAATCCCCCCCTGTCCCTGGTGGCCAAACCCTCCTGGAGCTCTGGCAGCCTTGGGAAGTGCCCATTCCCTGGGGAGCCTGGGCAGTGCCCACCCACCCTGTGGGGGAAGAACCTTTCCCTGAGCTCCAACCTCCCCCTGCCCTGGCACAGCTCCAGCCATTCCAGGCTCCTGTCCCTGCCCCTCCCGGTCCCCTCCAGCTCTGCTGTAGGATCCCAGCACGGGAGGGCTCTGTGTCCCTCTGCTGAGCCAGCAGCTGTCACAAGTCACCCTGAAGCCACTGCAGCCACCTCCATGTGTGCTCCACGTCGTCCCATGGGACAGGGGGACAGTGGGAGCACAGCACACATGGGGAGAGGGCAGTTCTGTGCTGCTGCTCCGAGGGAGACCAAGTCTCCTTATATTGTTTGAGTAACAAACAGAGGAAATATCTGCAATCTCTGTTCCCCGCCACTCCTAGGGAGCTATCTGCTTGCCTTTCCTGTGAGTCCTCTGCTGTGCTTCTGCCTGTGGGAACTGCTTCCCAGACCGATTATTTAAGCTTTGAGTGGCTCTTCTTGGGTTTTTTTTTCACTGAGTTCTTGCTTTGCACATCTTCTTTCATGGCAGGAGGAACAGACCTGGAGTGATGTTCCTCTCCTCTCCTGCAAAGCTCAGCTTGAGCAGTGCCACCACCCCTCAGTGGTCTGGTTATTCCTGACCCTTCCCCACCTTTTATGTGCTTGGAGATGCTTTTTTCCTTGATCAGTGGATCACCTCCCTGCAGCCTCCTGGCAGGGATTGCAGGGAATTCCAGGTGCCTTTGGATCCTCCTTTTCTCCAGGCTGAGCCCCCCCAGCTCCCTCAGCTGCTCCTGGGGCTCCAGCCCCTTCCCAGCTCCCTTCCCTGTTGCTCAGACCTCAGTGACTGAGCTTGGAGGGCAGTGAGGATCCTCCCTCCTCCTAAGGCAGGATCCCAACTCCTGCCAGTTAAACCCCTGCCTATATTCCCTCTTTGAGCACATTCCCATCCTGCTCCATGTGCCAAACAAGCCTTCACCACAGCTGGACCAGAACTGCTTCCCATACAGGTTTTTTTTTTGGATAAAAGGTCCTTTTTAGATCTTGGAGGTTTAGGATGACCCATGGCCATCCAAGCTGGGGGCACGGATGCCTTACACCCTGTCCCAGTCTGTGCACTTCTCTCCCAGCAGCACATCCCTGAATTCCAGACCCCCCTGGAATAGAGGGAGGACACGTTTCAGCTCCCCCAGGTCCCCTGGCTTGGCTGCAAACTCGGGTTTTTCCTTTCCTGCTCACTCCAGTGCCACTCCAGCATCTCTTTTCTCCAAGCATGACAGTTTGGGTTCACCCCTTAAATAAATCTGACCACAGTTGTCCAGGATGCTCCAGTTGTGCCCTCCCAATCCTGGTACAACAGCACCAAAGTTTCCTGACCAGCCCTGACACTCCTTGCTCAGTCCATCCTAATCTGACCTTTTTTTCAATTACTCAGAAGATAAATATCCCCCATCTCCCCAATTTCTCCTCCTCCACCATTCCCTAACAGTAATTTTTCCCCTTTTAGTCAAACTTTTTGTTTGATCCCCTCAGCACACACTCTCACTCCTCATTAAATTCCACCCTTTTTAGCTCTCAGGCATTTTGTCTTTAATGATAATTTCTAATTCTTCCCTCTGCAAAGTCTTTATCTCTGTACCCACAGCAATCATCAGCTTCCTGCTCTCCTTTAGTCCAAACTATTACTGAAAAGATATATATTTTTTTAAAAATAGCATCTCACATTTTAACTCCATTAGAAACTTAATTCCAATTAATTAATTAAGTTTCTTAATTCTAATTTCTTCGTTTTCAAACCCATTGTTTCCCCTCCCATCCAAACCTGCTGTTGCCTATGCCCTGTCCTCAGCCTGGTCCTTCCTCATCTTCGTGGATCCCAAATAAATCCTCTTTTTTTGGGACATTACTGGATAAATAAGATGTCAGCAAATAGATCAGTGAGGTTCTCAGACAGAAGACTTCTCATAATTCACTTTTCTAGGAAAACTCTGCTCTGTGACAAATTTGGGGAGGAGGAACAGGAGGGAAGTCACTGCTGTCAGGAATGATTGTCTGGAGCAACAAATGATTTCCTACCACAACTGGGGTTCATCCTGCCTGGCTGTGATCCCATGGTGTGGATGCAAGATCCAGTGTATCCCCTGTGGATCCCTCCAGGCTGAGTTCTGCAAGGATCCTGAACATCAGGTAAGAATTACCCAGGGAGAGCTTGGAGCCCCTGGCAGAGCCTCAAGGGGCTCCAGGAGAGCTGGAGAGGGACTAGGGCCAAGGGCTGGAGGGACAGGACACAGGGAATGGCTTCCCACTGCCAGAGGGCAGGGACAGATGGGATGTTGGGAAGGAATTCCTGGCTGGGAGGGTGGGGAGGCCCTGGCACAGGTTGGGCAGAGAAGCTGTGGCTCCCCCATCCCTGTCTGCATTTCATTTGTTTGAACCTCCAGTTAGAGCTGAGTGGCCACAGAGCCATGGAATGAGAGAATCATGGAATGGGTTGGGTTGGAAGGACCTTAAAGCCCATCCTGTTCCACCCCTGCCATGGGCAGGGACACCTCCCACTATCCCAGGGGGATCCAACCTGGCCTTGGACACTTCCAGGGATCCAGGGGCAGCCACAGCTTCTCTGGGAAATCCATCCCAGTCCCTCCCCACCCTCCCAGCCAGGAATTCCTTCCCAATATCCCATCTAAATCTCTCCTATTTTATTTACATCCTAATGTTACAAAGCCAAATGTTGCCTCTGTCTTTCTAATGCCACTCCAGACTCACACTAAGATCCCAGAAAAAGAAGAAAATATTGAATGTCTGTGTGTCAGGTGCAATGAATGTTCACTGGGAAATGAACCAATTTACAGAGCCAAAACTCCCTTGTTAAAGGTGAGACTTAGGAAAGACTTGCTAAATTTCTCAGAGCACAGAATTTTCTTTAATTGGCATTTTCTTCACACTGTTTGGAAGGTTCCCCAGGACAGAAGAACTTGGCTGCATCTCTGTTCTTTTCTATAATAAAACCTTCCAGGCACAAGCTGAGGTTTATTTTGTCACCCCAAGTGGAAAAGGTGCAGACAGCACCATGAATTTACATTTTCTATTTCCTTGGATGCTTTCCTTCCAGGACTGGCTCCTTAGCATGGCATTAAAGCAGCCCACTCCCAGGCAGGATTGTCTCACCAGCCTCATTTGTGTGCTGGGAGATAAGGGGATGAATTTGGCTGCTCGTCAGTTAATTAACAGGCCACTGATGAATTTGTGGCACTATCAGCAGGATGTTATCACTCTCCTGGGCACCTGCTGTACACTGGAGGTGGAGGACAGAGAGTTCTGCTGCAGAGCAAGTGGCCCCTGGGGTCTGTACCCACCCCCCCACCACTGTTGCTGCTCCCAGATATCCCCAAGCCATGGGGATATCCAAAGAAAAATAAGTAAATCCAGGACAGGATGCTCCCATGGCATCAGAAAAGGTTGTGCATCCACCCAGAGTATTTATTCAGGATGAACACCTGCCAGAAAACAGCATTTTTAAATTTAATTTCTTTTCCTCTGAACAAATGACACAAAATTCCAGCAAGTGCATCTCGAAGTTCTGCCCTTCCTGTGAGGTCCTGTGACTCTTTCTGCCACAGGGGTTGGAGTAATTCACATGGAGGAAGAAATGAATGGATTTTCCCTAATCCTTGCACAACCCTTTCACTCCTCTGGGTGCCCAGGTGGGCTCAGGGTGGGTTTTATTGAAAATGGGCAGCAACTCCTGGGGTTTGGCAAAGCCAGTCCACTGTCAGCTGGACACACAGGGCTTCCTTGGGAATAGATGTGGCTTTGGGAAAACTCCTCTCTGCTGCATTTTTTGGGGGCTGAGCAGGGGGTTCATCAGCTCAGGAATGAGTGAAAACATGTGGAAAGGGGAAGGAGATGTGAGCAAGTGCTCTGGATGTGCAGGGAATAATCTGAGCTCGGGTATGAAAATAAGGATTGTCATTTGTGGGGGTTTTTAGCCAGATTTAATTCTTCAAATCCTTCCTCTCAAAGAACATATTGCCTTGTTCTCCCTCCGTATTTCTTGTATGGAAGGAAAGAATCAGAAGAAATATAAAAACCCATGAGTTATTTTAGACTTCAAGAGAGGTTTTGGACTCCCCATCCCTGGAATTATCCAAGGGCAGGTTGGAGCCACCTGGGATAGTGGAAAGTGTCCCTGCCCATGGCAGGGGGGGGCACTGGATGATTTTAATGTCCCTTCCAACCACATGTTTATTTACACACCATCAACCGTGATGTTGGACATCCAGAACAACATCAGGTAAGGCCTGTTTGTATGGTGGGGAATTCTGCCTGGGATTGACCTTGTTCCCAGTATGATTCTGTGGCCAAAAAAACCTGTCAGGGCTTTGTATGTGTGAGGTGGCATCAGGTTGGTCACCTACAACCACGTAATTCTTCCTCACTTCAAGAAGTGGAGATGTGAAAATTCCATTTTTGGATGCATAATTATTTTTTGAAGGTTCCTCCTGATTCACCACTGAAATGTCCTTCAGGGCCACCCTTTTCACCCTGTACAGAAACAGCCCAGACCTCCCTGGGGTATCAGCTGTGAGTGCCTTGGCTTCATCAGGAATTACAAATTCCAAGGAAAGGCAGTTCCTATGCTTTCAGAGTTGATGAAACTGTTGTGTTGTTAAACAGGAATTTAAAGGGGACTGAGACAACCAAACCCTGAGGGATTTCAGCAAGGGGTAAATGTGTGCCTCAGTCCCATGGGAATAGGTGGCTTCTCTTTGATCTGTTTTGCCCTCTAAGCTACAGAAAAGAAAACATTACAACTCGTGGTGAAGGGAAATATTCATGCAGGTCTCCCTCTTCTTAGGTAATAACCTCAGTCATTTCTGGTTTGTTGTTTACTTCTCTTTCTTTAATTGAAGCCCTGCTGCAAAGGATTAAAAGCAAACTATTTTGAAGAAGGGATGCACGTGGTCACAAGTAAATCTGTGCAAGCTTTACCCACTGCTCAGAGCTCTGGGATTTACTGATCTGGGCCTTTCTGTACTCAGCTGTTTTAATTAAAATTTGGTCTTTGCTCCTTTTTTTGCAGTTGCATCCCTCGCTTCCCTGTGCTCTCTGCCAGGCTTGGAAAAGCACCAGCTCTGGTGGAGAACCTGCAGAGGAGGGAGCATGACGTGGACACCACACTGGTGGTCTCCCATCAGCTGAACATCTCCCTGTCAGCAGCTTTTGCCTCTTTGCTGCCCTTCCAGTGCTGTCAGCACCTTGCCTTGAAACACAGGGAAAAGGGTAAATCATGAAAAGAAGCACAAAGACCTGCAGGGAGGCAGAGGTGAGGGGCAGGGAGGCAGAGCTGAGGGGCAGGGAAGATGCTTCCACACTTGGATGGGAAGATCTAAGGTGTAATGGAGGAGAAGAAGCCAACAAAAGGAGGACTGTCAGGATTTAGAACTCCCTTTAGCCCCGGGTCACCCTCAGCTGTAGCACTTGGTGTGGGCTCAAAGACCTGACAGTGAAATCCCCTCCTGCCCTGTTGCCCTCATGGACAGATCCACGAGTCCTGCACATCCAGGTGCAAGAAGAAATGTCTGCAGTGCAGGGATTTCAGTGTGAAAGCCACGAGCCACCTGGCCCTGCTTGCAAGGCTGGCATTTGTCTTAAAACCTGCTGCTCTGTGGAAGGGTCCAGCCCCCTCCAAGACAGCACAGATCCTCCACCAACAGGTAGTGGGAGCCTCCACTCGGTTCAGGTTCAGTTTATGTCTGATAAGACCTCAAAATGAGTTTTTACTGCGTTGGAGAAGCCAACAGAGCAGAGAAAGGCGATGAAGAGGAGAGCAGCCTTTACAAGAAGAGGATGTACAAGGAGAGCAATGTGGCAGTGATTCCTCCCTGCTTCACACTGTCAGGGTATCAATACCAAGGCCCTGCAGTCCCACATACAACGTGCAAGGCCATTTACAGTGTCTGCTGAGAGCCACTTACTTTTACTCTCGCTGGCAAATCCCCGTTTCCGTCTCGTGTTTCGAAATGCAGCTGGTTCCAACCTCCCCGGGCCCACTGAATCCCTGCCCATGTGCTGCTCTTTAGCAACACAAACAGCACAGCCAGATCCCCCTTGGCAGGGTTTGCTCACTCCCCAAACACGCAGGGCTTGGCTCCGAGAGCGGCAGCTCGTTTCCGACGGCTCCTGGAGCCCAGCGGGAGAGTCACGGGTGGGTTACGGGGGCTGAGCACCTGTGAGGTGTCCTGGAACAGGAATGGGCTCGACTCTCGTGGCAAGGTCAGGGTTGGGCTGTGGTTCATCTCCTTGGCATGGGCAGATCCCTTTTCTTTGCATCGTTTTTTAGGGCTTGGCAGTGCTGGGTCAACAGCTGGGCTTGATGATCTTCGAGGGCTTTTGAAACCTGGATGGTTCTGTAGAGTCATGGAATCATTAAGGTTGGAAAAGACCTCCAAGGTCGTTGAGTCCAATCTTTTACCAATTAACTAGACTTTGTCGACCTTGTCCCCCAGCCCAGAGCACTGAGTGCCACGTCCAGTTATTCCTTGGATGCCTCCAGGGATGGGGACTCCAAACCTCCCTGGGCAGCTCCTTCCAATGTTTAACAACCCTTTCCATGAGGAAATTCCTCCTGATGTCCAACCTGCCCCTCCCCTGGCACAACTTGAGGCCGTTCCCTCTCCTCCTGTCCCTTGTTCCCTGGGAGCAGAGCCCGACCCCCCCTGGCTCCCCACTCCTGGCAGGGATTGCAGAGAATTCCAGGTGCCTTTGGATCCTCCTTTTCTCCAGGCTGAGCCCCCCCAGCTCCCTCAGCTGCTCCTGGGGCTCCAGCCCCTTCCCAGCTCCCTTCCCTTCCCTGCACACGCTCCAGCCCCTCAGTGTCTCTTGTCTGAGGGGCCCAGAAGTGCCCCCAGCCCTGGAGGTGCCTCAGCAGGGCCAGCACAGGGGACAATCCCTGCCCTGGGCCTGGGACACCCCAGGGCTGGCACAGCCCAGGGGACATTGGCCTTCTTGGCCACCCATCCACTGTCACCAGCACATCCAAGTCCTTTTCTGCTGGGCTGCTTTCCAACAACTTTCCCCCCAAAAGCCCTCTTGTTCCTCCTTGGGGGTTTGTTACTGGCTATGGGAACCAGGAACACGACATCCAGACGAGGTGGTGGTGTACAAAAAGCTGAGGAATTGTGGCAGAAGCAGTGGAGTGATGTGTAAATGCTGTATTTTAGCCAAGTGGACAATGTATACATATATATATTATACAGTGAGGAGATCTGAGGAATAGCAGCTGAAACCTGTATTTTGAGCAGAAGGAAACAGAGGGAAAAGAAAAAATTTAAAGGAAGCAAGGGCAAAGCACCAAATCAGCCCAAAGTTTGTCTGTTCATCTTATATAGATGAGAAATTCAAGGAAAAAATCATGCAATGGTTTGGGTTGAAAGGACTTAAAGATCATTTACTTCCAACCCCCTGTCATGGGCAGGGAACATCTTCCACTAGACCAGGTTGTCAAATAGACAAAAGAAATTCAAAAGAAATTCAAAAGAAATGGACAGTTTGGCTACACTGGCACCACCTTTAGCTGTTAAATCCATAGAAGAGAAAATCAGCCCCCTCTCCACAGCGACCCCCTCCACGCCCAGGAGAGACCTAATTCCCCAAATTTGCTCAGAGAGACTTTCACTTCCTGTCCTGCATCATGTCAGGAGCTGCTTTCAAGAATTCCAGTGCTACTCCACAGGGAAGGTTAAAAAAAATCTCCCTTCTTTAGAGCAGACAGCACTTTTTAATAGATACATTTCGAGTGTTTCCCTGTTGGAGCCAAACAAAACATGTCACGAAAGAATCGCCGCCCGTTGGCCACGCTCCGATCCAGCTCCCAAGGAGCTGTGTTTGGAGTGTTGAGGCTTTCCAGGGCATCATTCCTGCTTTGTGGGAAGTGAGCAGGGCTCAGAGGAGAGGGAGAAGGGCTCGGAGCACCTGGGGGAAGTCGCTGGTTCTTGTTTCCCTCTCCGGTGCCAGGTTGAGGTCGCTGAGCGATGGCTGAGTCAGGTTTTTTAGGATCCCTACGGAGCTCCTGACACCCTCTGGTTGTGTGTGACACGAAGAAGATGCATCCTGGTGCCAGATGTGCTACATCACATCCCCTCCAGCAGAATCCATCGGCTCTCCAAGCCATGCCATGTTTATGTGGAGTCCCAAGCACCAATGATGCAATCCTTCCATTCTCTCCAGCCAACACACATCCAATTAAACTGTGCAGTTACCATGGTTTCTTCCTCACCAACCCAGGTACTTTAGATGTTAAGTTTGGCTTTTTGGAACAGCAAAAAAAAAAAAAACTCAACAAAAAAAGGTGTTTTCTTGTGCTCATTAGGCTGATGGTCCTAAAATATTGTGTTCTGCCCATTTTGTGTTTGGGGGTTTGATGCTGTTATTTTGGAAATCCATGGAAAGAGAAGAGTTTATGAATGGTTTACCATGACAAATGCATTGTTTTCAGAGTCAATTTAAGCAGCCAGAGAGGAGGATTGGAGCTGGGGAATGTTTGCCTGAGTTTAGGAACGTGCTGTTGGAAATAGTCTGTTGTTGGTAAAAGCTGGGTTTAATTGTAGTCTCTTCAAATCCCTGAATGTCATATAAAGCAAAAAGCTTTACAACAAAACATGCCTTTCAGGGCAGAGTTGGAAATGAATGTAGAGCCTAGAAAAAGGCTGGAGTGGCCTGGCCTGGATTAGTAAACTCTGACTGTTGTCATGCAGCACATTCACCCTCTGCTTTTCAGGATCCTTCCACAGCAGAGGAAGCTGGACTCGAATCCATGAAATACTTCAGGGATCAGGAAATGTTATCCAACTAATTTTCCAATTTTCCCATCAGGGAGAAGAAGAGCAGCTCCAGAGATGGAAGGCAAATTGTGTCAGAGATACAAAGTCAGGCTCAGACAAATCCCACAGTGAGTCGAGGCAGCTCAAAACTTCACCTGGGCTGTGATAGACACAAAAATCAGAATTCACAGCTCTCCAGGCCGTCAGTTCATGGCTTCTCCATGTGAAAATCCAAGGAAAGGCAGAGGGAAGAAAGATGAAGGCTCAGTGAAACATTGGTAAATCTGCAGAGCTGAAATTCATCATAAATAATGACCAGCAAACAAGTGATGTGATGGCTGGCCACACCAAGCCAGGCAGTTGGCAAGGTCCTGGAGGAATTTAATCCAGAGGGATTCATCAGCTTGGCCTTCCTCTGTTTTCTTCCTCCTCTCCATGCTCAAGGAAGCTGAACCGAAATGGAAAGAGGCAGAGATGACATTAAAGAACACCTATTCTACACAGAAAAATTCCAATTAAAAAAATGACGAAAAAAAAAAGACAAGACTCTTTGGTGGCCAACAAAACCCCAGATCCCAGCAGCTGGTCTACAAGGTGCACTGAGCCACTAAGATGACAAAATGTCATAATAAAATAGGATGGAAAATGGGTTAAATGAATGATCATCCAAATGGTTTCATGTCCCTCATGTATTTTGGTCTGTGTCACCTCGTGCTCTCCCTAACAAAGGCTGGAAACACTGCAGGGAGCAGACAAGAGTCAGGGCCTGTCACCTGTGGGGAATATGGGGAAAATGTCCTATTTTGCAATAAAGGGGAGGCCATGATCACAAGCCACGCTGCCTCACGTGTCTTCAAGGCCAGGGGAGAGGCCTTGGCCCTGTTTCATTTGCTAATCACCACTGTGCCCTGCCTAATGAGTTGTTTTTACAGAGCCTGGTTGAGCTGGGAGGGCGTGTTTGGTGTGAATAACAGGGAAAGGGGAGTTGTGGAAGAGAACACTCTGCACACACACTTGTGGTGTGAGCTGTGGAGGAGTCACTTTTGGGGGAGGTTTAGAAGGTGGTTCTTTGACACCAAAGCCGTGAGGTGGTGAACAGGCTGCTGGGCTGAGTGGGCAACTGGACACAAGAAGTGGGTGTCAAGCACGAGGTGAGCATGGACCTGCTCCTTAAGGAGATGTTGTGTGATGGGAACAGTGTCTGATGGGACTGATGTTATGGGAATGCATGTGGGATCAAGGTAAAATCTTGCAATGACACTGCTGGGGAGCTGCAACCATCCTCTGGCTTTATTCCTGCAAAGTGGAAGTTCATGGCCTCCCAGGTTAGGGCAAAATTCAAATTACAGCCAGAATCTGAACTTTAGCTGGTAAATCCAGGAAGAAACAGGATGTCCCAGAGGCTAAGGCATAGAATCAGAGGATCATGGAATGGTTGGGGTGGGAGGAGACCTTAAAAATCATCCAGTTCCACCCACTGGATGGGCAGGGACAGGTACTATCCCAGGTTGCTCCAACCTGGCCTTGGACACTTCCAGGGATCCAGGAGCAGCCACAGCTTCTCTGCCCAACCTGGGCCAGGGCCTCCCCACCCTCCCAGCCAGGAATTCCTGCCCAATATTCCATCTAACTCTACCTTCTTTCAGTTTGAAGCCATTCCCTCTTGTCCTATCTACAGTTCCTGATGAAAAGTCCCTCATTATTATCTCACCTACACAGAATTATGGAGTGGTTTGGATTTGAAAGGACCTTAAACATAATTCCTTTCCACCCCCCTGCCATGGGCAGGGACACCTCCCACTATCCCAGGTGGATCCAACCAGGCCTTGGACACTCCCAGGGATGGGGCAGCCACGGCTTCTCTGGAAAACCTTTTCCAGTGCCTCAGCACCCTCTCAGCACATCAGAGCCTGCCTTCCTCCACCCCCTGGGATGGGACTGCAGTTCCCAGCTCTCCCCTTTGGACAGACCCTCTGGGAAGCGCGGCCTGAGCAGCTTGAGCTCATGAGCTCATCGCTTCCCCAAGGTTGGGATGGAACAACATTTCACCACTGGGGCAAACCTCAAAGCCAAGCAAAGCCACTGAAGCCATAATTAAGCCTTTATTGTGCAGGGCCAGGCCCCGAGTGGCCTGGCAACGTGCCTCCCATTCTGCAGAGCCCATGGCATTTATCCTGCATTACCCACTGCGGGCCGGGGCCGGGGCTGCCCTCGTAACTCAGCGAGGGCATCTCCATTCACATCCCTCCTCGGCCGTGCTGGGAAGGCCATGGAGAGCCCATAAAGAAGGACTTTGTTGCCTTTCTCCCGAGCAAGTCCCTCCTGGCCACCACATGGAGTGATGTAAAAGGGCTTTGTGTTGCCTGTCAGCAGGAAGGCTCCAGCTGGGAATGAAAAGGGCACGGATGAGGTGGGTGCTCAGAAGAGATGAGGCAGCAGAGGAGGAACGGGGCAAAGGTTCTGGATGGGGAAATTTTGGAGGTGGGGTGTGATTTGTGATAAATTCTGGAAATGGGAAGCTGGATTTGCTGGGAAGAAAGTCGTCCTGGTGGCAGGATCAAGGCTGTGTGGGTGGATTGATGGCAGTAGCAGAGAGATCATAGAATCTCAGAATCACTGAGGTTGGAAAAGACCTCCAAGATCATCAAATCCAACCTGTGACCTGTGATCCCCACCTTGTCCCCCGGCACAGAGCACTGAGTGCCACATCCAGTCATTCCTTGGGCACCCCTGGGAATGGGGACTCCAAACCTCCCTGGGCAGCCCCTGCCAATGATTTAACCACCCTTTCCATGAAGAAATTATTCCTGAATGGCATCTGGGGTGTGAGTCAGGGCTAGTTGAGCAGACGATTGTGGTGCTTGAGGATGGCAAAGGAGCCAAAGGTGTGGGAGATGTCACTGAAGTCATGGGTTGGACACTGTGTGACCAAGAGGGACAAAGGGACAAAGTAAATGTGATGGAGATGGTTGGAGAGGGAGAGGGGACGAGAGTAGAAGGAGCTCTAATGGTTAAATGAAGGGGAAGGAGTGAGAAAAGCTGAGTCAAGATCCAGAGGGGATGAAGGAGGGACAAGAGGGGTTTGAGAGAGGCTGTGGTGTCAGAGTGACAAATGTTACAGTGAAGGGAAGAGAGGGAGGGGAAGGGATTTGAGGCAAAGACCTTCAGGAAAGAGGAGAGGGGCTGGATGAGACATGAATGTGGAGACTGGGGAAGTGATGAGGGACATCCAGGACTGCTTGCTGCAGGATAAGTTAAGGGAGAGTGGGAAAGGCTCTGTGTTTTACACGGGCAGTGTGGACAGTGGCAGAAGGGGTGGGTTGGATGCTGCAGAAATGCTGTGGACATGGTGCCTCCACACTGTCCCTCCTGCAGAGCTGGAGAGAGCAGTCCTGGACCCTCAGGGCAGGGGTTGGCCTTTCTAATTGTCCTCACACCAACCCTACTTCTCCCCTCTCCCAAAGACTTCCTCCAAAGCCAGGAGAATGCCAATGGACTCTTGAATAGTTTGGCACTTACCCACCCAAATCCATCCCCTGCCCACCCTCCAAACCCTCTGTGTGTGGGCACAACAACTAAACCCAGGCTCTTCTTTTCTTCTTTCCCCCACATTTCAAAATTTGGAAGACATTTGGGAAGCAATGAGATGTTTAGGTTAATGCTGGATGACAGATAACAGGGAATCACATGGATAACTGATAATATATAACAATAACAGGGACTAGGAAATCAGATGGAAGCAATGAGATGTTTAAACTAATGCTGGAGGACAGGTAATAGGGAATCACATGGATAAGGTAATAGGGAATCACATGGATAACTCCTGGGAGATGGAGCTTTATATTGATGGACAAGGGGTGATGAGTTTCCCAGGAGTGTGAATGAGCTCAGGGCATTCAGGACACAAGGAATTCCACTGATGTTGCAGGAGTGACAAAGGACCATTTTCCAGTCAGGGACACGTTTGGCACACACTCCTGTCAGAATAAGTAGGGAAAAGCTCGTTATGGGAAGATCCTGGAGAGACTAAGACTGCTCAGGATGAAGAACAGTTGATGAAGAACGGGATGACCCGTTTGGTCCAAATGGGACAATGGTAAATTATATTTAAACACTACAAGACTAGTTAACCCTCCAGACTGGGGCTCAGAAGCTCTTCCAAAGTTTCCTTATGCAAAGTTGAATAGATTGGTTCACCTTGTGTCACCTCAGGGGAATGGGGACATTTCAGGCTCCTGTCAGCATTTCTGTGTGTGTGTGTCCTGCTGTGCAGCACAAGTGGTGACAGCACCTCTGGAGAGCAACAAATCACTTGATGCAACTGGAAGGTGTCCAACAAAAGCACCTCCAGCCATGGGAATGTGTCATTTCAGGAGGTACCTGGGCTGGGGAGCACTCAGGAAAACATCAGGAGTATTAAAACCCCACACTGGGAAATGCTCAAAATGGCCCAGTTTGAGGCAAAACCAAGGGGAGGTTCCCTGGGGAAGTGGCCCATGTTTCTCTGCAGGAGATGCCCAGGTCCTCCTGCCTCTCCACACACTCCTGGAGGGAAGACAATGGATGAAATGGCCTCATTCCTCCAGGCAATCCCATCTAATCAGCAGAAAAACACCCTTCCCCTGCCCAGCTCTGCCTGTCCTGGTGTGACAGGGAGGCTTCTCCAGCGAGGTAAATGCTCTGTGCAGCCCAAATGCATTTTGGGACATTAAGGGCACAGCATTTCCCAGGGTCTTGGCTCTTCCACTTTTAGGGAGAAGACAAATGAGCAACCTGAGTTGCCATGGTAAATAATACAGCATCACCCCTGCTTACTGCCACTCTGCAAATACTTTTAATATTGAATGACTGTAATTTTGCTTTGGAGTCTGGAAAATAGATTCTGAGACCAACTGAACAGTAGCTGATGAAAGTAATTTTGCAGCAGTTTCCTCACCCAGCCAGTCAGGCAGAAGCCAGAAAAATAAGAAACGTTATAGTTTGAGTTTTTTAAAGTATCTTGAAACAGAAATTGGATGGTAGATGTGCTATCAATGCACTTAGTGGGGATGTGGGTTTGGTAGTGATTAATGGCAGGAATGCCTCCAGTTTACATTCCTGTTATTTATTGAGTATTGACAGTGGGTTTTGGGCAGCACAAGGCAGAGGAGAAGCCCCAGTTCTCAGCACAGGGATTTAAGCAGCTCTGAGGAGCAACGAAGCCTCAGGGGAAGTGCTGAATGTGGTGGGAAAACGAACTCTTAAAGGACCCCCTTCCCTTTCCTGGTGCTTTCTCCCTGATTTCTCCTCCATTCCCCTCTCTCAGCAGCTGTGGTGACTGAAGAGCATAAATTATCCTCTCTGTCAGGGCAGAGCACAACTTCCTACCCCCCTAACACAGCCCTTGCCTGGTGTGCAACCATTCCATGCTTTCCCAGGCTGCTTCCCAGGGATCTGCTCCACACCTGGATCACAGTGGAGAAGAGGGGCAGCTTCAGGAGATGGTGTTGGACAAAGGGCAGCTGGACTGTCACTGCTGTGTGTCCTTGGTCAAGTGCTGCCTCTGTGTTGTCCCCTGGGCCAAGGAAGCTCATCCCAAACCAAAGATGCTGTTCCTCTCCGGGTTTGCCACCTCCCACCTCAGCACGTGGGGTAAAACCAGGCTGAGGTGACACTGCAGCTGCCCCACAGTGGTTCTGCCAAGCTTCTCAAGACTTTTACCAGTGGTAAAAACACTTGGAAGGTAAAACAGTTCAAAATGTCCCACTGCAGCTCAGTTCAGCTGGAGAAGTGTCTCCTCCTGCCCAAATCCAGGCTGTGGTGGATGAGGTGGTGTCAGGCAGAGCAGAAAGCCCTCACAGACCCCAACCTGAAGAAAGCTGGAAGAGTTCATGGCAGGAAAGGTGATGGAGGGGATGGCAGGGAAGGAGCAGAGAGAGGGACACTTGCATGATGTCACTGGGAAATAGGATCAGTCTTGGTTTGTAGCCACCATTTCTGTCCTGGACTGTTGTGGAGGAGGAGAATGATGGAGAAGGGCAGAAATAAAGGGAATGTCTGTGTCCTTTTAGGCTCAGGAAACATTCTGGAGCATCCCTGGAGTCCCAGTGGAGCTGGACTGAAGTCTGATCCCATCAGAGGAGATCAGAACCAGTGAGATCCCTGGGCTGTATCCTGGAGTAAATGGGGGACCATCAATACCCTGGAGGGAATGGACTTATCCTCCTTATCTGAGACACTGAGATTAGTCCTTATCCAAGATATTGCTCAGCCAACTGGCTGCCTGAAGTGATGGGTTTGGGTCATACACATATTCACTGCAGAGCTTTAGCAAAGGGAAAAACAAGCACTGAGTAAGACTCCTCAGAGGGATGAGTTTGAGGGATATCAGGCCCAGAGCTCAATGCATTTGGGATATATCCAGTTTCTTGCTGCAATCAGCACCTTGCAGTAGGAGAAAGGATGAGCAAGTGTTGGATTGTTGCCTTCTGTGTCTGGGGATCTGGAAGACTGTGGTGAGCAAGGGGTGCAGGCAGATTTGATTTCTTTTTTTCCCCTCCAAAAAAAACCCCAAACCCCACCAAAACAGAAGCAACTGAATGTCTAATTAAAAAAAAAAAAAGCAAAACAAAACAACAGGAAAAAACCCCAAACCAAACCAACCAAGCAAACAGAAAAAGCCACCCCCCCCCGAAAATCTAAAACCAAAAACCAAACCTCAAAGTAATAGAAAAGTTGTGCAGAAATATCTAAAAAAAAAAAGAAAATAAAGAATAGGCCCCCTCCAGAAACAAGGCATGTCCTTTCCTGTGTCCTGGTGTTGGGAAAAGGTGACAGATTCTTTGCCTTGACAAAACACCAGGGGGAGGTCTCAGAAAAGCCTGTTGAGACCCCAGAATCTCCAGGAGATTTCTCATTCATTCACAGGCCTGGAATTCAGGATGTGCTTCAAGCCCTGAGCAGGCTTGTACTGTCAAGTTTTCCTCCCTCCCTGTGGTTTTGGTGGCTGAGGAAGCTGGAAATTGGGTTTACTAGATATTCTTCTGCCCAGCTCCAAATCATCCTGCTCTTTTCCCACAGAAATACCTTCCTTTAAAAGGATTGTTGGAGACAACAACCTTCTCCAGGCCTTCAGAGCTGGTTGGAGACAAACCAGGGATGGGGATCTCAGAGCTGGCTGGAGCATTTGTGTGCAGAGAAGACCTTGTCTCTAACATTTGGGAGAAGGCTTGGGCAGCAATAAGAGAATGAACTTCTATTTTCCAGGGCATAGAGGCAAAGCTGAGCATTTGGGACAGGGAGGGTAAGGAATAAGGAGGAAAGAGGAAACTTCCACCCATCTGTGGGACTCACTGACCTTAAAGGTCTTTTCCAACCTGAATTATTCTACAATTCTATGACCCCTTTGAAGAGCATGGCAATCCCCCACCAGCATTTTCTTAAGCAAATTCAACATAGACTCCTGGAGTGGTGGTTTCCACCCCTTGCCTCCCATCACTGGAGAGCCATGGCTCCTTACCCTTTGCAAATCCCAGATTTTCAGAGGAGATGGACAGCACACAGACTTGGAGATGGAAAGTTGTAGCTTCATGTACTTGATTTGCCTTGAGGAGGCTGTTCCTGTCCTGTCCCTTCCTTCGAGGTGATTTGTGGGAGAGATGAGGGCAGACATTCCAGTAGTGCTTGTTGCAAGAGGACAAGGAGTTGTTGGCCAGGGAGGTTGTGGCTGGAAGTGTCCAAGGCCAGGTTGGATCCACCTGGGATAGTGGGAGGTGTCCCTGCCCATGGCAGGGGTGGAATGAGATGAGCTTCCAGGTCCCTTCCCATCCAAACCATTACGAGATTCTAATGGTTTTAAACGAAACCAGGGTAGATTCAGAGTAGATATAAGGAAGATTTTTACAATGAGGGTGGGGATGCCCTGGCCCAGGTTGGCAGAGAAGCTGTGGCTGCCCCTGGATCCCTGGAAGTGTCCAAGGCCAGGTTGGATCCACCTGGGACAGTGGAAGGTGTCCCTGCCCATGGCAGGGTGGTTGCACTACAGGGTCTTTAAGTGTCCCTTCCAACCCAACCCATTCCACGATTCCTCTCCTCTCTGACTTGTGGGTTGCACACAAAACATCTCTGACATTCCCCAAGTTGCCAAGCCCTCCTCTCCTTCTCCCGGAGCTTTTGTCCCACTTACCCTGATTGCTTCAAAGCCACCCCTTCAGGACCAAATATGTCAACAAGAGAAGGCTGTGAGGGCTCTGATGGGAGCCCAGCAACCCCAGTTGCAAGGGCCATTTGCTGTGGGGATGGTTCCTAAGGCAGGTTTTCATTATGTGGAGAGCGTGTCTCCGAGCTGTCCTGCAGGGTGGCGTGGTGCCTGTATTTACAGTGCTGGCAGCTTTCAATAGCAATCTATTCTTAATGAATCCAAGCTGGAATGTGGTGCCTAAGCCCTTGATTTAAGGCAGATTTCTAAAGGGAAGATTTACGCAAATTTGCTTGATTGGAAATTAATTACTGCAACAGTCAAGTTCAGCTCAAATAATCTCGCAGAGACGGCCACAGGAGTCAGATAATTCCTGCTGGAGAGAAGATATCCATTTACATTCCTTACATTTCCATTTGGAAGGTTTCCTAATTCTAGAGCAGAGAGGAGGCACCACAAAGAAGGCAGATTGGGTCTGCCCAGGGCTTCCCAACATAAATGATTCTGTGATTTGGGGTCATTCCCCAAAACCTTCCCAAGAGAGGCATCGTGCCTCAGTTATGGCAAAGTCAGCTGCACAAGATGGAATATTCCACACCCAGTTGGTGTGCTGGGTGCTCCTGTGGAGGGGATGCTTGAGGGTGCAGGTGTGAGAGGGAAAAACATGTTGTCTTGGTGAGTGAAATGCTTGGATTTGAAGTGTTTTACTCATTAATCTTATTTTGCTGTGAGGAGACCTATCAGGTTTGCTCATGGAGGACATGGGGAGACTCTGTTGGGCTCTGGTCCTGCTTGCATTCCACAGATCCTCTCCCATTTCCAAGCCAGTAGCCAAACTTTGGGAATGGAAGAGGAACTGAGCCAGCTCTGGAGCTCAGCAGGTGATGGGGATATGAAATGGTTAAAGTCACCCTTACAGCACTGTCCTGAGCCATGTAAGTTGATTATGTACCGTTTAATTGTGCTCCAGTCCCTAAAGTAAAACAGGAAAGCAGGATTTTGGTGTGCTCATGGAGGTGTGAGTCCCTCACCCTCCCAGTCAGGGCTTGACAACCTGGTATTTTGTTTATTTATGGTGGAATTGAGACATGGGGTTCTTTCTTCTCCATCTGTGTGTTGCATCATGAGCTTAATGAATCTTAGAATGAATCACAGAATGACCTTGTTTGGGACAGACCTTCAGGACCATCAGGACCATCTCATTCCCTGCCATGGGCAGGGACACCTCCCACTATCCCAGGGGGATCCAACCTGGCCTTGGACACTTCCAGGGATCCAGGGGCAGCCACAGCTTCTCTGCCCAACCTGGGCCAGTCCCTCCCCACCCTCCCAGCCAGGAATTCCTTCCCAATCTCCCATCTCTCCCTGCCCTCTGGCAGTGGGAAGCCATTCCCTGTGTCCTGTCCCTCCAGCCCTTGTCCCAAGTCCCTCTCCAGCTCTCCTGGAGCCCCTTGAGGCTCTGCCAGGGGCTCCAAGCTCTCCCTGGATCCTTCCCTTCTCCAGGGGAACATTCCCAGCTCTCCCAGCCTGGCTCCAGAGCAGAGGGGCTCCAGCCCTTGGAGCATCAACTTGGTGGCCCTCTGGAGTCTCTCCCATCTCCTCACCGTGCCCAGGGACCCCCAGCACCTCACGGGTTGTGCATTCCCAACATCAGCTCTGGGACACGTTTAGTTCCCAGCCAGCACCTCCAGAAAGCTTGTAGGAGATGTTAACTCCATCCCTGGCCTGGATAACCTCTGGCTTGGGTTCTTTTGGGGATCCATATCCATCCCTATCCACAGGGTGTGAATCTGGGAATCGTTGTGACCGAACCCAAGGCAGGAGGGAGGTGGCAGGGAGCAAAGAGTGGGGAGAAGAGTTGTTGGAGTTGTTGGAAGGTTGGGACACCCTGCAGTGCCCTGGCGTGGTGCCTGCCCTCAGCCCAGCTCTCACAGTCGGGAATGATTAAGGAGAAGTTCTCCTTCCCCACCACGTCCCTCTGGGATCTCTGGGCTGAAATGCAGCTCCTGTGACAAACAGGAGGCTCTGCCTCGGTCACTCCTGCTGTTTTCAGCAGTGTCTGCACCTCCTCAGCCTCTCTGCTGCCTCACGTGCTCCAAGTCCCTTTTTCCCTGCCTTTGTCACCGTGTTGCACTTCAGGAAACAGACCCAAGGTAGGAAGGATGCTCCAAGTCTCTGGAGAGCTGCAGGCTACGCTGCTCTTTGAAGCTGCTTTGTTTCCCCAGCCTTTTCCAGTCTGCTCTTGATCTGTGTGACATCTCTCCTGCCAAATGCACTTCAGGAATTTCTCTGATCCTTTCCTTAGCCAGAGGGGAAAGCAGAACATGTCATCCCTCCTCCTCCCAGAACTCAATAAAAAAAAATACTTGTAACTGAGCTGTTCCACCCCTGAACTAGAAATGTCACCTCGTGGGCGGGCATTGATGTCCCCCCTGTTTGCCCACAGTTCTCAAGAGCTTCATGATCACTGTGGCTGCAGCCCAGGGCTGGGAGCTGCTGAAACACCTGCCAACCCCCTGAGGAATTTCCCTGAGGAAAAGGTGCTGGATTTGATCCCAGAAATCCACCTTGCTCCAAAGGTTGGCATCCCAGTGAGGTCCAGCTCTGGGCTGGTGCAACGTAATTAATACATGACGAAGCAGCTTTTTGCAAATGAGAATGTTAAAATGGTCATTTTTCCTGGGCTAAAATGTCACTTTGCCAATTGTCTGCCAGTGGATAATAGTGAAAATACAGGAATGTTGTTGTGATGCTTCCCCAGATACAGGCTGAGACAAAAAGGGGCTCTGGAGTGTCCTTTTAGCACCTTCCAGAGCCTCAAGGGGCTCCAGGAGAGCTGGAGAGGGACTTGGGACAAGGGCTGGAGGGACAGGACACAGGGAATGGCTTCCCACTGCCAGAGGGCAGGGACAGATGGGAGATTGGGCAGGAATTCCTGGCTGGGAGGGGGGGGAGGCCCTGGCCCAGGTTGGGCAGAGAAGCTGTGGCTGCCCCTGGATCCCTGGAAGTGTCCAAGGGCAGGTTGGATCCACCTGGGACAGGGGGAGGTGTCCCTGCTCATGGCAAGAACACTGGAACTGGGTGGGTTTAAGGTCCCTCTCAACCCAAATAATTCTCTCCCAGCCTCTAACAATTTCCTGCCTTCTGTGAACCCAGTCTGGGATGCTGAGGTCTGATCCACCGTGATGTTGGTGCCGAGCAGCCAAAAACACCCAGACCTTTCTGGAAAATAATGTGGAATCCAGTCAGTTCTCTCCTCCAGTTTCTCAGAACTGTTAAGTGGCTTTGAAGCACATTGGGGGGCAAACAGATGGAGAACAGCACGGAGCACAAACTGCATTTCCTAAGGAGATCTGGATAGGAATAAATAATGGTAATATTAACAATCAGGAGCAGACAAGTATTTTGTTTTCCTACCATAGGATGCTGTGGGTACAACGAATAACACAGAACATTAAGTCTGCTCCAAGAAAGTGGCTGACAGCATCTTTTTCAGCTAATTAAAGTAATTCTGGGGAGCTTTTTCTTGCTTGAAATTAGACAGTGTAATTTAATCATATTTAGGTCACTCTCAGTGCACACACACTGTATTTAGCAATGCAGGCTTTTTTTTTTTTGACTAATGTGACTATCTTTGCCTGCACTCATGAATATCTACAGATTTTTCTTTGTAGATAAATTTATCCCTGAAAGAAAGATGAAAGATGAAATCTTGAGAATTGCTGATGGTTGTTCTCATCAATGGGTGTAGACTCCCCTTTGAGCCTGAGGAAGGGAAGGATGGCCTATATTTTGGGTTGGAGCTCATGAATAGCTTTGCACAGACACAAAGGTGGTGTTTCCTCTTTTGTTGTTCACCATGCTCTAATTAGTTCAGCATTAATGGGAATTAAGTGTCCTATTTAGCTGGAGTAAGTGCCCATGTTAATGTTATTAGTGCACTCAGCTGCATTGGATGTTCCTGATATGGGGGCTTGGGAAGGAGAAGGAACCTTGGAGTGATTCCCTCCTTGTTGAGGAGCCCAAAATTCCACACAGGTGCCACAGGATTTCATGTGGCTTTTCCTTCTCCTCCAAGGAGCAGCTCTGGAGAGCTGGAAGGCAATAGAAGGATTATGACACTTGGATTTCCACCAGAATTTTGGGGCAAAGTGGAACGAATGATTCTGGAGGAGGCTCAGCAAGGACAAAGTGAAAACAGCCCCTGACCTGATGTGACCTGAGAAATCCTTGGCTGGCACCAAACTTGCAACTTAAGGAGTTTGCTGCTCTCCTGTAACATTCCTGGGGTGACTTTCTGCTCATTCTGAGAGGATTTTGCTATTTCCTCTTTTATTTTTGTGCCCATCACATTGTGTTTTCCCTTTATGTATCAGATGACTCCTGTTCGTGGCTAAGGACTGCAATTCCATATGGATTCCCACATCCAGTGCAGGTCTGGCAGTGAAGCTGCTGTGCTGCTCCTGATCTCTGGTCTCAAAGGTCAATTCCATGAGATTTAGGTTTGTGAGAACTGGAGTCAGTGACTACACAGGCAGCTCTAGTCCATGGGTACATCAGGTAAGCAAAACAACCCTGGTCATGGCTTGAAGCAACGCTTTTTCCCCATGGAAAACATGATTTTTTCAATTGAAAACAAATAAATTGCATATTATAATTGAAAAAAATATTATATTCCGATAATATTATATAATATTATATTATTATATAATTGGAAAATAATATAATTGGAAAAATTATATGTAATAGAACTGGACAAAAGTTTTGGAAATATCACTGAAACTTGTCCCTTTCTGGGCCTTCTGCACCATTCAACAGGAAGGGCTCATGGCTTTTCCCATCCCATGCCAGGATGCCTCAGGGTGCACGATGAGTTTCTGTGGTTGTGGTGCATCAGGGAATCTTTGGTCCAGCTAAAAACCTTTTAATGAGAAGGAAAACACTTTTTCNGACAGGACACAGGGAATGGCTTCCCACTGCCAGAGGGCAGGGACAGATGGGAGATTGGGCAGGAATTCCTGGCTGGGAGGGTGGGGAGGCCCTGGCCCAGGTTGGGCAGAGAAGCTGTGGCTGCCCCTGGATCTCTGGAAGTGTCCAAGGCCAGGTTGGATCCACCTGGGACAGTGGGAGGTGTCCCTGCCCATGGCAAGAACACTGGAACTGGGTGGGTTTAAGGTCCCTCTCAACCCAAATAATTCTCTCCCAGCCTCTAACAATTTCCTGCCTTCTGTGAACCCAGTCTGGGATGCTGAGGTCTGATCCACCGTGATGTTGGTGCCGAGCAGCCAAAAACACCCAGACCTTTCTGGAAAATAATGTGGAATCCAGTCAGTTCTCTCCTCCAGTTTCTCAGAACTGTTAAATGGCTTTGAAGCACATTGGGGGGCAAACAGATGGAGAACAGCACGGAGCACAAACTGCATTTCCTAAGGAGATCTGGATAGGAATAAATAATGGTAATATTAACAATCAGGAGCAGACAAGTATTTTGTTTTCCTACCATAGGATGCTGTGGGTACAACGAATAACACAGAACATTAAGTCTGCTCCAAGAAAGTGGCTGACAGCATCTTTTTCAGCTAATTAAAGTAATTCTGGGGAGCTTTTTCTTGCTTGAAATTAGACAGTGTAATTTAATCATATTTAGGTCACTCTCAGTGCACACACACTGTATTTAGCAATGCAGGCTTTTTTTTTTGACTAATGTGACTATCTTTGCCTGCACTCATGAATATCTACAGATTTTTCTTTGTAGATAAATTTATCCCTGAAAGAAAGATGAAAGATGAAATCTTGAGAATTGCTGATGGTTGTTCTCATCAATGGGTGTAGACTCCCCTTTGAGCCTGAGGAAGGGAAGGATGGCCTATATTTTGGGTTGGAGCTCATGAATAGCTTTGCACAGACACAAAGGTGGTGTTTCCTCTTTTGTTGTTCACCATGCTCTAATTAGTTCAGCATTAATGGGAATTAAGTGTCCTATTTAGCTGGAGTAAGTGCCCATGTTAATGTTATTAGTGCACTCAGCTGCATTGGATGTTCCTGATATGGGGGCTTGGGAAGGAGAAGGAACCTTGGAGTGATTCCCTCCTTGTTGAGGAGCCCAAAATTCCACACAGGTGCCACAGGATTTCATGTGGCTTTTCCTTCTCCTCCAAGGAGCAGCTCTGGAGAGCTGGAAGGCAATAGAAGGATTATGACACTTGGATTTCCACCAGAATTTTGGGGCAAAGTGGAACGAATGATTCTGGAGGAGGCTCAGCAAGGACAAAGTGAAAACAGCCCCTGACCTGATGTGACCTGAGAAATCCTTGGCTGGCACCAAACTTGCAACTTAAGGAGTTTGCTGCTCTCCTGTAACACTCCTGGGGTGACTTTCTGCCCATTCTGAGAGGATTTTGGTATTTCCTCTTGTATTTTTGTGCCCATCACATTGTGTTTTCCCTTTATGTATCAGATGACTCCTGTTCGTGGCTAAGGACTGCAATTCCATATGGATTCCCACATCCAGTGCAGGTCTGGCAGTGAAGCTGCTGTGCTGCTCCTGATCTCTGGTCTCAAAGGTCAATTCCATGAGATTTAGGTTTGTGAGAACTGGAGTCAGTGACTACACAGGCAGCTCTAGTCCATGGGTACATCAGGTAAGCAAAACAACCCTGGTCATGGCTTGAAGCAACGCTTTTTCCCCATGGAAAACATGATTTTTTCAATTGAAAACAAATAAATTGCATATTATAATTGAAAAAAATATTATATTCCGATAATATTATATAATATTATATTATTATATAATTGGAAAATAATATAATTGGAAAAATTATATGTAATAGAACTGGACAAAAGTTTTGGAAATATCACTGACACTTGTCCCTTTCTGGGCCTTCTGCACCATTCAACAGGAAGGGCTCATGGCTTTTCCCATCCCATGCCAGGATCCCTCAGGGTGCACAATGAGTTTCTGTCGTTGTGGTGCATCAGGGAATCTTTGGTCCAGCTAAAAACCTTTTAATGAGAAGGAAAACACTTTTTCCAGAAAATGGGGGAAAAAAAAAAGAGAATTGTCAACTTCTTCAGCCTGGTTTTGTTATTTGTGTTCTGGTAGAGGTTCAGAAGCACCAGGTGAGGACCCAGACAGGTCTGTGCTGATGCACAGGATGGAAGGACAGTCCCTCTCCCAAATTGCTCTACAATTGATGTGTCAGACAAGACTCTAAAATGGTTTTCCAGGAAATTCCTCACTGCTTCCCCTGAGAACAGACACCTTTATTGGTGGATGTCACAGGGTTTTTATCCAATTTACAGGGTTGTTATGGCCTGGAAAACACAAAGACCATCCCAGTGCCTTGTGTTGATGACTAAGAGCAGCTGCCAGATTGTTCCCATGGGTTAAAATCCTCTGGAGTTGGAAACCCCACATCCCTGTGTCACCAAGGCAACCTCAGCATCCGCTCTGGGAATGTGGACACGCACAGCTTTGCCCCTCGGGAAACTCCCTCCAATCTGCTTTTTCCAGGGATAAGTCTTTGGAAAAGGCAATTTTTCTGCACCCAGATGGGAAGCCCTTAAACGACAGAGTGGTTTAACTCTGTCCTGACCTGCTGGAGTTTCCCAGCTTTAATTTAAAAGTGACCCAGAAAGGGCCACAGTTGCCAGAACCAGTGGCCAGCCTTGCTCCAGATCTTCCCTTGGACGTTGATCATTCCCAGCTGTTCCAAAGGAAGATGTAAGAAATGCTCCTCTTGATAAATTATGCAATTTTCCCATGGGAGAAGTTTCATCCTAATGGGCTGTTGGTAGCTTGTTTGTGCTCTGGGAATTGATATCCTTTTCCAGAGCAATCCAGCATAGCTGCAGATGCTCCAAAACAGAGAAAAATGCCTTTTTCTTTCTTTCTTTTCTGTTTGTTTTTTTTTTCCAATCTTTCTAACCCCTGGGTTTGCATAATGGCTGTTGGTGATGAGTTCCACAGCTTAATTAGGCATTGTAATCACACTTCTGAAATGGATGAGGTGCTCTGGTTGCCTTTGAACCAAATTGGATGGGTTTGGGTGTTTTCTAGACACGATGAAAACAGGGATTCCCAGCCTGCTCATCCATCATTTTGTGCCCTTCTCCAAGTCCCCTCTTCCCCCTCTCTGCTCAGTGAGCTGTGCAACCCCCAGGGAAAAAAAAAAAAGGCTGGGAAAAGCCTTTTTTCTGTTCTGATCCAAAATCCTTTGGAAACACGGCCAGAGAAAATCCACCTTTCTCATTTGTGATGTGAACTCTGGGAAAAGCCAGGGGAAAATATCTGCTGAGTGTTTCAGAAGGACTCGTGGCTCCAGGAGAAGTTCCTCAGGAGCAGAGGGGTTTCACCAGGACACATTTGGATTGACCACATTCTCCATAGAGGAAGACAAACCCTTTTCTTTCAGCTTTTTGCCTTTAAAAGAGGGAGAAGAGAGGAGAAAAAACGACATTGAGGCTTCATCATCTTGTTTTATTTTGACTTCTGGGCTAAACTGAGTCAAAACAGGATGAAGCAAGATGCTGTGAAGTTAAAATAATTATTTTTTAAATCCCAGTGGTTGATGAGATAAAAAAATAAATGAGATAGATTTCAAACTTCCACCTTAAAACTAATTCATTATTTTTATAGTAATTTCAAATTTTTAGAGGAACAAATATCCTGTTCCTCAGGAAGCCCAGTCTAAAAACTCCAAATATCCCTATCAGGAGACAGGGTGAATTATATTGTGGTTAAGAAAACTTATTTGGGCTCAGGGAATGTGGATTTATTTCCTGTCAGGGCTACAAATACCCTCAGTAGCTCTGAACAAGCCACTGGGAAATAAATCTTATCACAAATTCAAACATCACAGTCCTGAGTGCTTCATTACCCCTTTGTGAGGTGTTTACTGCCTGCAGTGGGACTCAAGTCCCCAAAGGGAAGGGAATGTAGGCCAGGGAAAACATCCATATGGGAACAACACATTTGGGGTCTGTCACATTTTATCATTCAATATTCCTCATTCAACTCTTTCCCTAAAAAAAAAACCCATTCCTTCAGTCTCCTTTTAATGCAGAGCAAAAGGGAGAGATGTGTAGGAATTTGTGCACAGAGATTTGAGATTTGGGAGGGTATTTTTTATTCCCTGCAGCATTAATGGGGTTTGTGACACAGGAAATCTTGGGGGGTCTCGTTGCTTTTGAGTCTGTTGACTTCTTTCTGTGATTCCTGCAGGTAGTATCCTAGAATTATCATGGAATGGTCTGGCTTGGAAGGGATCTTAAAGGCCTTTTACCCTGTTCTAGTTTAAAACCATTAGAACCATAGAATTGCAGAATAATTTGGGTTGGAAGAGACCTTAAAGACCATCCCATTCCACCCTGCCATGGGCAGGAACACCTCCCACTATCCCAGGTGGATCCAACCTGACCTTGGACACTTCCAGGGATGGAGCAGCCACAGCTTCTCTGGGCAATCACAATTTTCCAGTTGAAAAAGCCAACAAACTAGTTGTGCAGGGATTTTCCCTGCACTAATGCACGAGGAATATGGATCCTACCCCTCTCCAGATGTTTTGCAGCCCAAAGGGGAGGTTGTGCTGAGTTACAGGAGGGACATGCACAGGATCAGCCCTGCAGCTCGTGCTACAGAAATATCAGATGGGCTCGAAATATTGCCACAATTTTTTGTGTGGTGATGGATTTTTCATGCTGGAAAAATGTTCTTGGGCAGGGAGGCAACTTTCAAAGCTGGACAGCAAAGGAAATTCCAACTGCTCTCCCAGGGCAAGACGGTTCTTTCCTGCTCTCCGTGGGGGGATGTCATGGGTGAACCTGGGTGATGTGTCTGGGAGAGCATCTCAATCCTGCTCCACATGCCAAGAGCAAACCAATGTGGAAGTTTGTCTTTGAGGTGGCAGCTCTCAGCTGCCAGGGCTGGGGGTGTGAGACCTGACCTGGTGGGTGAGGCAGAACCTTTGGATTGGGGAATATTTCTACTGAAAGTGGGTTGTGTTCTGGAATCCTGGCTCCAGCTCTGGGAACAACAGCACAAGGAGCTGGAGCTGCTGCAGAGAGTCCAGAGGAGCCCCGGAGATGCTGCAGGGCTGGAGCCCCTCTGCTCTGGAGCCAGGCTGGGAGAGCTGGGAATGTTCCCCTGGAGAAGGGAAGGCTCCAGGGAGAGCTTGGAGCCCCTGGCAGAGCCTCAAGGGGCTCCAGGAGAGCTGGAGAGGGACTTGGGCCAAGGGCTGGAGGGACAGGACACAGGGAATGGCTTTAGAGTGGGAAAGGGGAGATTTAGATGGGATGTTGGGAAGGAATTCCTGGCTGGGAAGGTGGGGAGGCCCTGGCCCAGGTTGGGCAGAGCAGCTGTGGCTGCCCCTGGATCCCTGGAAGTGTCCAAGGCCAGGTTGGATCCCCCTGGGATAGTGGGAGGTGTCCCTGCCCATGGCAGGGGGTGGCACTGAATGGTCTTTAACATCCCTTTCCGACTCAAACCACTCTGTTATTCCAGCATTCCGTGATTCCAAATACTTAATGCAAACCAGGGCTGTGGGACAGGCCGTGCCTTGAGCTGGGCAATGCCTTTTGCCAGCAGATGAGCTGCTGGGGGGCTGCTCCCTCTTGCTGAAGGGTCATTTAATCTGAAACTCAGTGCTCTGTCAGGGCCTAGAGCCCCCAATCCCCTGGGGACAGTGGGACCCATGTGTTTACTGAGCTCTGCATGTCCAGGGCATGACAAGGAACTTGGCTGGAACTTGGGCCGAGGAGGCTGTTTTGAATCTTGCCTCTTTCTTGTGGGATTGTGTCGGGGCAGGAGTGAATCCAGAGCTGGGCTTTGATGCTGCCAATGTGCTGAGGGCATGGGCAGCGGGCACAGTGACACCAAAATAAATGAAATATTTCTCAGGAATGGGGTGGGGACAGCAACAAAACCTCGGCCTTATGCAACTGCCGCCAGCATTACAACAGATTTGAAGCAGCTGCTCTTGGTTTTCCCTCTTTGCTTTTATAAACTGGTTGTTTGTGTGTTTGCTCCACGCTGGTGGGGGAGGGAGGAGGGGATGTGTGGGTGGGGGAGAACAGAGTGAGGGGATGGTGCCCAAACCTTCCATACGTGCCAGAGGAAAGCTGGGAAACTTGAATAGTGGCTGCCCTGACACGGACAGGAGGGATCTTGTCATCCCAGGCAAGGAGTGTGAGCTCAGGAGGTCCATGGAGGGCCATAAACAGGGATTAGGGAGGGTTGAGCCAAGAGGGATGTTCCTGGAAACACCAGCTGGAGAGGAGAAAGATGTTGCCATCAAGGCCAGGCAAGAGGCAGCTGCTGGCACAACATATAGGATGTAGGTGTAGGATGTAAGATCAGAAAGGTTGGAACAAGGCCTCTGTTTCCTCAAGCGAAGAGAAGGAGGAGTTTTTTTGGAAGTAGAACAGGTGAGATTTGGGCAGAGCCTGGGTGGGTGGGTCAGAGGATAGAACTGGCTCTAGGGGTGGTGACCTCAGGTTGCAGAGAGGTGACCGAGTCCACTGAGCTTGGCTTTGGGAGTCCCAGGCCTGGCCTGGGGGTTGAAAGGCTGGGTGAGAATTGAGGTAGAGGATGGGATGTTGCCAGAACCATGGGACCCTCAGACAAGGAAGACACTGAGGGGCTGGAGCGTGTGCAGGGAAGGGAAGGGAGCTGGGAAGGGGCTGGAGCCCCAGGAGCAGCTGAGGGAGCTGGGGGGGCTCAGCCTGGAGAAAAGGAGGATCCAAAGGCACCTGGAATTCTCTGCAACTCCCTGCCAGGAGGGGGGAGCTGGAGGGGGTTGGGCTCTGCTTCCAGGGAACAAGAGACAGGAGGAGAGTAAACAATCTTAAGCTGTGCCAGGGGAAGTTTAGTCAGATATTGGGGAAAATTCCTTCCTGGAAAGGGTTGTCCATCCCTCGCACAGCTGCCCAGGGCAGTGGTGGATCCCAGTCCCTGGAGGGATTTCCAATTCCTGTGGATGTGGCACTTGGGGACATGGGGCAGTGGTGGCCCTGGCAGTGCTGGGGATGGTTGGACTCGATGATCTTTGAGAGCTTTCCCAACCTAAACAACTCTGATTCCATGACTTGCAGCAGGGAGGGAGGACATGATGCACTTGTGCATGGAGAGGAGAGAGGGAAGGGAAAGGGAAGGAAAGGAAAGGAAGTGAAGTGTCACAGGAAAGTCTACAAGTGAGCACTTGAATCTTCTCTCTTCCCTGCAATCAGGAAAATTCCCCAACTTGAAACACAGCAAAGCTTCACTTTTACTGCTTTTACCACCTGCTTGAAACTCTGTGCAGGAAGAGAGAAACCCCCTTCCCCAAACCACAGCAATACCTACAAAACTCAGCCACTAAGAGGAATGACTGGGTATCTCTGACCCAGACCCTTTCCCAATCCAAATAAACTCCTTTCAGCCACATATTGCTGCCTTTATTCACTCCAAGTGCTCACCAGCTTCCTTCTATTCAAAGAATACTAAAAACGTGCTCATACAAGGGTCAGCATGTCTTAATATACAACCAGGATTTCAGCAAAACCCCAGGAACAATCAAATCATCACTCAAGTAGAAACAGTCCAGCCAGATATCCACAAAGAAGGCTTGTCCATCATTCCAGGAAATAGTCCCTCAGCTGTCTCCAGCAATCCTATTGTGAATAGATGTCTTTTGCCACTTTCCCAGAACATCCATAAATACAAGGGGGTTCAAATTCGGAGAGGACACTGTTGGAAAACCAAGATTTAGAGTCTTAATGCAGGCAAAGAAATTGTCCTGCCATCCAGCCCTCTGTCTTCAGCTGGGTGGGATGAGCTCCAGCCCTTCCATTGGTATGAGACAAAGTAGGTCTTCTGAGTTTCTTTTCACAGAACCACAGAATAGAATCATAGAATTGTTTAGGTTAGAAAAGACCTGTAAGAGTGAGTCCAACCCTTCTCCCAGAACTGCCAAACTCACTAAACATTGTCCCCAAGTGCCACATCCACACAGCTTTCATATCCATTCAGGGATGGTGATTTAATCACCTCCCTTGACAGTGAGTTCCAATGCTGGACAACCCTAGTTTTCCCTAAACTTCCCCTGGCACAACTTGAGGGTGTTTCCTCTTGTCCTATCCCTTGTTACCTGGGAACAAAGCCTGACCCTCACCTGGCCACAACCTCCTTCCAAGGAGCTGTAGAGAGTGGTAAGATCTCCCTAGAGCCTTGACCAGTCCCTAAACACATATTTGATGCAATTTAAGTGTGACTTGTCTTGACAAGATCTCTCAGAGTCCAATCCACGACAAAATTTGAGTTTGTTTTAGGGAACCAGCTCATTGCTGAGCTTGGTGTTTCCAACCTCACTGTCTCCTTCCCCTTTGGGTGACAAAAAAGGAGCAAACACCTGCAGAGCTGCTGTTTTGTTTCACTCTTTGAGCATCTCTGGTGGGAAGGTCAAAAGGAGGAAGAATTTGCTCTGTACATGAGTTTTCTCACCAGCCTGGTATTTGTTTGTCCATTACAAAAGCTTTGCTGAAGAACTTGTGCCCTGCAAGAGCTGAATCCTCACCTGAGGCCATCCTGGGACATCCTTCCCACCCTCACTGGATGTGCCACTGAGTGCCCTGCTCTGGGTGACAAAGGTGGTGTTGGGTCACACGTTGATGATCTCAAAGACCTTTTCCAACCGAAATGATTCCGGGATCCCATGACTGCTCCTTTTAGGAAAACAAGCACAGGAGGAATCTTCTCACCTTTCCACACTCCTCCTGAGCCTGCCAGGCATCCTCCCACTGTGTCAGGGAGTTAAACCAGCTGGAGACTCCCACACAACCCTCAGCAGTCGTGCTGGTGTCACACATTCCCTAAATCCCTGAATCCCAGATGTAGATCTGGATCAACCAGAGGTGTCTGAGGTCAGTCTGGTCCATCAGGCTGAGGCAGATTGACAATTTGCTCTGCAGACAAAGCAAGATCTGCCCTTTGTGGACGTGTCCTCTCCACTTCTTCTCATCCCAGACACATCCAGCTGACTCCTCACTGGACACCATTCCAGGATTGGCAGAGAGAACTGTGCCATCCATCAGAAATCTTTCCCTTCCCTCCTCCCAGTGAGAAACTTTCCTGTCTGTCTGTCAGTCAGCTCCTTCCCATCAGGAAGAGGTCCTGGCAGGGGGCCCCATCTCCACAATTTTCCCTGGAGCTTTTCCTTGTGGGGTGAAAACACCCGGGCAAATTAATAGAAGAAAACAATTTAATTGAAGACTTAAAGACTCAGGTTTGGCTCTGGAAGCCTTTGAGCTGCAAATCACAGGTTGACAGAGTGTTGTGGGGAAATATTGCCACATATCACCCCTTTCCTTATGCTCATCCTCAGGCAATGGCTGTTATCTCCAATGCCACAAAATAGGACAGAGGGGTACCTGGACCTCGGATATGTGCAGCTCTGCAGGGCTGGTCTGTGTTTCTCCAAGCACCTTAAAATTAGTTTGCAAAGACCTAGAGAGAGGTGAGCTGAACCATTCCCTCCCCTCCCACATTCCCCCTTCTGCTTACTCAGTTAAAACTAAAATTTTGTATGTGTATTCTGTATTTTTTCATGTTGTATTTGTTCTGAATTCCTATTGTATTAGTGCTGTGATTGATGATCTCTGTTGGTTTTGTTTCATGCACCTCTCATTCCTTTTTTCTTGTTTCTCAGCAGGAGCAGGACACATTTCCAGTCTGCCTTTCACCTGAACTCACAGTTTTCCAGTTGCTCAGGTGCAAGAACTACATTATGTGACCAAAAACCTCTTCTTTCTCCTAAAGGAGACTCTCGAGCAAAGACTCAGCTGAAGCAAAGGTTTATAAATACTCTGAACTGAACTTGCTTCTCATTCCTTTTCATCACAATTTCACTCTTGCTTTAGTTCTGATTTCAGAAAAAAACCCTATAAAAACTTAAAATACATTAGAGACATTCAAATTAATTAGAAAAGAAGGAATTAAAAAGACCTATCCTTTTTTTTTTACATAAGTATGAGGGTTGTTTTCTCACCCAGCTGAGGTTCCAATTGGCTCGAGGGATGTAGGGAATATTTTGGCAGAGCCAGGGGAGTTTTCCAGAGCTCCTAAGTGGGACTTTGGCCACTTTTTTGTTCTCCCTTTCTTCAGCATCTCTTTCCTTTGTGTTAAAAAAGTTTTGGGTGAGTGATGCTGCAAAGGGATGTTTAATTTAAGGCAGAGAGGGAGCACCAGGCTGAGGGTTGTGCAAGAGGTGAGGCAGCTCCACCTTTGTTACCTGAGCTTTAAAGGGCTCAGAAAAACCCTACAAAGAAGAAAAAGAATTTTAAACAAGAGCATGTGGTGCTTTTCTCCTTACAATAATACCTTGAGAGTTTTAAGGAATAAAACTAATATAATTAAATCACATTTCACATATTACTTGAGCTGCTTCATTATTTAAAAAAAAAAAAGATGGCTAAACCAATGCAGTTTATTCTTTAGGAACTGTGTCCACACGTAAAAAAAGTTTTTTATTTTAAATACTTCCAAGACACTTGAAGGAAATTTGGTTTCTGGCTTGATCAAGTGTTATTTAAACACATATAAACCTTTTTTCTTCTTTTGGCCTCACCTTGTTTACCTGTAGTGCAGCTATTTAAGGGTTGAACGCTGAGTGTGAAGAGGTTTAATTTTTTTCCAGTACAGCACTTGGATTTCTTTCTACTATACCACTCTCCAAGCTGGGTGGAAAGTAATAATCACTGGAGGATAATTACTGTGGGCAGACACAGCAGCTCCAGAGGGGCAGAGCAAGTTCTCAGCATCAAGGAGATTTAGGGAGGTGGGTCCATCAGGGCAGGGCCACCACGGGCAGACACTTCTCTCCTGCCTCCAATGATTTACAACTACCTTTTTTTCCTCTTAAAGATGATGAATTCGTATTTAATGATGGATTAGTATTTAATAATGTGTAAGGGAGCTTCTAGCAGGGAGCTGCCCAATTGCTGCTGGAGCCTGGGTAATTTTCCTGAGGAAACAGCCCTGCCTTCTCCACTCCTCAGTGAGGATGACAATTCCTGCCATCTCCTGGATGTGTCTGGGACCCTCTGGAAAGCCCCTGGCCCTGAAGGCCTCGTGTGAGACAGAACATCAGTTGGCTTTGCTGTTGATGCAGAGGCTGAAAACCAAACCCAGCCCCACCAGGGTGCAGAGGTGAAGGGCTCAGGGTGTGACTGGGGGGGGAAAAGCATCACCCACTTTTCCAGGGAGCCCTGATGCCACTTATGCATCTTACAGGTCGTTCTTGTGGCTGACAAATTCAGGGTAAACTGAGGAAGCCCCGTGGCCACAGAGAGAAAGGATGTGAGGAGAGATGGGCAGCCAGGGGGGCTGAGGACAAGTGGGACCCATAAAATGACACTAAAAGCAACAGAAAATTTTTTACAATGGTATTGAGCCATTACCAGACTGAAATGAGGGGGGCAAAAAAAAAGTGTTGGTAATGATGAAGACAGAAATTTCCCTAAATATTTCTGCCCTGTCGTTGGGAAGAGCCAGAAAATGTGATCACAGCCTGGATGGTGAAATGCTTTCCATTCCAGCAGCACAGCCCGAGGGGGGGCCGGGGCAGCAGTGATTAATTCCTGACACAGAGAGGTCTAACTGCACCCAGGAGTTTTAAAAGAGCCGCCTGAGGAGGTCTCTGGGACAGTAATGAGGTTTTTTTTCACTTGGTTTGGGAGGTTCTGAATGAGGAGAGTCGGGGTAATGCCATAACTATGTTTTTCAAAAGGTAAATGGGATATCCTAGGAAAGTGTACATCCGTTATTCTGGCATTAATCCCAGGCTAAATAACACAGAATCTCACACAGGACGCAATAAATTAAGGGAAAATAATTAATAGAGGAAGGAAATTAAAGGAGGGCAACAAAAGCAAGACCAAGTAGTAATGCTGTCAAGTGATTTTGGTACCTTATAAAAACAACATTGCCAAGTTTTACAGGATTGTAACAGGCTTGATCTCACAGGTTTTGCCAAAATGTGGTGCTTGAAGTTAGTCCTGGGTTTAGTCTGAGTAACAATGGTGAGCAAGGCATGCGGAAGACATTAAATAGCTCTCAAATTAGATAATTAATAGGATTCAATGTGTAATTGTAAAGGCAGTAATTAAAGCAGTGGCCGTGTTTCCACTGGGGTAGGGCAGAAAGCATTTCCATGCTATTTAACATCTGAATTAATGGCCTGAAGAAAACATACATTTGCTGCTGATAAAACCTTTCAGGTGACCCAAAGATCTGGGAAGTCATAAATGACCGAGGAAGGAATTGTGCAATGCAGGAAAATTTTTTATCCATTTATTGACACGCAATGAGGGTGAAGTTGAATGAGGACAAATCCGTGGATAGGGAGCAGTGATCCATGGGGAAGGGCTTTGGGAATTTGGGGGTGTGGTGGGAATCACCTGAATTGGGGCTCCCACTGCTGTTGGTGATCAAGGGACTGGTGGGAACACGGTGTGGGAAAATGAAGTAGGAATGGGAGGACAGGTCAGTCCTCCTGGAACCAGCACTGGAGGATGGTCTGCAGCTCAGGGGAACATGGCTTGTGGGAAGTGCTGCCAGCTGGAAAGGGCTGATAGAGCCATGGGATGGATCGTGGAAGGGAGAAATGCCTTGCAGTCAGTTTGGTCTGTTGTGGTCTGAGAGCTCCAAGCTCTGCACAACAACGTGGGACCTTTGGAAATCACAGGGGCAAGGGATAGTCAGCTCCTGGAGGGCAAACAGGGGAGTGTGAAGCTCTTTGCTGCCATAAAACCTCTGCAGCAGTGAGCCTGGCAGTGCCCCAGGGCAGGGGACAAGGACACAGGGATGCCACACGTCCTTCAGAGTTCACAGCGGTGCTGAGGCTCCTCAGGCACGACCTTATTGCCTTGGGTGGAGCTCTGGGATGGCAAACTGGGCTGCTCCGAGCTCCAGGTCAGTTCCTCCCTGTTGAATCACAAAATCACAGGGTAATTCAGGCTGGAAAAGACCTCCAAGATCATTGGGTCCAACCTTTGAGCAATCCCCACCTTGTCCCCCAGCCCAGAGCACTCAGTGCCACATCCAGTCCTTGCCACACCCTTTCCATGAGGAAATTCCTCCTGATGTCCAACCTGAACTTCCCCTGGCCCAGCCTGAGGCCGTTCCCCCTCCTCCTGTCCCTGCTATGTGGCAGAAGAGGCTGATGCCCCCCTTGCTGCCCCCTCTTTGGAGAGATCAAACCTGCACTGCCCTTCTCTGTGTGATGCAGAGAGACTTTCCATCCCCTTTGACTTCTGCAGCTTGTGCCCACCAGTGTTCTCCACAAACAGACCCCAAACTTTGCACCTTTTTATCAGTCCTGCACTGCTCACCTTCCCAGGTCACTCTGTTCCCTTGAGGCAGCTGTGATTGAGGAAATCACCAGCAAATTTAGGATGGACTCCTTTTAAACTCTCCCCTCTGAGCCTGAGGGAAAGCTTTGTCCTCCTTTCAATTTATCTCATGTTCCCATCTGATGTTCACCTTGGGAGAAATCTTAGTGGACAAATCCTTTGGGATTGGAAGAGGTCAGATGGCTCTTGACAGAACTTTGGTGCCTTGCCTTTTTAAAATTATTTTATTGCAGTTTAGAGATGACATTTTTTTATGAATGAAAATTAACCTTTTGACTGATTTGTGGGTCAGTACCAGAGAATAAACAAGCTGCTCACATGTTCTTTGCTACTTTCCTTAAATCAGTAAAATCATAAAAATTGTTAAGGCTGGACAAGATTTTTAAAAGAAGACTTGAACTCTTGTATAGAATAGAGCTTTTCATTTCCCCCTGTTAGCCCTGGAAGGAGACTGAGAGCTTGTGTTTGTCCAGGGCATCTCTTGCTGAAAGTCATTTACCTTTGAACTCCAGAAGTGAAGCAAAAAAGGACTTCACTGCCCTTGGAAAATTTCACCTTCACTGTGAAAAAAAAAGAGACTTCATTTCTCATTCCACTTTGTCTGGATTTAATTACTGTTGAGAAATCACCAAAGAAAATCCCCCTTCCTCTGTTCTCCCTGCTCAGGTGGTGATGCCCTGTGCTGCTGTGCCTCTTGCCATCCTCACTGGAGAACTGAAAAATCATGGAATCAGGATGGTTTGGGTTGAAAGAGACCTTAAAGCCCATCTCATTCCACCCCCTGCCATGGGCAGGGACACCTCCCACTATCCCAGGTGGATCCAACCTGGCCTTGGACACTTCCAGGGATCCAGGGGCAGCCCCAGCTTCTCTGCCCAATCTGTCCCAGGGCCTCCCCCCCCTCCCAGCCAGGAATTCCTTCCATATTTTTAACTTAAATTTCCCCTCTCTCAGTTTGATCCCACTTCTCCTCATCCTGTCACTCCAGTTCCTGATGGACAGTCCTTCTCTGGCTTCCCTGGAGGTCCCTTTAGATACTGGAAGGTCTCAACCTTCTCTTCTCCAGGCTGAACATCCCCAAATTTCTCAGTTATGTCCACACGGAAGGTGCTCCACCCCCCTTAACTACTTGATCTCTACCAGCTCTGGTAGGAAACACTCAGGAGAAAGGAGCTGATTCCCTTTCCTCCCAGTAACAGGGCTTGAGAGGAGCAAAGGCAACTTAAAGTTGAAGGGAATCAACTTTGCAGCACATCCTGTCCCTTCTGAACGAGGCTCCCCTGGGGTTTGTAGGTGCATCTCCCCTTTCTGGCATTCAAGAAGAGTCCAGGGCAGGTTGTAGTCCAACACCAACCCACAAAAACATCTTTTTGTACCTCTTCACCCCTTCACAACCTGCTTTGTGGCCCTTGGGAGCTCCTGTGCAGGGCAGAGCTCTCCTCTGGAGGCAGAGGGGGAGGATTTGTGTCACAGCTCACACACAGTGGCTGATGCTGTTCCCACCTCTCTGCCTCTGAAGCACAGCAGGAACCACGCTGTGTCCAGGAAATACAATCCCCAACCTGAATTCCAAGGCCATCTCAGGTGGAAAACCACAAATGGACAATCACAGGGCTGAGGAAACCTCCCAACAGAGGCACCTTCACTGCTCGTTAATTAGTGCAGGAACCAGGGTGAACTTAATGCTGATCCTGAAATTCTCTTGCCTTGTAGTCCCAGCTTTGGTTAACTGAGAGCTCAGGAAGAGCAGCTGAAGATTCTGGGATCAGGATTCCTTGGAAAGAGGTTTCCTTTGGGAGGACACATGAGCCAATGATGCTGGTCTGTGCTGATGGTGTTTGTAAGAGCTTCCACACCCAGGGAAATCCCAAACATGGGCACAGGTTTGGTATTGGGAATGAATCCCAAACATGGATACAGGCTGGGGAATGGGAATGAATCCCAAACATGGATACAGGCTGGGGAATGGGAATCCATCCTGAACATGGATACAGGCTGGGCAATGGGAATGAATCCCAAACATGGACACAGGCTGGGCAGTGGGAATGAATCCCAAACATGGATACAGGCTGGGGAATGGGAATCCATCCTGGGCATGGATAAAGACTGGGCAAGGGGAATCCATCCCAAACATGGATACAGGCTGGAGAGTGGGAATCAATCCTGGACATGGATACAGGCTGGACAACGGGAATCCATCCCCATCATGGATAAAGGCTGGGGAATGGGAATCCATCCCCATCATGGATAAAGGCTGGGGAATGGGAATCCATCCTGGGCATGGATAAAGACTGGGCAATGGGAATCCATCCCAAACATGGATCCAGGCTGGACAGTCAGTGCACTGAGAGCAGATCTGATCCCAAGGGCTTGCTGCTCCAGCTGAGATCAGGGATTTAAACCATAACCCAAAACACAGCACAGCATTTACTGCCACATTTATGGATTGTGTAAAGCAAAAAAACCACCTGTTTCTTGTGGGTTTTGCCCAAAAAAATTGCTTTCACTCCTCTGCCCCTCTGTACCTGAGAGATCCTTGTATCACTGAGCAGAAATATTCCATTCTCCCAAGGGCAGAGCCTCATCCAAAGCCCTAAAGTCTGTGGAGACCAGTGGATGTTGGGCCTGGCTTTGCCCAACTTCCTTTTATTTGCTTATGAGATTGATAGATATGATTTCACAAATCAATAGGAAAGAGAAGAAGATCACAGTGAGGGCCTCAATAAGAACAAAAAAGCAGTGGAGAGAAATGGAATGTGATTATTGTTCCCAAGGAGATTAATACACCATCAAACAGAAACACTGCCAGGCTTCCAAACCTTATGTAACATGTTCTGTGGTCACTGCTTTCTGGGACATCACAAAAGAGCTTTTGTCATCAGCACCTGAAGGGTTTGCAGCTCTTCAAACTTTTCTCAAGTAGGAACTGCAATGGCAGATCCAAATATGCCTGAAAAATTCTTCTTTATTCCACTTTTTTTTTTTTTCCCTAGGGATAAGTGGTTTCTTTTCTATAACACTTCACCCAATGCATGATAATATTGTTACAGCATGGAGAGGGATTCAGGCACCTGAGCTCAGAGCTGCAGAGTTGGGGTTGGAAGTTCTGTTCCAGCTGAGTCCCAAATTCACTCCAGCACGGGGCAAGAGTGGTGGGATGGGATGTGTGTGACCAACTTTCAGCATTTCTACCTGCAAATCCACCCTGTGAACACTCTGTGGGATAAGATCCTTCACCTTTCCAGTGCCTTCTCCAGCTTTGACATTCCAAACAGCCTCAGTGAGCGCAGGGCTGTTCCCACCACCACCACTTATTGAGTGTTGTCCCCTTGTAAACGACAATTGCAGATGAAATTGCAGATTATCTGGTGAAATTTGGGCTTAGCCCACATTGGGAAAAAGGGGAAGATCTGAAAATCCACAAGCAATGGTATCCAGTCAAAAAGAAATGGCTCAGTTTGGACTGTGCTGCCAGGGCTCAGCAGCCACTTCTCTGTTTGTCAGAAAAAGAATCTCTTGGCTGTGGAGAATAAGCAGAATTTGTTGTAGAATCGTGGAATATCATGAGCTGGAAGTGACTCACAAGGATCATTGAGTGCAGCTCCTGGCCCAGCACAGGACAACCCCCCAAAATCCCCTAAATCACACCATTTGGCTGAATTCAGAGAAAAGCCACAACCTTGACAGACAGTCACCCTTAATTTGCAAACTGTGGAGCCATTCTNCAGTCACCCTTAATTTGCAAACTGCCACAGATGTGGAGCCATTCGTGGCTTCAGGAGCTTCTGCAGGTGCCACCTGGAGAGAATCACAGAAAATCCTGAGCTGGAAGGGACCCACAAGGATGATGGAGTCCAACTCCTGGCTCTGCACAGGGCACCCCCAAAAATCCCACCACGAGAGGGTCACCCCCTCCTGTGTAACAGACATCTACAAACCCTGTCAAGAACATTTTCGTTGTGACTTCCTCCCTCTAATTATTTTTTTTCCTATTGTAAGCAGCTTCGGAATTAGATGCTTAAATGTAATAACGAAATTAGAAAAACAGTTCCCCTCATTAAAAGCTGATGACAAATCTACATCCAGCCTTATACAACACCCTTTCCTTTTGCCAGGAGGGTGGTGTGAGATGTCCACGCTGACACATCCAGCAGCAGCCCTGCTCCATGGGAGTGTCTGCTTGGGTTCATGTAACAAAACCAAGTTGGTTTTACTCTGGGGAGAAGGTGTGAGTTTACACAGAGCTGAAAGCTGGACCAGGCTGAGCTGGGACAAATGTTGTCAAAGTCTAGTTTTACTGAAAGGTGATGAAAGGAAGAGTTTGGGAGGCACAAATATTTCTCTGTCACTCACTGTTTCTCCAAACCACATGGAGAAATTTTTCTTTATTTCAAAAATGTTTTTTACTCCAAAGTGGGGACGTGTGTCTCCTGTGCTCCTCACCAATCCTCAGCCTTGCCTCTTTTCCTTCCCTCCTGCTGATTTTTTCCAAGGATGGATATTCAGCTGCCTGGACACACCTGCCTTGGCAAATCCACCTGCACAATCTCAGTCTTTTAGCACAAATGTCATCTTGGTCTCTTAATAGTGGTAAAGTTGTGTCTCAGCATTGACTTGGTTGTCCCACCAAGGGACACAGGGTGGTCCCACGTTGTGGGGACACGATGAGCTGCTCTTCCAAACATTCTCTTCTGCTTCCCAACTGCTTTTCCTCAGCTCTCCCCCCACTGGGCTCATACTGGTGGAGCAGCCAACCCACTGTGTGTCTGCTGGGCCACCCAGCTCAAGCCAACCGTGAGTTCAGGTGGGTCAGACTGGGAGCAGCGTGAGGAAAAGCTGCCAGGTCTGCTTTGATGTGACTCAGTGCCCATCTGCTGTCCCAGGGCACCCCAATCCCAGTTTGCATTCCCACCACCAGCTGCCCTGTGAAACAACTCCCAGCAGTGACAAATGCCAGTGCCGTGACCACTGCAGCTGCACATCCTCTGTGTGTTTTCTGGCTTCAGAGAAAGCACAGTGCAAAACTGAAAACAACTTCTAGGAAAACGCCTCTGTTGCCAATTCCCAAGAAAGAAATGGTTTCTGTGGTGCAGGGACTCGGCACATCCCACTTCTCACGGTCCCAAGCAAGGCCAGTTGGGTTCCTCATGCTCCCCTCTCACTGCCAGCCTTGGGCCCATCTTGCCACCACACCTGCCAAGGTGAAATGCCACGTGGAGGATCCACAGTGTGCCCTGGAGATCCCGATCAGGATCAGGAGCAGCTGGAACAGCAGAACATTGGTGTCCAACAGCACCAGGACAGCAGCACTTCTTCTAAAGCAGTGCCAGAAAGGTTGGTGTAATTGATCCCTGGGATTTGACCCAGTCTCAAATCCCTCCACAGAGTCTGGCTCGTGGCTCAAAAGCTAAATTTCCCCAAATTCCAGGCACAAACTGCTCCCATTCAAGTCTTGCCCATGTTTACTGGATTCCGAAAATCCAAGGGCTGTAGGTCTGCAAGATAATACCCAGCTGACTTTCAGAGGGGCTGCAGCTCAAAACTCTGTCTTTAAACACATATTTTACAACTCAGCATCCTTGATTTCCAGGAACTCATGAATAGAGAAGATACATTGTTCTTGGTAACTAAATAGTGTCATTAAAACCATTATGAATCTCGCAGAAATGATTCCTGTCTACCTAATTTAATCACGTAACAATGACTGTTATTAACTTGTCTCGTGCTGCTGCCATTTGAGATCATGGCCCTGCATCCAGGGGTAGGTATTTCATGGTTCAGTTATTGTAAATGCTCTTAAATGTGAGTAATGTAAATGTGAGTGCCTTTCCTTCAGTGAGCTCCCTGGATTTATCCATCCCAGGGCAGTGTGGGGAAACTGGAGAAGAAAATGAGGAGGTCTGGGAATAGAAAGCTTAACTCCTGCCCTCTCCATATGGATAATTTGATCAAGGATGATTTCCACAAGGGATCCAGTGGAAGCTCCTCGTGTGACAATGACATTGCTCTGAGTGGCTTCTCAAGTGTCTGTGAAAGGTTTGAGATCCTCAACGATGTGATCACCCCCATCTGACTGTAAGGAAAGTTCTAATTTTGAAACCCACAGGATTCAGCCAGTTTGGGCTCTGCCCCACAAGCTGCAGAGGAGAGAAAAGGAGTCCATGTGTGTTCCCATCCTCAGATCCTGAGTGCACACTCCCATATTTCACCTCAGGAATGTGGGATATTGAGCCCCCTCCCTAATGGTGTGACTGTATGACCTGGGATAGGCCTCGTTTCCTTAGGAAATTGGCTTCCAGAGGGGGGGAAAAAATCCTCTACCTGTTTCTCTCGTTCCTTGGTAACAAAAACTCAGTGTATGATTTCCCTCAGCACTGATCTGAGATCCAAACAAACCCACTGGAGTCCCCAAAATAAAGAGAATGATAATTATAAGGTCTGCCTTACTTTTGGGCAAAATAACTGCAAATATCAGCCCCAGCAGAACGTGTTTGAGGAAGGCAAAGTGGCTGCAGGGAGCAGGGCAGGGTTGGGGTTCACCTCTGCCCTGCTGAAGGTGCTAAACTCTCATTTCTCTGCTGCAATGGTGTTTATTCTCTGCATTACAGGAGCAAATAATAAGTATAATATAGTAGATAATATTTTCCAGGCATCTCCAGCAGGAAGCAATGGTGTTTCTGCTGTAAAACAAAAGTGGAAAATAGGAAATATCAGAGTAGTTTTCTAACATAACAGGGGATGTAGAGGCTTTGTGCCCTCATGTGTGAATGTACAACCCGCTCCTCCCTGGTGGAAGGTTTTACCCTTTCTCCAATTCCAACCAAACCTGAGAGAGCCACAAACCCACTGATTTTCTGCAAGTTTCATGAAAACAGAGGCGAGAGAGTTCAGAAATCTCCTGTGCACCATTCCTCCCATGGGATGTCCATGTGGACATGTTCCCCCCCAAACCTATGGGAAAGAAATGATCAGTGCACAAAGAGTGAGAGAATTGCTTGCTTTTCGGTCTGGTTTTATGTGAGGAGGGTTAAACATGCCAGAATTGTGCTCTGGATGCAGATGGCATCATCCTGCCTTCCTGAGACACCCCCTGTCCTCATTAATGAGTCTCTGGAATGAAAGATGTTCCATCTTTCCCACTAACAACCTCTCTGTGAAGTTATTGATGTTGTTATGGCAAACTGCAAGGCAGACCCCAATCAGGGACTGGAAGTGAGACCAGGCAGAGGAAATCCCTCCTGATGGGTGACCTGATCCCTGATTTGAGTCCAACCAACCCCTCAGCAAAGCGCTGGCACCTCTCGTGCTGTGCCAGGTCATTCCCATGCTGGGTGGGAGCTATTTTCACTGGGGGGTTCTTGCATTTCATTAACCCTGAGTTGTTTTGCACAGCCCAGGGGTGGGAGGGTGTCCCCTTCCCACTCCTGGTCCAGCCAGGATCCTGTGCCTGTCCAGGATCAGCCTCTGCAGCAAATGGGAGTCGCCTGCAGGAAACAGGGGCTTGGGTTGAGCATCTCCCACTAAACTCCCAGGCCCACAGCTGGACTCTGGGAATAACATTATCCCCCCATTTCAGAGCTTTTTGCAAGTCCAGATTTCAGGTTGGGCAGAGAAGCTGTGGGTGTCCCATCCCTGGAAGTGTCCAAGGCCAGGCTGGATCCTCCTGGGATAGTGGGAGGTGTCCCATGGCAGGGGGTGGAACTGGATGATCCTTCGGGTCCATTCCAGCCCAAACCATTCCATGATTCTACCACCATATGGAAACCAAGGTGGAGTTTGCTCTCCAAGGAAGTCCTGCCATCTTCAGAGCAGAATTTGGATGATGGGGTTTAAATAAGATAAAAGCCTTCACACCAAGGATATAAAGAATTAACAAATAGCCTTCCTTCTAGTGAAAGGCTTTGATGAGAAGAGGAGCCCCTAACACTTGTAACTGGGCAGATCAAAGTGAAGAGAGAACAAAACACAGGTTTTTGATCATTTTTTATGACCAAATACAAGAAGCAAGTGATGAATATTTGCTCCTGGTAACACGAGGGCTGGGTGACACATCCCTGATACAAAAGAATGAGACAGTGTGTCATTACTGTCACTCAAGTGGGGGGTTGAGCATGTATTTTTTCCTCTCCACAGAGACTGGGATTAAAGCCTTTACCTGGGATATGGAGTCTGTAATGATACTGACAAGTTATTTTTAATATTTGCTTTTAATACAATTCCTTGGCATTTTCCATCTGAGTTACCAGGAGACCAGTACTGGGAGACAAAGCATAAAGAAAAGTGCTCTGATATCAGGACAAGAAATTATCCTGGAGCAGTATCAGGAGTGTGGCATTGTATCAGAAATCCTATTTACAACCCTCAGGAACACACCTTAGGAACAACACTGAGAAATCAGGGAAATAAGAGCCAAAACAAACTTAGCTGTATGTTCTAAGCTCTCCCTTAGTTGTCCCCAAAACATTCCACTGACACAAACCCCAGATTTTTTGACATCTTTCACCTCAGTTATCACTCCTTGTGACTTCCCCAAGCTTCTCCAACGTGTAAGGAAGGAACTTTTGGGGAAGAGCCCTTTTCTTCCCATTTCCAAGAGAACCAATTTCCCCATTTGGCTGCCCAGCATCACCTGTGTGACCCCCATCCCACCCCAGTGCCCCATCCCACCCAACCCCAGGGGTGTCTCCAAACCCCGGGAAGATTTCAGGAAGCAGCAATTAAACAACCCCCAACAGACCACTGAGCTGAGCATCTCCAGCTGCTCCTCATGGATCCATCTCCCTGCCTGGCACCCTAAATCCTTGGATATGAACCTCCCCTGGGCTGCTGGAGCTCCAGCCCAGGGAGCTGAGGAACTTCCCCACCTCCAAGTGTAAAGGAGTTTATAGGAAGCAGCTGAGGGCAAAGGAGGGTGGGAGGGGAGGAGAACAACCCCCCACCCTCATTTAAGGAGCTGACCTGGGGCTTGGGTGCCCTTTTCTCTTCTCCAGGGGTGGAGGGGTCTTGTTTTTCCAGGGCTTGTGGTGGGGGTGAGGAGTGGGACACCCCCTCTGGGAGCCAGGAGAATGGAGGGAGAGGGCTTTGCTCTCCATCCCCTGAGTCCTGGGAAGGTGAAAGCTGAGTCACAGGAGGTTCTTGCTCTTGAAAATGAGCTCTCTGACCAGGAAGGTAAGTTCTGATTTTTGTCTGTTGTTCTGTGGGTTTTGTGCCTGTTTGGAGTGAATACAGGCAATGTAAATAACACAAGTGAAGTGGAAACTGTTGAACAGATTGGTTAAAGGGCAGCTGGCTCGTGGTTTGATTATATTTTATAAGAGTTTGGGTGGGTTTTTTTATGCTGCTTTTGAGTTCTGCTTGTCTGCTGTGCCTTTCCTCAGTCAAAGCAACACTAGGACTGTAGAGCCCTCTCTGCAAAGGGAGGAGAGGGAATGAGCAAAGCTGTGGGATGGTGTGAAACAATGAGAGGGACAGAGGTGAGGCACCAATTTATTCCCCCTGAACACAAAGGTTGAAGTAGGGGTGTGTGTATTTCTTGAAAGGTCTCCCAGTATTAACTATTAAAAAAACACCTCACCCCGTTGTGCATCCCACAGCTCACTTGCATTTTTGGCTAATGAAAAGGCTTTGGCAGAGAGGCCCCACCAAGACATGGCAGGGGGAAGCCAAGGGGGTGGAGGATTGAAGTGGTGGCATCTCTGTTCCTCAGGAGAAAAGGCAGCTGCTGCCAGCAGCTCCTGGGAAGAAATTTCCTTGCTCTTGTTGAAAGGAACAGCCAAAAAAGCTCCTTGTGCCTCCTGGGGTAGCAGAGGTTTGTGGACAGGGTGATGTATGGGCTGTGTGAGCTAAGGCAGCAAGGAGAAGCAAAGCATGTGGATTCCACATAATTCCCAGTGAGAGGCTGGGCTGGAAGGGGATCAAATAAACTGGGTGTGAAAGGAGCTGTGAGCCCCTTGTCAGCAGGGATGAGGCCACAACCTGTGTAATGCCTCACTGGGTGACCTGGAACAGCTTCCAGGAGCTGGTGAGAGAGATGAATAAATGATGGGATGGACCCTGTGCAGTGATTATTCCTCCAACCACTTACTTTGGGCTGTGCCTGCTGCCTCTGGCTAAAAAGCCCCTTCAAATCAATGCTGGTGGTGGGGAACAGGGAGATTTTTTGTTCCAGGAGTGATTTCTCTTCCTTCACTTCCTATTTCTCCTGGATAGAGCTCGATGGACCAGGTTGTTCCTGCAGGGAAAGGAGGAGGGATGTGGGTAACCACCAGGCTGTAGGAAACATGAAGGGGGTTGAATATTTGGGCCCTTCTCAATGTGTGAAGTTTGGGGTACAGAGTGTGATGGAAAACATTCCCAGGGATGCAAGGAGGTGTCTGGGGAAATACCCCCAACTCCTGAGGCTGCTGCTGTGGGAGCTGAAGGGATGTGTTGTGTTTGGTGTTTTCTCCAAAGGCATTATTCCAATATCTGCTGCATCACCTCTGTGTCACTTGTACTCTGGAGTTCAGACACTTTCTGCAAACCAGCCATTAAAACACGTTTCTGCTGCTCAGGACTTAATTCTGCTGTGAAAAGAGGTGTTTGAACTCCTTCCCAAGGGACTTTATCTGTCCCTGTGTCCTCTGCCCTGGCTGGGGAGAGGCTACAGGGGAGCAGAGTGTCCTGCCTTCCCAGGAGCTGGAAAACTCCTCTCTGCGTGGCCTTGGGAGAAAACGTGGGGCTGAACTTCCCCACAGTGTCATCTGCAAAGAAATAATCTAATTTGCTGAGCAGCTGTGAGACACAGAACTGGCTCAGAACATCAAATTGTCTCCCTGCCCTGCAGGGAGTAGGAGCTGCAGCTCAACCCAAAGGCCCTGCTGTGTCCCATGATGGGTGTTCCCTCCCCATGAATGTCCCCTGGGATGCTGTGTGCTGTCCCCACACACCATTTTGGGGGGATGGGACTCACGTGGAGGCAGCAGAGAAGTCCCTTTGCTTTCATGGATCAGCTGGTTGTGGTGGAGGAGCTCCTTCCAGGGAAGCAGTGCTTGGGAATCTTCTAATCCAGGGGGCCCAGCTGGGCTCCCCTTCCTGGAAAAGCCTTGGTTAAGAGGTGGCTTTGATCCCTGAGTATCAGTTGTCTGACATTTGAGTGTCACCTGAGGTAGAACTCTACTCTGCTGCAAAGCTTTTCCTTAGAAAACAGATCAGAATTGAAGCTCAGATAATTCAGGATTGAAGTTCAAATAATCCCTTGATGGGATCAGGCCTGTGCATCACCTGCTTTGCAGCAACTTCCACCCCTGGTTGTCCTCTGTCACCAAACCCCAAATCCTCTATAAATTAACCCACTGACCAATCCTAGCTGCATTTAATGAGAATAGATGGCCCAAAGGAATTGGAGTTCCACCATATCCATTGATGACTCATTCCAATGACTTCTGTAATTATTATTTCTAGTGAAGTGGGAATCTTTAATCCCAAGAACCATCAGCAAGGAGGAGGAAAGTGAGGCTGGTTTCTCAATGTCTTGCTGGATTGCAAGCCCAGGGAAGGATTTTCCCTGGCAAAACCAAGGGTGGGTGTTGGAAACCTTCTTGTCTGCATTACCTGTCAAGTGGGAATGGGATGGGATGAACTCCAGCTTAGCCAAAGGCTTCTCCTGGTCTGCAAAGGGGACAGAACTGTGTAACACAGAGGACAGGAGGGACTCCCATCATGTGGAAGCAGTTCCTGTCACTATTTTTATTTATTTCCTTAATTTTATTTGTTTGGTTGACACCTCTGGTGTTATCCCTTGGGCTGGTGTGGAGTATCTTGACATCAGCTTGGGGGAAACTGGGACAGGATGCTTTGTTTTATGGGATAAGAGTGAGAAACACTTCAATAACCTCTGGTCTGGGATATCTGTGGCCTGTCTGGGTAGAAATGGAGGATGGTGTTCTCACGAGACCTCAGAGAGCTGGTTCTTTAGAAAAACAAGCCACATCCTACTGTTTATTATTAAAAGAAGGGAGTTCACAGATCGCTCTCGTTCCTGTTTTATTTTTTAAAGTGGGAGATTCCCAAGGATCTTCCTATGAAAGGAAGTTTGCTGTGTTGCAACCAGCACCTGCTGACCCCCACCACCCCACTGAGTGGGAATGGAGGGACTGGGAATCCTGGCTCAGGGCTGTATGGGTTCCAGTGAGGAATCTCTGTGGGTGTGGGAGCCTCCACACCTGGTGTGTGGAAAAGATGTTGTGGTGCCACTGGGAATTGAGTCTGCCCTGTCAGTTCTGTGGTAGAGCAGCTTGAAAGGCCTGTTGGGGTTTGGAGGGAGCCCCCCAGGCATCTCCCCCTAAACCCTGGCAAGGGGCTCAGTCCTTCTCATGCCTGGGCTTTTCTCATCTCTGTGTGGCTCTTCCTAAAAGTTCTGTGCAGTTGGAACTAATGGATGTGTGTTCCCAGAACAAAAAGAAAATGACATCAGCTGTTCCCCTCAATGGAATTAAGGCCAAGGCCTCCAGATGTTGGGCATTGTTGGCTTTTTCTCTTTGTTTGACTGCAGGAACTCTTCCTTAACAATTTGCAGCTCATGAATAGAACAACATGCAGAAATCTGCAGTGGGTTAGGGAGAAATGGATGTGTTTTCCCAGATGGAATGCTGGCTGCTGTGAGGGCTTGTGGCTGCAGCCATCCAGGCAAGGGGTACATTAGGAACACATGGGTGCTGTGAGTGGTGCCTGCAAGATCCATCTGGAATAGCCTCCAGGTATTCCATGTGGAACCCCCTTTCCCAGCATGTGCAGAACATCTTTGCTGCTGGTGCCCAGCCTCCTGGGGGTGTTTTTTGTCCCACAGTGACAGTGGGATGTGTCTCTAAGCCCCTTGGCTGAAGGGCTGGTCAGGACCCACCGCTCCTGCTGTGAAAACATCTTTGATTGCTGCCTTCCTCCTGCTAATCAAATCAAGCTTGTTACTTAATTAAATTGAAACAAAGAGGGAGCTGATAGGTGGCATCTGTCAGCAACCTCAGAAGGAGGTAGGGATGCAATTTGTGTGGTGGGCAAGAGTGTCTGAAGTAGTTCCTAGAATGTCATATTTCATGGGAAATGCCTTTAATTAGGTTTGGAGATTTCCACGCTTCCCTGCTGGACTGGGAGTGGGTTGCTCAGCTTGATGTCAATAAGGAGTAGCTCCTTTGTCAAGTTAATGAAGAAGGTTAAAAAAAAATAAATTTACCTGGTCAGGCTTTCTGTATTTGTAGGTGGTTCCATGTTATCTCCTATAAAACCCAATAATGTGTTTATAATTAGTAATGAAGAAAATCCCCAAAGCTTGTAGGACAAGGATAGCACAAACATTTCAAGCAGCTTTTTGAGGAGGATGAGAGGTGTTGACTGAAATCAGAACCAGGTATATAAGGAGGCTGGAGGATCTGAAACTTCAATGCCCTGCTGGGAATGGCCAGTTGGGGATCCAACTTCTGCTGGTTGAACACGGTGCTGTTCCAGGACCAAACTGCTCCAATTGTCTTCAGAGAGGCTTCAGCTCCCTCAAAAGTCTTTGGAAAGCCTTAAGCAAATGGGGAGCTCAGTCACAGCAAGGGAAATGCTGTTTGTGAACCCAAGTAGGTGTTTTTCTTAGAGGGATGGATGAGACCGGAGAACTGAGAGACTCTGAATGTGTCACTGGGGGATGTGGTGTGTCTGTCCCCCTCACCTGTGACGTGTCCTGACCTTCCAAAGCCATTAAATATGAGCTGAAATGGTGCTGCCATGAACCCACTTGGGACTAAGAAGTTGGCACAATGCCATATGTGAGGCCTTAGCTGGACGTGGATCCCCCACAAAACTGTTCCCAGCATTCCTTCCCAAGACCTGTGTCCTTGGTGGCTCTTGGAGTGGGGCTGGGGGTGGTAGAGAAAATACCTGCAGCATCTTGGCAGCCCAGCACAACCCCAGAGTTACAGGGCACTGCTGGATGGGGCTTGGAGCAACCCAATCTAGTGGAAGGTACCGTGGTAGAGGGGTTGGAATGGGATGGTCTTCCAGGTCCTTTCCAACCCAAATTATTCCCCTACACCAGCAGCTCCTCATTCCCCTCCATGTGCTCATTCCATAACGTTTACACATCACTTCAATATGGTGGAAATGGCTTTTTCCATGTTGGTTATTCCAAAGGATAATGGCACATAGCTTCACCTTAATGGTCGAGTAGTAAAAAGCCCTCACTGGGAATGCTCCATTGGTCTTATTTTTCCCAGGGCTGTGCAGCTTTAAAGCCTGCACTGCCCTGTGTTTGAGATCATTTATGTGCTGGAACAATGCACAGACTCATCTTTGTTTAACTGGAGTCCAGGCTGGGTTGTTGGGAGCTCCTGTTTCTTCTCCTGTCCGTGTAAATGTTTTATGAAGTGAGTATAAAGTCAATAAACACTTCCTGTTTAACGTCTGCCTCGCTGCCTTAGGAAAGATGCTTTATAAAAACATCAGAGCCCTCACCCAGCACATGCCTTATCTCTGGTTCCCTGCTAAGTATGATATCAAAACTCCTCTGGTAGGGGGGGGAAAAAATCCTGGATCGAGGAGAAAATAAACTTGTGTCTTCCTCTTAATGATGCTGCACTGATTATGCAGTAACACAACATACTGAAATGGCCCTGAATGTGGATTTTGGAGCCAGCTGAGCTTCAAATCCTGATGGGAACACTCCTGGTGTGCACCGAGTGAGCGCCCAGCTTGTTTCTTCCTTGCTGCTTTGCAGTGTGACAAATGAAATTTGAATAATTGCTGCGTCAACTGAGAGCAGTTGTTGAATACGAGAGGGCTGAGAAATGTGTGTTGCTCTGTCACTGATGTTGATTCATGTTGGTTGTGGCTGGAATCTCAACCCCCTGCACCAGGACAGGCTGGTAACTGATCTAACAACAGGGAGGCAGGGCCCTGGGCTGGGTCACTTTGCAGGGTTGCAGTTGGCACAGTCAGGTTGGGCACAGGATGGTGGTTGGAGACTGATATGGGCAAGATTTTGGTGCTGCCAGTCCGGCCAAGGTGGGTGTGACCAGGAATGGGTGATGGGATGCAGCTCCTCACCTTGGCTTTGCTCTGTCTCCGTGAGCTGTTGGCAGGAGCTGGGCTGTGCTTGCTCTGCTGAAAAATAGATATATTTGTTCCTCGACCTCTGCATTGCTTTCCTTCCTTTAGTCAAGGGGAATGGCCCCTGTGGGAGGTGTTTTTTAAACTTCTGCTCTGTTCCATCAGGTGAATTGTCACCTGAAGGCTCCAGCTAACAGTCTATGATGTGAGGGAAATGACTTGGTGAGGGAAAACAATGATTTCCTTCTGTTCTTTAATGGCTGTATGTATGTCTGAATCATACCTTAACAAGGCTGTGAGTATTTTCCAACTGTCTGATCCTCTAGAAGAGGTTTCCTGAAAATATCCAGTGCAGGAGCTGGTTTGTTGCTGAGGACCATCTCCTCAGCTTCCACCAGGATGAACAACACTGAGCTGCAGAGGAGCTGCTCACTGATCAACGTGGGGTTGGAGGCACCAGGAAGTTTCTAGAGACCCTCTGCTTTTGTTTCTGAGAAGTGGCTCAGCCACAACTGCAAAAAAGCAGGAGATCTCCTGTGTTTTTTGTGTGGAAGGGCTGAAATCTGAATCGGTTTAGTAGAATAAAATGTAATGTAAAAGGCTTTTGTTGGCAGGGGACTCATTGATCCCTTGAGTTTTGGGAGCCGTGGTGTAGGTGACACGCTGAGCTGTGCATCTATTAAATATCTGAAGTAAAAGCCACTCTCTGTGCCAAATGGTGCCTGCTGGGAGTGAGTGGGGAGGTGGAACCTCTTCCTACCTGTACCTGGTGCATCCTCAGCTCTGATTTCCAGCACTGCTGCACCGTGGGCTGTCTCTGCTCTGCAATTCAGTGATTTTTTTATTTGACTTGTACCTTCACACAAGGTTAAAACAGATTCCAGCTGCCTGTAGCCCAGATACCAGTGAGGAATTTAGTGACTTGAAAAATCCATCTTATTCTTCCTCCACATTCTTTTTTGGCTTCTCCACCTAAAGCTTGGAAAGTGCAACTGAACCTCCCGTGCTCCTTTCCTACCCTGGGCTGCTGAAGGTCTGCTTGAACAGTTTAATTAGGGAAAACCTTGTTCTCTCATTCCCCTGGATTTTTCTGACTGCTGCTCCAGCAGAAACTGCTTTGGGCCTGACTTTTCCCTTTCAGGAGAGTCCCTGCTGTTCCATTACAGTGATTGCTCTGGTGAGACCTTACAGGTAATGAATGACCTCTGGTTTGCCCCATGCAGGAGAGACAGAGCTGAGATGAGTTTAACAAGGAGCCCTTGGCATTGATGCCTTTTTTTAATTGCTCTAAAGCTTTTTTGTGCCCTTACAGTTAAAAATTAAAGGACAGACTTCAGATAAAACCTTACAAAAGGGAACAAACTGTGAGTAGAGAGGCAGCAAAGCTCTTGCAGATGGAGCTGTCAGGATGATGCTGCTGTGTGTGTGCACGGCTGATCGTGGCTTATGCAAATCTGAGTTTGAATCACAGGGCTCCCACAGGGTAACTGCTCCATATCCTGCCTCCCAAATCAGCTGGAGGTGGCTCCCCACCTCTGAAGGGCACACGAGGGAGGCTGGAGGCAGGAGGTGCTGACAGCACCTGGGCAGGGTGGTGATGTGCAGCCACGGTGAGGCTCAAAACATGGGCTCTGCCACTCCTCTGGATGGGGTGAGGTCACACTGACAGCACAGACACCACGTCTGAGGGAACTGGGATGTGTGATAGCTGGAGCCTGGAGAGGACTGGCTGCTTTTGAATGGCTCTTGGTCTCAGGGCTGATACAATCAGCTCTTGCTTTCTGGAATGACTTGTATGACAGTGGAGAAATGACTTGCTCCCTTTGCCACCTGGAGGAGGGACTTGAGGTGATGTTCCCAATGGTTTGTCTGCCTGGAGAGCCCCAAGCCCTGACTGCTTTGGGTGATAAGATGTGGAGGGTGAGCTCCAGGATCCCTGCAGTGAGTCCCTGCTGGCAGCTCCTGCTGGCATCCAGCTTGCAAACTGCAGTGCTCTGCTCTAAAGCCCCAGAGACCCAGCTGAGTGTGGCTCCAGGACACAGAACAAGCCACAGTCTAGCCTTGGTTAACACTTTTTTGTTTCATGTCTGTGCTTGCAGCAGCCAGAAATTGGGCTGCTGTTTGTGATCTTTGATGTGAAGCTGTGATGTTCCCAGTGTGACCAGAGCCCTCAGAGCCCAGCTCTCCTCTTGGCTGGGAAGGTGCTGAAATCCCAGTGGGATGGGTTGGGGTTTGGGGAGGGCTGTTGCCTTGTCACTGCTGCCCAATTTGGGGGCTGTGGGCCCTGTGAAATGCAGGCCAGAAAAAGGCAGTACAAAGGGAAAGCCAAACCCGGGTGCTGCTCTTACTTTAAAAGACCTTTCTGGTTTTCAGTAGGGTTTGGGGCTCTGTTTTAAATCTCTTTTTAATAATATTAAAAGCCCTCAGGTGAGATGGAGAGCTCTTGGTGGAAGAACTATGGTCGTGATGGCAGTAGGAGAGGAGATGTCCTGATATTCCTTGGATAAGGATGTAATATAACAGGGAAAGCTGTTCAAATCCTCTTGATCCTTTCCAGGAAGCTCCTTGTGAGCAGTCAGTGTGTCTGCATGGTCTGCCTTGGGGGGAAAACACCACTATTTTAGATGAGTTTCCTTACTGGGTGGTGCTCACCTATCCCCAAAGTAACCTGGGGCACCGTGTCCAGCCCTGGGAACAACAGCACAAGGAGCTGGAGCTGCTGCAGAGAGTCCAGAGGAGCCCCGGAGATGCTGCAGGGCTGGAGCCCCTCTGCTCTGGAGCCAGGCTGGGAGAGCTGGGAATGTTCCCCTGGAGAAGGGAAGGATGCAGGGAGAGCTTGGAGCCCCTGGCAGAGCCTCAAGGGGCTCCAGGAGAGCTGGCGAGGGACTTGGGACAAGGGCTGGAGGGACAGGACACAGGGAATGGCTTTATAGTGGGAAAGGGGAGATTTGGATGGGATGCTTGGAAGGAATTCCTGGCTGGGAGGGTGGGGAGGCCCTGGCCCAGGTTGGGCAGAGAAGCTGTGGCTGCCCCTGGATCCCTGGAAGTGTCCAAGGCCAGGTTGGATCCCCCTGGGATAGTGGGAGGTGTCCCTGCCCATGGCAGGGGTGGCTCTGGATGGGCTTTGAGGTCCTTTCCAACCCACACAATTGATTCTATGGTGAATTTTATGCCTTGGGAAAACTAACCAGCACTTCTTGTTGGAATCTCGTATCTTGTAATGCATCTGGTAAACAGAGAATTTGCATCCTGGAGCGAAAAATCCCCAAACCAAACAAAAACCACACCTCAAACCACAAACCCAAACCCCAAACACTAAGAAACCACTTCATAACTTTGCCATGTTCTCTGCAAATGGACTGGATTTTTTGCTCAGCTCTCCTGGAGGGCTGTGTATTGTCTGCCTCTGATCATTATCTCCTGGCAGGCAAGTCAGTGTTTCCTTTGATTTGACAGCATTTAGAGATGAAGTCTGCAAGGAAAGCTTGTGATCTACAGCTGCCAGAAATGCCACTTGCTCCAAACAGGAATGCTTGGAAGCAGAAAACTGGATATGGAAGGTGTGTGCACTGTGGGGCTGCCATGGTCCTCCTAAGAGAAAGGTTAGGAAGACACAAGTAAGATAAAACAGAGGGGTTTGGCAGAGCTCTTGTAGAATATATATATATATTCCCTTTTAGCCCTGTGACAACTGCTTTTCCAGTGGGACCAGCTGCTGCTGTAAGGCTGGGATGTTAATGGAAGTTGTGGGAGAAGAAATAGGAGGAAGTTTTTGAGGTATAGAGATCAAATCCCAGCCACAGCAACACTTCAGCCCTTTTCTACACTCAAGTACCTGCCTTGGGGTTGCTCCAGGTGAGTTTTCAGACCTGTTTAGGTTTCTTTCAGGGCCAGGAGCTGTTGTTTGGGCCCACTCAGACATGAGTCACCAGTGCTTTCAGCAGCAACAATGGCAGAAAAGGGCAGCTTTTCTTGCAATGTGATTATTCTTAATTTGTGCAGGACAGAGAAGTCTGGAAGGGAATTGTATTTACCTGTGTGGATGCTCTACTGAAGGCAAAGTGCCTTTAATTCCTTGAGCAAGAAGATGGCAGTTTTAAACTAGTAGACATTTAAATATGAATTGGGGAATGAATGATGTTGCAAGGGAGGTCTCTAGTCCAACCCCCTGCTCCAAAGTGGCTTTTAAAGCTGGGTCAGGTTTTCTAAGAGCCAAAGATGGGAGATTGTTCCACCTCACTGAGATTCTCATCCAGTGATTAAACAGGGTCATTAAGAAAGAAATTAAACATTATGATGGACTTGTCACTTCCATTTTTGACTTCTAGTGAATTTTAGGGCTGCTTGCTTTAAGATGGTGGTTAAAAATCTTGCTTCACTGTATGAAGGGGGTGCAGCTTTAAGGTTTAGATCTCTGCTCTAGACAAGGCAGAACCCAAAATAGCAAAAGATCAGTCAAGTAAGAGCTTAAATATTGCTGTGAACCTACAGAGGAATGGCAGTGATGCTGCTTTGGCTTCTAAATGCTGTGGGGTCGTGGTTGTATGGAAGGGAAATGTTGCTCCACTGCAACCCGGGTCACAGGTGGGGAAAGGGGGGTCACCCCCCCTCATCCATAAAGGATGGAACATCTCCTGTGGGGAAATGCTGAGAGAGCTGCTCAGTCTGGAGAAGAGAGGGATCTAGGGAGAACTCCCAGTGCCTCAAGGGGCTCCAGGAGAGCTGGAGAGGGACTTGGGACAAGGGCTGGAGGGACAGGACACAGGGAATGGCTTCCCACTGCCAGAGGGCAGGGACAGATGGGAGATTGGGAAGGAATTCCTGGCTGGGAGGGTGGGGAGGCCCTGGCCCAGGTTGGGCAGAGAAGCTGTGGCTGCCCCTGGATCCCTGGAAGTGTCCGAGGCCAGGTTGGATCCACCTGGGATAGTGGGAGGTGTCCCTGCCCAGGGCAGGGGTGGCACTGGATGATCTTTAGGATCCCCCCAACCCACTCTGATTGTACAGATTGATGAGCAAACCCACAGCTTTACCTGTCTCCCTGGGACTTGACTGATCAGAAGTGTCTGATGGCCTCCTCCAAGATAATTTAACAATAACACCTTGTGCAGTCTCTGACTAGTGTTAAATACAGGCATTTCCCCAAATAACTCTCTCCTCCCCCAACCCTGTGGGAGCAATGACACACTTGCTGGTGAGGGAGGTGAGCTGATGCTCAGGCTCACTCTTGTCTTGCAACAAGGTGATAAACAAAAGGTTTAGGTCCAAGGCAAACAGGCTGGAGCTTGGTGTGAGCTCAGATTACTCTTAATTGAAGGCTTAAAGCTTTTATGCACCAGCTGCTGCTTTAGCACTAAAGCAATGACCTTCTCCAGGCATCAAAAGCCTGTTGCCTTTTGAGTTGAAGGCTTTCACCTGCACAGACAGTGAGACCAGAGGAGTGATTTCCTGAATTCCTTTGTGTGGCCCAGCTCGTTAATGTGGCAATTCTGCCCTGGCCCTGCCTTGTTTCCTCATCTGGTGGTAACTTTGGCGTGAGAGACACTTAATTCAAGCAGAAGTGTCTGTATCTGATGTCTCATGAGGGTTTCAACAGTGTTATGCAAATGTTTGTTCTAGTCCTAACAAGATGTTTGAACCCATGTCTGTTAAGGTTTTCTTGTGCTTATTTTTCATTAGGAAGTCAGACTAGTAGGATTCTTGCTCCAGGTCCAGCTCTGCTCTGATGGGAGCAGGCATTGATGTTTTTGTGTCCCAAATGGATAAATTGGCCTGTGTTCAGTGGTGGTTCAAAGCCAGTCTGAGATGGCTGGTTTGTTGCCTGCTAAGGAAGGTGCTCTAGATCAGGACAGTTGGACAAGGCTGTCTGTCTGCTCAAACTGCCCTTAGGAGTGGTTTTTTACAGGCTGGGTTGCTAAATCAGCAGCCAAAGGTAAAAGAAGTGAGCGCTGGCTCTTCCTTTTTTTAGCGTTTCAGAGTTTCTCCCAGGGCTTGCCCATAACATCAGTCCCAAAACTTCCTTTTTCTGTCCAGCTGCAGTTTCCCTCTGCTCCTGGGAATGGGGCTGAAGTGGTGGGAAACACCAGTCCCTCCACTACCAACACATCTGTCTGCTGGTGTTGGTGACAATCTGTATTTGCAGTAAGGTCTTGGGTTGGAATCTCATCTCTGGTTACTCAGAGCCTCCACACATCTATAGAACCATGGCTGTAGATCAACATCTTTGCATGTCTTGTGCAAAATGATCCTTGGACTAATCCTAGTGACTAAACCTAGTGGGTTTATTAATCTCTGGGTTCTTGTTCTTGCTGTTACAGCTTCCCTTCATAGTAGCTTCCCTCTTGAAAAGTAGGAACATGCTTCCTATGAATAGGAGGGTTTGGCTACTCAGACCCCACCAGCCCAAAATAAGGGAATCCTCCCCCAAAATAAGGGAATTAAGGAATGAGTTTGTAATAACAAACCAGCAGAGATGAAATGGCTGCTCTGTGTGTGCTGGAGGCCTGTAGCTGACAGACTGCTCAGCCTGGGGATGCCTTTTATTTGCAATCTCAATGAAAACAATTGTCAAAGTCTTCCCAGGCTGCAGTTGTGACTGAAGGAGGTACTTGTTCCTCGGGAATGTTCCCCTGGACTCGTGTGTGCCATGAGCTGTCGCAGCCCTTGAAGAATCCAAAATTGATGGAGCCCCCAGCACTGTGTGCACCCACATCTTGTCACTCCCAGATGTGCTGCAGTCTCTGCACTGGGTGTTTGAAGTAGGCTAATAACTGTGGAGGAGGTGTTCCCACTGCTTTTCCCCCTGGAGGAAGGTAGGATTTATGTAATGGTGCCACGTGTGTCCTTCCTCTAACAACCAACTGCAGCCAGACCTGACAGGTGATCCAAAGCCTTTTACAAGAGTAAAAGGAAAGGATAACACTGAGGGAAATTGCTAACTAGCTTTCCTGCCAAAGGAGTTTCCTTGTAGCTTGGATGCTGAGGAATCCACCTGTGATTTTGAATCCAAGGATAAATTGAAGTTGTAGAATCACAGAATAGTCTGGTTTGGAAGGGGCCTTAAAGCCCTCCCAGTTCCACCCCCTGCCATGGGCAGGGACACCTCCCACTCTCCCAGGTTGTTCCAAGCCCAGTTGAACCTGACCAGGGATGGGGCAGTCCTCAACCTCTCTGGGTAGAACAAAAGTCACTGACTTCTCAAGGTAACACTTGCTTATCCAATTTATCCCAAATCCTGGAGTCCTGTCCAACTTGGATTATGCAGCCACTTCTGGCCCCACCTTCACAGTTTATGTAGAAGAGGATGAGAAGTCACCCTTGGAGTGTTCAGAGCACTTACTTCATTAGATAATGTTTGCTGGAGGGAATGTGGCTGTATTGAATTTCTACTCTGATGAACTCCTTAGTTCTTTACAGCTCAACCTTTATCCTCTGGCTGCTGTATTTTGTGATGAATGATGGTACATGACAGGAGTGACAGGACAGGGAGAATGAATTCAAACAGAGAGGAGGTTTAGATTAGGTATTAGGAAGAAATTGTTTACTTTGAGGGTGGGGAGGCCCTGGCCCAGGTTGGGCAGAGAAGCTGTGGCTGCTCCTGGATCCCTGGAAGTGTCCAAGGCCAGGTTGGATCCACCTGGGATGGTGGGAGGTGTCCCTGCCCCTGGCAGGGGGTGGATCATGATATTTAAGGTCCTTCCAACCCAAACCATTCCATGACAGCAGAACTGGTCCACAGTGAAGCACAGTTGACACAAGATGGGAATGTCATCCCCCAAAAACTTGGTGACTCTGGTCTTTGGGGCAAGTGCCCAAAGCAGTTGTGCAAGTGGGTCTAAGGACACTGGTTTGCAGGAAAAGGGATGTTTAGGTGGAGACACAAACCAGAGAGAACAGGATACATCCAGGTTATGTAAGAGCTGAGAGCAGGTGGATGATCCCCAGGTTTGAGGGTTTGCTGAAGGCTCCTGTAAATCCAGACACTGTGTGGGGCTGAGCTGAGGGTTGAACCTTCCCCAGTATTGATGTCAACCAGTTTCTCAACTGGTTTCTTGGTTGGGAAGCCAGGAGATCACCCTAACTGGGTGAGATTTCCTCTCTTATCTGCAGGTCCTTTTTACCTTTCTGCTGGCCTCGTTATTACCTTTAAACCTGCAGGAAATGTTTTTCAAGAGACTTGCTGTGGCCAGCACTTGTTCTAAGGGTGATCTGCAGAACAAGTCCAAGCTGTTTGACATATTTGGGACAGGGCTGGGACCACTAACAAGCAGTTGACCTGACAGAGACTGTTCAACCTGTCTTGTGCTAAAAGTACAACTGTCTTAAGCACAGTAGGACTATGGAACTGATGAGGACCCTGCCCAGGTTGGGGAACCAGAAAACTTCATTTATGAAACCAATCCCATTGTAAACAGGTTTGGGTTTTTGTCTCAGTGAAGAGACAGTAAGTGCTGTAAAATTGCAAATGGTGAAACTGAACTGCAAGGGGTAACATTTAGGGGTAGACTCCTGTTCTGGACAGGTTTTGTTACCTTTCTGCAAGCCATTAATTCAATAAAGCAGTGTAATAGATCCCTTTCTGCCTCATTTTTAGATGCTATTATATGCTTTTATTGTACTCTGAATAAGGCATGAAAAACTTTGTGGATGGAGAGCTGGCACTGGCTAGAAAAAGACAAAAGCACAGAAAATTGACCTTCTGAAGAGTGTGGGCTGTCAAAAGGGGCAAAAAAAAGCTGCTGGGGTAAGATCTGAGGTTAAGTTTGCATAATGTTTACTTCTAGTTGCTTGCACTTCTAACAAACCTCAAAACACTTGACAACCCCCTTTGTTTTCAGCTCAAAAGCGAGATTGAATAAACTGAAGGAACCCAGCCTCTCCAGAAAGAGGGGGTATGTTAGTCTTGGTCCTGGGTAGATTTTCTGCTTTACAGCCCTGTTCTGTCACTGATTAGAAGCAGGTACACTTGGCTTCACCAGAAATGGAGAAATTCCCGAATATTCCGATTAAGCCTTTGTGGTTGCTTTAGCAGAGGCTCATTTTAAGCATAAAAAGCCATAGTTGGGTGTTACCAGATTTTGTTTGAAGCTGCTTTGAAGGAAGAAGATGAGATCAGAGTTTTGACTTCTCCTACAGCCTCTCCCACACGAGTGATAGTGCTTGAAACATGTGCATTGATGTTGATATAAGCTTGGAATTGGAGATGGAGTCTCCATCTGAAGGTTCTAGATGTCAGATGGGCAGGCATTTAACTGGTTATTTGTATTTATAGCCTTTTCACCCTGTGTTGTTGGTCTACAACTGATTTGTGTCTCGTGGTACCGTGTAGGCCCCTCACCAGAGCTGGAAATCAGAGTCATGGAATGGCTTGGGTTGGAAGGGACCTAAAAGATCATCTTGTTCTGATCTTCCTGCCATGGGCAGGGACACCTCCCACTATCCCAGGGGGATCCAACCTGCCCTTGGACACTTCCAGGGATCCAGGGGCAGCCACAGCTTCTCTGCCCAACCTGGGCCAGGGCCTCCCCACCCTCACAGTGAAGAATTTCCTCCTAATACCCAATCTAAACCTACTCTGCTTGAATCCATTCCCCACTGTTCTGTCATCCCAGGCCTCTGTAAATACTCATTCCATTTTTCCTGCAGGTTCCCTTCAGGTCCTGGAAGGCCACGATTAGGTCACCCCAAAGCTTCTCTTTTCCAGGCTGAACTATCCCATTTCTCCCATGCTTTCCTCACAGCAGAGCTGCTCCATCCCTCTTGTTAATGCTCCATCTTGGTGGCCTCCTCTGTTGCTCCAACAGTTGAATCTCTCCATCTCTGTCTATACTGGTAGAACCATCTGTTGTTGACTTCACACAGGAAGACGTGACCACAGCTCGTGCTCTTCCACCTCTGCTCCAAAGCATAAAGGAAAACTGAATCATGACCAGGCACAAGGTTAGACAGATGATGAGTGAGGCTTTGCAGAGGCTGCTGGTTGGGCTCTGTTTCCCTTGAACATAATGCCCAACTTTCAGCTTGATGCCAAATTGTTAAAGATGCTCAGGCCACAAAAGCAGCACTCGGAAGCACAGAATAATGGAACTAATGCTGTATGTTTTATGGTGCAATAATTAAACACTGACTTATGCTCTTTCACTCCCAAAATAAGAAAAACTTGCAGAAGCTAATTCCTGCCTGCTACTGTGAAAGTGTTTCTCTCTGTGCCTCTGGTGTCACTGCTGCCCATCAGTGGGTTTGTGTTTCCAGATCTGCTGGGAAGATCCTGCTCCTTAAATTAAGAGCCTCCAGCAGCAAAGGGCTTTTCCAGTTGAGCAGAACTAGACATAGAAAATGTAATTGGAGCAGCATCTCTGCTGGCAAGGAGAGTGGCTGACATGAGGATCCCCCCATGACATGGAAATCAATGATGTGGCTTTGAGCAACCAAAGTGGAAGGTGTCCCTGATGGTGGAAGGGGGGTGAAATGAGATGATCTTGAAGGTCCCTTCCAACCCAAACCACTTTGAATTCTGTGCTTTGTTGTGGAGCCAGTTAATGACTTCTCGCCACCTTTGTCTTGACCTTGTCCCCTATTACAAGTCTTTGGTGTTCCCAAGTTGCTACTCTGGCCCTACTGGCTTCAAACCTGGTTTTTTAATCTCCTTCCATCACCAATTCTCTTGGTCTGTCTCCTGCTGCTGCATATTTTCTGTATTTTTTTGGCTGCCTCCTGTTCATTACCTCCTGCTTGCCCCATACCTGCTTCCAATTTTCCTCAGCAAAGCCAAAAGCCTGGAGTCTTAAATCCTGAAGTCTAAGGGCTGTTGAGCATATGCAATTTAGTTGCCTTTTCTCCTCCCCTCAAAAGGCTTATAATTTGCCTGGATTTTCAGCGATGACAAAAATGAAATTTGACACAACAAGCTGTCCCTCACTTCATTAAAGTCCCAGTTCTAAATCATGGGTCCAAGGCTTTTCAAAAAAAAAAAAAAAGAACCACCAGAAATTGAACAAAACAATGTGTTTATTCCCATGCTGCTTTCTGAGAAGCAGTTGAATTCACATGTTCCAAAACAACTGTGCCTGAGGCAGACGTGGCTGGCATGAGAACTTCCATCTTGAACAGTGAATTGGTGAATTTATAAGCAGCTGAAAACAGACCTGAGAAGGGTTAGACAGTCTTGATGATCCTGTCTCAAGATGCAGACTTGGGAGGGAGGTTCTCTCTTTTTAAAAAGTTGTCTTAAAGTAAAATATAGTTCAAGTCCTGCTGAATTCCCATAAGAACACGAGGGATTTAAGTCAGCCTTGCCTCACTCCAGACCTCCACAGGCCCCACATCATTGCTGTTTAAACAGCCCAGTGTTCTGGAGTCCACCACAATAGCACAAAAGACAAATGGAAGCGATTGTGTGCTCGCGAGTCAATCCTCTTTAATGGATGCATTTTGGGGGTCATGGGCCATGTGGCCCTCCCTTAGATACACAATCAGACCCTGAGAGAACATTGTCTGCTGGAGAACTTCCTCTGACACACCACCCTGCTGAAACAGCATGACAAAAGCAGTGTTTCATTTTTCAAAGAGCTGCGTTCGGCCAACTCTGTAATTAGGACAATGAGCAAAACGTATCTCTGGAGCTGCGTGTCTGTTAATAGTTGATTTATTTTTAAGAATGGGTGTGATTCAACAACTTTTTAAAGACTTCAACTCCTACTGTCTGCATCCTAAGGAATGAGCCTGGTGTTGATGTAGTGAGTCTTTAAATGGAAGGCTGGAGTTGGCTGACTTTGCTGTTTTGAACGAGGTTTTTGTCCATGTTGTACCAGTGTCTGGGTTCTCAGGATTTGCTCCTTGGCCTCTCTGCCACCAGCAGTCTCAGTGTGTTCCCCTGACCTGCTCCAGCCTTGCAATGGAGATGTTTCCAGTGAGAGGTTAGTGGTGTCTGTCTGGTCTGCTCTCGGTGCACGAGCTCTGTGGCAGCACAAGGATGTTGGAAGGGTCTGTATTCCCCCAGTTTGGGGGGCTGGGGGTAGAAAAGAGATGCAAAGTGTTATGGGGTGTTTTTCCTGCCTGGCTGCTCGGGTTCTGCTCTGCTGCTTGAGGCTTCATGGTGGGATTTGATAGTTTTTCCAGTATTCCAGAAGGCATTAACAGCCTTCCAGTGCCTAAAAGGGCTCCAGGAGAGCTGGAGAGGGAGCTGGGACAAGGATGTGGAGTGACAGGACAAGAAGGAATGGCCTTAATCTGAAGGAGAGTAGGTTTAGACTGGGTATTAGAAGGAAATTCTTCACTGTGAGGGTGGGGAGGCCCTGNCTGAACTCCCTGCAGAGCTCCATGGTAACAAGAAATGGCATTAGCAAGAAAAATAGCCATTTCTCCTGCTCAGTCACTCTTGTGAAATAGCATTGCAGCTGCAGGAGCACATGCCTGGCTCAGGTGTGACCTGGGGTAGCCACTTCCAGCACTTTGTGGGCCTAAAGCCCAAGTGTTGGACGTGGTCTGAGGCAGGGGATGAGTTTTGCTCCTGTGGAACCCAGGGTGAGTTGAGAAAGGAGCAGGGACGAGCACAGGGTGGCTGCTCCATGTATCCCTCACACCTTTGGCATTCCTGGCTTTGGATTTCACCACAACCACCTGAAGGGGCTGCCATCCAGGTGGGATGGGGAGCAAGCAGGAAAAATGATATTTTCTCAAAGGCAGTGTTCTCATCTCTCATTAGAGGCGAGTGCTGGTGAGATGTATTCTTATAATTTATTTTTTCATCACCTCTGAAGTGCCAAGGGTAGGTTTTGGTACTGTTGAAGATGGTTGGGTTTGCAGCAGTTCCAGCTTGTTCTAGTTGTGCTGGCACCACTAGAAANCAGCCTTGCCTCACTCCAGACCTCCACAGGCCCCACATCATTGCTGTTTAAACAGCCCAGTGTTCTGGAGTCCACCACAATAGCACAAAAGACAAATGGAAGCGATTGTGTGCTCGCGAGTCAATCCTCTTTAATGGATGCATTTTGGGGGTCATGGGCCATGTGGCCCTCCCTTAGATACACAATCAGACCCTGAGAGAACATTGTCTGCTGGAGAACTTCCTCTGACACACCACCCTGCTGAAACAGCATGACAAAAGCAGTGTTTCATTTTTCAAAGAGCTGCGTTCGGCCAACTCTGTAATTAGGACAATGAGCAAAACGTATCTCTGGAGCTGCGTGTCTGTTAATAGTTGATTTATTTTTAAGAATGGGTGTGATTCAACAACTTTTTAAAGACTTCAACTCCTACTGTCTGCATCCTAAGGAATGAGCCTGGTGTTGATGTAGTGAGTCTTTAAATGGAAGGCTGGAGTTGGCCGACTTTGCTGTTTTGAACGAGGTTTTTGTCCATGTTGTACCAGTGTCTGGGTTCTCAGGATTTGCTCCTTGGCCTCTCTGCCACCAGCAGTCTCAGTGTGTTCCCCTGACCTGCTCCAGCCTTGCAATGGAGATGTTTCCAGTGAGAGGTTAGTGGTGTCTGTCTGGTCTGCTCTCGGTGCACGAGCTCTGTGGCAGCACAAGGATGTTGGAAGGGTCTGTATTCCCCCAGTTTGTGGGGCTGGGGGTAGAAAAGAGATGCAAAGTGTTATGGGGTGTTTTTCCTGCCTGGCTGCTCGGGTTCTGCTCTGCTGCTTGAGGCTTCATGGTGGGATTTGATGGTTTTTCCAGTATTCCAGAAGGCACTAACAGCCTTCCAGTGCCTAAAAGGGCTCCAGGAGAGCTGGAGAGGGAGCTGGGACAAGGATGTGGAGTGACAGGACAAGAAGGAATGGCCTTAATCTGAAGGAGAGTAGGTTTAGACTGGGTATTAGAAGGAAATTCTTCACTGTGAGGGTGGGGAGGCCCTGGCCCAGGTTGGGCAGAGAAGTTGTGGCTGCCCCTGGATCCCTGGAAGTGTCCAAGGCCAGGCTGGATCCACCTGGGATAGTGGAAGGTGTCCCTGCCCATGGCAGGGGTTGGAACTGGATCTTTAAGGTCCCTTCCAACCCAAACCATTCTTTGATTCTACTTTTTCTCATGGGTTTGGCCATTGCTGTGAGGGCTGTAGCACACAGGGAATTTCTACAGTCCAAACAGCCCACAGACTGGAGGATATTTGCCATCTTTCATCCTGGATGTGAAAGAGGGAAGAAATAATAATTGTGATGCTAAACTACGCATTCCCCTCCTGCCCTTTGTCTTTTCATTGCCTCTGTGTCTGCTGAAATGGTCTCAAGTCTTATATTAATTCTGTTTCCACCAGAAAAACTGTCCCTCAGTGCTCCCCAAAGCTTTGGCCCCTCGGGTGTGGTAGTCAGGGTATTGTGGTGTATTCTGTCTTTAAACCTGGAGCTCTACCAAGCTGAGCACAACCTTCCCCCTCCACCCCACTGACTGGTCTCTTCAAATTCAAGCTGCACTTGTTGTTGGCAACTTTTAAAGTTGCTCTCAGTGTCTTGGGTGGGCTGAGATCTCGCTGTGAAGTCCTTGAAGGGTCCTGGTTGTGTTAATGCTCCTCAGTGCCCGGCGTGGGCGAACAGCACTGAACTCCCTGCAGAGCTCCATGGTAACAAGAAATGGCATTAGCAAGAAAAATAGCCATTTCTCCTGCTCAGTCACTCTTGTGAAATAGCATTGCAGCTGCAGGAGCACATGCCTGGCTCAGGTGTGACCTGGGGTAGCCACTTCCAGCACTTTGTGGGCCTAAAGCCCAAGTGTTGGACGTGGTCTGAGGCAGGGGATGAGTTTTGCTCCTGTGGAACTCAGGATAAGTTGAGAAAGGAGCAGGGATGAGCACAAGGTGGCTGCTCCATGGATCCCTCACACCTTTGGCATTCCTGGCTTTGGATTTCACCACAACCACCTGAAGGGGCTGCCATCCAGGTGGGATGGGGAGCAAGCAGGACAAAGGGACAAGAAAAATTATATTTTCTCAAAGGCAGTGTTTCCATCTCTCATTAGAGGCGCGTGCTGGTGAGATGTATTTTTATAATTTATTTTTTATGACCTCTGAAGTGCCAAGGGTAGGTTTTGGTACTGTTGAAGATGGTTGGGTTTGCAGCAGTTCCAGCTTGTTCTAGTTGTGCTGGCACCACTGGAAACCTGGGAAGGCTTCAGCTTCTGTGCTGGAAGAGATGAGCAGAGAGTAGTGAGGGTAAACAGCTCCAGGTTGGAGGAGATCAGCTCTTGTCTACTGAAAATGTTGTTCAGTGTTTTGAAACTGGGAAGGACTTCAGTTCCCCAGACACTGCAAGAATCTAAAGACATTTAGACACTTAAATTGGAGATTTCAGAGGAATTCGAAGCCCTGAGTTTCTATCAGCAACAACAGAACTCAGTTCCTGGCTTTTTTATTTTTATTTAATACTTTTGTTCATGCAGAGTAAAGGAACAGTGAACCTGAAGGGGGGTAACTGGTGCATTTAATACTCATTTCTGACAAGGGCTTTTTTCAGTTATTACTGATTTTATTTGGTTTTCTGGTAACGAAGGTATCTTAGGCTGACTGAAGAGCTCTGACAAGCCACAGTCCTGCTCCCCTGCTTTGTTTAAATGTGTGTGTGACTCCCATCTTGATCAGAGGATGAAAGCTGCACAGGGAAGGCACCTCTGCTGGAAAGGCCCTTAGAAGTGAGACCTTTCCTTTATGAAAAGCTTAAATTATTTTCTCTGCTCAATTTACTGCAGCTGCTTTTTAAATTTTTTTTTTTAGTACTTCATGATGGCACTTAAATAACATTTAATATCTCAAAAGCACTAAGTGTGCATTAAATTCTGCTGTAATTATTAGGAAATCAGACTTGTGGCTATTGGCAGAAAATTAATGTGATGTTTTGGTATTTGAGTCATTTGCTACCTAAAATAGTACAGAATGGGGGTCTGACAGTTATGTAGCCCAAGTGTGACATAGATATTAAGGCACAGGAAGCTTGGAATGATGAGCACTAATTCTCTGAGGCAGGTTTCTGTTCACACCACTATTTCTTGAGTAATTTTCAGCTGTAGCTTTTGTCTCACTCTTCTTTGTGGGTATTTTAAATGGTACATGGTGTACCAGAGACTCAGAAATGCACCACAGGGAAGGGATTTATCCACCCTGTGTGGATTCCTCTCCCAGCAGAGGAGGGTTTATAACCAGAATTAGTAAAATACAAAGATAGATACAAGTTGTGTGAGAAAGTCTGCCTTGCCCAGGTTGATTTTAAATAAGCAAAAAGGGTTTTTGCTTGAGCAGACCTCCTTATTAGAGGGGGAAAAATAGATTTCTTGGGATATGAAGGTGTTTTAGCTTCGCTGGCTCTGGGTGTGGGTGGGTGAGAGCTCCTTTCTCCTGATGGAAGGACTCTGAGTAGTGACTCCACATCTTAGGTTTTGTCACTTTGCTTTAACTTTACCCCTTTTTCTCAGCTGATACTCATGTCTTGTCAGCTTGGTTAATCCCTTTCCCTCTTGGAAAACACTGCATTTTTCAGCTGCAAACTGAAAACCACACTCATGATTAATTCCTGTATCTTTGCTGGTATTTGTACATCTCAGGTGCACCTTCTTGGTGATTTTTGTGGAGGTACTACAGCACTGTAAGTCCCTCTGCTTTTTCCTCTAGTTGCTATGAGTTGGAAGCAGGATTTCAGCTCTTTTCCTGCTGTCAGATACATCAGTAAGTTGTCACTTCCCTGCACAAGTAAAAATCTGCCTCTGACTGCAGGTTGGCATGGCTTAAACTTCATCTGTAGCAAACTCATCACCAAATGCTCCAACCCTCCTGTTCAGCTCTTCCCTGTGTTATGAGTCCCCCAAAATTTGCTCACTGTTTCCAAGGTAACTTTTACCCTCTTCAGTTTCCACCTTTAAGGGGGTGAATTGCTTGTTTTACTAGAATTCTTTATATACAGGCATGTGGTTTTAGTGCCTTTCTCTTGTTACATCAGCACCTCACCTGGGAGGATGGTTAATTAAGATGTCCCTGAGTGTTTGTCAGGAATATCTGACTCTGAAAACAAAGCAGTTGGAAGCTGAGCCTCTTGGGGAAAAAATAATTCCTTAAAAGCAGGAGCAGCTTTGCTTTCACCTTCCAAAAGCAATAGGTGACAGCTCTGGTGCTGCTCAATGTCTGTGCACAGAACATCAAGAAACCAAGTGCCTTAAATCTTGTGGGATCATGGAATGGATTGGGCTGGAAGGGACCTTAAAGCCCATCCAGTTCCAGTGTTCCTTCCATGGGCAGGGACACCTCCCACTATCCCAGGTGGATCCAACCTGGCCTTGGACACTCCCAGGGATCCAGGGGCAGCCACAGCTTCTCTGCCCAACCTGGGCCAGGGCCTCCCCACCCTCCCAGCCAGGAATTCCTTCCCAATCTCCCATCTGTCCCTGCCCTCTGGCAGTGGGAAGCCATTCCCTGTGTCCTGTCCCTCCAGCCCTTGTCCCAAGTCCCTCTCCAGCTCTCCTGGAGCCCCTTGAGGCTCTGCCAGGGGCTCCAAGCTCTCCCTGGATCCTTCCCTTCTCCAGGCAATCTGGTTCTCATCCCAAGCCCTGTGGACAATCAGATGGACCCTGTTGGTGAATTCTGGGCTGTTCCCTTCTGTCAGAAATGGTGGAAGGTGTGAGGAAAGGTCCTGCCTGACACAGTGCAAAGATTCTTGGATGCAAAAAGGTCTTTTTTGTGCAGCCCTGACCCCCAACTCAAAGTTCACACACAGATAAAAATGAACCAGAGTGTGTTCAGATGTCACGAGCCCGCCACGGTCACTTGGTGTCTCCAGCTTTGCAGATGAGGGAATGTGCCAGTGACATGTTTTTGGAGGAGACTTAAAGGACAGGCTGATTTGCTATTTCAGTCTGCAACCAGGGAGGCGGGTGAGTTGTGTGTCTTGGAGAAGAATGAGTTTATTTGCTGGCTTGGATGGTTGTTCGACCACCACTCGGAGCATGAACTGGGAATTTGGAGGAGAACTAAGAGTGGCTCCAGTGACTGTGGGGTGTGTGCTGTCTGTGCTGCTTGTTTAATGAGCTCCTATTAAACATCAGATATAGAAACACAGCTATGCATTCACATCCCCTGTAACCCTCACAGAGCCTTGGCTTCTCATTTAGTTGCAGCTTTTAGTTAAATTTGCAAGGTTGGTGTGAAAGAATTGAGGGGAATCTTGAGGACAGTGTTGTGGAGAGCAGCATGGGAAGTTTGGCCTTGCTTTTCTGTTGGGGTTTGGAGGGTTTTGAAGCATTAGCTGCTTCTTGAGAGAATAAAAACCAGGAGTATTTATTTTTACCTGCATGGTGTGAGGAGGAGCAACCTTGTGCCCCAGGGTGACAAGTCATCCAGCAGTTCCTTGCCCAGAGTTATTCCTGAGGTGGTGACAGGATCTGCTCCCACAAGGCTGGACAACCACATGGAAGAGCAGCTCCAAATCCAACTTGAGATGAAAACATGCTGTATACAAGTGAGTTCAGCTGGATCCAGGGTCCAACTAAGAGCCAGTCTGTCACTGACAGCTTAAAAATTAATCTGTGGTGGGATTTTTTTGGGGTATGCTGTTTTATTATGGATAAATATAAACATCTTTCTCTATGCAAGTGCTGGCAAAGGCAGAGCAGGGGATTAAAAGAAATTAACACCCACCCTGTTTTGCCTGAGAACCTCTCAGAAAATAAATAGATGACTGAAGTATTTACAAGTCTTTCACTGCTGATGAGTGGACAGGAAGAAAAACCAACTTTATCTCTAGTATCTTATTGACTTGTGCACGAACTGTGTATAACCTGGAGCACTTGGATGCAGGTCCATGGATACCCTTAATGGGAAAAGGTTCATGTCCACCAGCTTGTCTGTGTTCCTGAAAAAATCTCTGAGACTCCCTGGAGGTCTCTCCACAAGGCTGAGTTTGGAAGTGTGAAGGTAAAACCATTGTTGTTGCTCTGGTGACTCATAGCTGAGGTAACAAGGCTTCCAAAATTAGGAATGGACTCTGGTCCTGAGGTTTAGTTATTTGAGTACAGTGGTGTTAGTGAGGTTTGTGTTAAATGGCCATTAGTGACCACAAGGTTCTAATCCTGCTTGTATTATCAGGAATCATCTTAACACAGACACACTGGGATCATCTGAGCACTTAAAATTAAATTTCCCTGAAAGGCCCCCTTAGGGGAAGGTCATATCTGTTACATAGAACTCAAAAGAACCTCTCAGGTATCTGAAATTCCCTGTGGGAAACTGAGCCTTGGGTTGCTGCAGGAAGATCCTGTAACCAAACCTGATCCACTTAAATCAGCCTTTTCTTTGATGCCACTGGACATTTGGGACTTTCCTCTTGAATAATATGCAAGTATTCCCCAAAGGATGTTGGAGCTGAGGAGGATCAGGCTCTGCTCCCAGGGAACAAGGGACAGGACAAGAGGAAACGACCTCAAACTGTCCTGGGGGAGGTTTAGGTTGGATATTCAGGAAAATTCCTTCCTGGAAAGGATTGTCCAGCCCTGGCACAGCTGCCCAGGGCAGTGGTGGATCCCCATCCCTGGAGGGATTTCCAATCCCTGTGGATGTGGCACTTGGGGACATGGGGCAGTGGTGGCATCCCTTCCACCTTCTCTGGCCCTCATTTCTTTCTGACCAAATGAACTTGGAGATGAAATGCAAAACAACTCTTGGGAATGAAAGTTCTTCAGCTTAAAGCCCTGCAGAAATCGTGCTGCATTGCAAGGAGGGTCTGTGTTTGCAAACCCCCCTTAAAAATCTCCCATGTGAGCAATTTTTGCCTTTTAAAATCCAAAATTAACCCCTGGGATAACAATGCATGTTTAAACTGAAGAACAAACGTATCTCTTTCCGAGGCACTGAGTGTTTCATCCCTACAGACCTTCTCCCTTGGGACACAGCTTGGAAATTTACAGCAGATCTGAGAGTCTTTTGAACTCGAGCTCAGGCAACTCTTCTTGGCTAAATGTCCAGTTTCACATCTGAGAGACTTGTAATTCTGAGTGTGTGAAAACAAACTCGGATTTATCCACCCACAAACCAAAAGGGCAGGAGTTCAGCACCACTTCAGAGGCCTTTTAGCTGAGCAGCCCTGATGATGATGGGTTTGGAGGCCAAGTTGTGCTGCAAGCCTGTAGGCTAAGGTGGTGTAGGGGTGGCATGAGAAGTGGTTTGTGATAATGATGTGTGAGGTTGGCGAGGTTGCAAGGGCTAAATCGTGTGTCATCTCACAGGGGGCTTTGCTGTGAAACAAAAGATGTCATGGCAAGGCCGAGGGGAATGGTTGGCGAGAACCAAGCGTGGTTCTGTACCTGATCTGGAGTTCATTTTGTTGGCCTGGTTGTTGCGTGGTGGTTGGGTTTCCTCCTCGTGCTGCCCTTGGCTTTTGTGTCTGTCCAAACACAGAGTCTCCAGAAAAGCCTCTGCCACTGAGGTGCTCATGCTGGGGGTTGTCAGCTCTCCAAAGTGTTCCTTTAGGAGAAAAAGCAGAACTCTACAATTCAGTCCAATTCAAGATGTGCAGGACAGGAATCCCACGGTGCAGGACAAAGCAGGACATGCTGTGCTGTGTGTTCTGCTGGGGCTTCCTTTCTTACTAAGTGACTTCCCACAAGGAAGCATGACCCTCTGAGCCCCCTCTTTTGTATGGAAGAGTTAAGTTTGCAGCACAAAAATCATCTGCCTGCCTTGAGTGCCCTGTAAAAACCCATTTGCTGAGTGGTGCCTTTCTGGGTGGTTTTGCAGAGTGCCTCTCCCTGGAGAGAAACTCTTGTGCTGCCACGGGGGACTTTTTGGTGCAGCCAAGTTGACTTTGACAAATTCAAGATGTTTATGGAGTATGACCTCACTATAAAATGCATGGAAGTGCAGTTTCCTACAGAAATGGCCTCGGTTTGGCCATCCAGGAGCAGGGAGCTGTGTGCCAGGATGGAGTGGGCACAGGGATGTCAAGCACAGGCCCAGGGTGCCTGTCCCTTCAGGCCACCTCTGCCCCTGTGTCTCCTTGGCTGTTGGGGGTCCCCAGGGTTCCTGGGGTGTATCCTGAGGGTCCCATATGCCCAGGGTCCCTGTCTTCTTATTCCAGCTGTGCCTGAGGGTCCTTCCTGCCCAGGGTCATGGGATAATAGTCACTAACAAAGACAGGGAGCAAAGCTCTGTGTTGGTTCCACTCCTGGGTTGTCCAAACCACTTCTGGTTTCCCTTGGAGAAAAAAGAGGAAAAATGGGTGGTTTGGCTCCAGCTGGAGAGGGGAAATGCCAGGAGAGGTGGATGAGGACCCATCCAGAGGCAAGGCCAGCACCAGGAATGGTGATGCAGCCCTGGTGTCCCCTGGCCTTGAGGAGATGAAGGACAGGCCTCTGAGGGTTTTGTGCTGTGGGGCTACAGAGGTGGCTTCTGTGAGAAGCTGCTGGAAATTTCCCCATGTCCCATGGGGCCAATGCCAGCTGGCCCCAAGATGGACCCTGTTAAGTCTGGGAAGAAGGAAGGAGTGGAGGAAAAGTGTATTTCTTGGTTTTACTTCATTGCCCTACTGTGATTTGAGTGGCAATAGATTAATTTCCCCAAGTTTGCCCATGTGACAGTAGTTGGTGAGTGATCTCTCCCTGCCCTGATCTTGATCCAGGAGCCTTTTGTTGTATTTTCTCTCCCAGCTGAGGAGGGGAGTGCCAGATCTGCTTTGGTGTGGGCACCTGGAACCCAGTCAGGGTCACAACACCCAAATCCCTTCTCCAAGGTCACCCCAGTGCTGTAGAGTTGAACTAAAGGCTGCAGAAATTGAGGAAAATCTGGAGAGCAATTTTGAGGGAGAATGAATGAGCTGCAGAGTGCTTGTTTCTGTCTATACCTGCTTACATTTCTTTGGAGCTGGGAAATATTTTGGGAAAGGTTTCCCAAACTGCTTTTATTTGGCACCCTAAAGTCTCTTATAGATAGAAAGGGTGTCTCTGAGGGCAGGGATAGATGGGATATTGGGAAGGAATTCCTGGCTGGGAGGGTGGGGAGGCCCTGGCCCAGGTTGGGCAGAGAAGCTGTGGCTGCCCCTGGATCCCTGGAAGTGTCCAAGGGCAGGTTGGATCCACCTGGGATAGTGGGAGGTGTCCCTGCCCATGGCAGGGGGGGGAAATGAGATGATTTTTCAGGTCCCTTCCAACCCAAACCATTCCATGATTCTGTAATATACATATTTAAAAGCAGCAGATTCATTTATTTCTTGTGCCTTTTGGCTCAGCTGAGGCAGCTGGAAGCCTTGAAAGGCTCTGAGGGCCCCCTGCCTCCTCCCACCCCAGATATTTCAGTATTTCTAAGTTACATGTGAGCAGATTGTGTTTGTATTGTGACGCTCAGAACTGACACCCTTAATTGGGATCTGCCTTATAGGTCAATTTGTTTTGTACTAAATGGCAGCATTTCTGGTTCAGTTCTTAACTCTTTTATTATTATTATTCCCCCTCATCCTCATGAGAAGAAAGATTAAAGTGAATGTGCTGTTCCCAAGTGTAGTTCCTTCCCCAATGCTCCTGGCAGGAAAACCTCTGTCCAAGCAATCATTGCCCTCTGTGGGCAATAAAGGAACAGGGATGGAGGTGTTGGGTTTATCCAAGCATGGAATGAGCCACAGGACATTGGGAAGAGGAGGGAGAATCATCCAGGTGCATTTCTGGGATTAAATAGACTTAAATGTTGCTCCTGTTCTATTCCCCTCTCGAACCTGGGCTTTGCTGCTGTCTCTGTCTCCTCCAAACCTGTTACCTTGGAAGCCTGGAGATGAGGGGAAGCCCTTGTGGGAGCTGGGATACCTCCTCAGGAGCTGCTTTTGGGTGCTCCCATCTGCTCCTGGGGATGTTCCCAGATCCCAACCCTTTCCCGACTGGATTTTGGAGGGTCTGTGCAGCACAGCTCTGTATAACTCTTGCAGCATCAGTCCAGCCTTGGGATGCTGTGATGGAGAGGGAAAAAACTCACTTGTGGATTAGGATGAGGCAGCAGGAAAGGTGCTGGAGTGGCCCATGGATGTGATCTGCCTCCCCTGGGTGAGGTGGTGATGGAGGGGCTGATAACACTGATTTTTGGATGGTGAGGAGACAAGGATAACCGTGGGAAACCTGCTCACCTTGTGCCTCCCCCTTGGGAAGAAAGGTCCATGGAGCAGATGGAGGGCTTGTCCCAGTGTTGGTGTGATGAAGATACATCCAATTTTCTGTTTGAGGAGTGCTGAGTGCCCTGGGGCTCACATGGGAGCTCACAGTGGGAATGAGGTGTCTCTGCCCTGCAGAGCTCCAGGGTGGATGAAGGAGGATTTTGGAGGGATTTGGGGATACCCTGGATAGCTCCAGAGCTCGCTGGTCCTGCAACATCATCCCTGCTCCTCGTTCAGACCCACAGGCAGCAGCCCAAGCTGGCCATGAGTGGGATCCCCAGCCCTCAGAGGTTTGGACTGGCTGAGACTTGTTCATGAAAAGTACTTGGAACCCACCCAAAAATTGCTGGTCTTAAACTGCATGGAGAGCTTCCAGCTCTGGGGAGCTGCTCCAAGGGGTGCAGGTAGAAAAGGGTTGCTTTCATTTTTTCCTGTGCCAATAAACCACGTTCCAAGATTGTAAGGGTGTTAAGAGGAGGTTTTGGCAGCCTTGGGATTTCTTGGAGAGGGATTTTTGCTTCTCCTGTCCTGATCCCACTCCCCATCCAGCCTGTTCTCAAGGATTATTGATAGGAAGTGTGAGTATAACTCTCTAATAGGGAACCCTTAACTGCTTCAAAGCATCTCAGAAGAGTTCCCTGTTCTGTTCTTCTGGGCTGCCATGCTCTGTGCCTCCCAAAAAACCTCTTCCAGATGGCTGAAATCACCCTGCTTTGGAGCAGAGGTGCTGTTGCTTCATCAGGCACCAAACCTTTGGAAGTCTCTTGTGTTAGCCACAAGTATTCCATCAGGATAATGACTGGATGGTTATTTAACTTGTACTTAGTGTTGTGGTGCTCTCTGCACTGCTAATTAACTGTCTTCTTTAAACTGGGCTCCAGTGTCATTACTGGGGCATGATTTACACAAGGAAGTGCAACATCAACTCGTGTTATTGAGCCAAATTTGCTTAACCCCCTGAAAATAGCCTGTCAAGGTTGTGTTCCTCCAGGCCACTGCTAATCCTGTTTGTGCTGCTGAAGATCTGGATGATCTTCCTTTGATTTAGGATCTCTTGGTTACTGGAAGTGCAGGGAGAAGTTTTCTGGCTTATAATGGGAATAATAAAAAGTTATACCCAACCTGCAAAAGATCACAAAGGAAGAGACTGAAGAGTGTGGGCAAAGGGGAGAGAAAAGGCATAATATATAGATGTTTTTTTCCTTAAAATCTAGCAAAAGATAACTGTTCTTGTGATGACATGCTGGGCTCCACATCTCCCTGCTGCAGGATTTTTGGAGGAGACCTCTGGGGATGAGGGAGCCCTTCTGTGGAAGGGACATGTGCTGCACAGCCCCTGCTTGAACCTCAAGATCCTTGGTCTCCAGTCCAAGCAAACCTCCCTGTAGGCTGGGCTGGTACTAAAGATCTCATCTAGATATTTCTTGGTAGCTGTTTATCCAGCTCAGGTTCTCAGGCTGGAGCAGATTCCCTGATCAGTGGGAGATGTTCTCAAGCTCTGGTGATGTCCTTTCCCCCTCCATCCCCATCCCCAGCAATTCCCATTGTGTTCAGACTGACAGCACCAGTGCTCCAGGCCTTTGCTTTCTCTGCAGAGTCAAAACCTTAATGGGATGTTTGTGTGGCAATTGTGGCCACAAACACTCACTCTGGGTGGGTGTTGCAAGGCCATGGGCTGAGCCTTCAGCTCTCTGCATCCTGCTCTCTTCCTGCTCTTGCAGGGAAAAAATGTTCCTCGTGTTTTTTACAGGCCTTGCTAAACTCTTTCCTCATAGTTTCTGTTGTTTGTTGATGCTCACAGCCCTTCTCATGGAGGAAATGTATCAGGTGAGCCTGAAGTCTGTCTGAAATTCAGGCAATACCCTTGAATCCAGCCAGGACTGTGCCCTCAGGATGTCTGGTGTGATGGGGATGTTGCTAGTTAATGGTTTCAACCTTTTTAATGAGTGAGGCTGGAGACAGTCTGGTGTCCCACCCCACATCTGGGCAGTGATGGGTTTGATATGGACTGAAACCAACTGCAAATTGTGCTGAATGGGAGGATGTACCTTGAGCAAGAAAGGGTAAGACCTTGACTCTCTCTGGAGCTGTCAGATCTCACCTGGCTTGGGGTAGAATTTGAATAATTGAATTGTAGAATAACCTGACTTGGATGATCCTTGGGAGTCCCTTCCAAGTCCAGCTCCTGGTCCTGCATGGGACAACTCCAAGGATCCCACCATGTGCCTGAGAGCCTTTTCCAAACACTTGTTGAGCTCTGGCAGCTGTGCCTGAAGTGGTTTTGGTGTCGAGATGGAACCAACCTTTCTGTGCTCTGGCAAGGACAAAAATTCCTTCTCCAGTCTGCTGCTGGAGAATGGAAAACAGGGATGTGATGTCCTGGCAGGCTTCCTGGGGAGAGCTGGTTGTGGTGAAACACAAAGCTGGATCAAGAGCTCAGCTCAAATCCTCAGTGAGGGTTTCTTGCTAAAATTAACACGAACACTTAATTTATCAGCATGGACCAAGGTGCAATATCTCCATCCCAGTCTGAATGCCTGCATCCCAAGGAGGTGAGAAAATCCCAGGGAGGATTTTATTACTCAACCCACATGACCACAGCTAACTTTGGGTACTTGGTCATCTCGGTGGCATCGTTTCAGGGTGCAAAAAGCCTTTTGCCTGGGACAGTTCAGGTCCAAACGTCCCAATGGCCTGGCTGAGCTGGAGATGGCTGGCAATGAACTGCTGTGGTGGTGCAGTCTAGAGTCAATCAATACTTGTAATGGCACGCAGACCCTCTAATTAAAATGCTCCAAGTGGATCTGCTTTGTATCTCCAGGCTCAAAACAACTGTGCCAGAGCAGCAGCTCCCTGAGCTGCCTTAATTTGCTCCCCTCTGCCAACTGACAGTGCTCCAGCCTGTGGGGAGCTTGGCCTGATGGGGAAAGATTTGAAGGAAGGGAGTTCATGGCAACCATGAGCTGGGAGGGAAGAGGGGTCCAACCATCCTGAGATGACCTGCATGGACAAGGAATTGAAGGAGATGCAAATACAGCTTCTTACCTAAATGTTTTTATGTTGTTGTAGGGGAGAAAATGTAATATATTTTATGTTTGATATAAGATGCAGAGTGAGGGCTTGGCATGTTTGTTCATAAAGGCAAATATAGCAAGTGTTCCAACCTGGACAGGGCTTGGAGCAGCCTGGGATAGTGGGAGGTGTCCCTGCCCATGGCAGGGGGTGGAATGACATGAGCTTTAAGGTCCTTTCCAACCCAAACCAGTCTGGGATTCCCTGAAATATACTCGTAGGGGCTTTTGGAAAGGTGTCTTTTGTGAATTATCACATTTGGTACCTGGGAGGGGATGAAGGTCAACCTTTTGTTGCTCTGAGGAGAGTTACTCTGGGAAAGGCACCCCTGGGACCTCTCCTTCCCTGAGGTTTAGAACTATGTGGAGTTACAGGAAACCTGATCACTTGAGGTCACCCTCCCCTTAGCAGCATTGTGCATTAGTTGGTGGAACAACATCAACTCCGACCCCAATTCTACTTATCTGGTTCCCAGCAGCCTTGAATGCTCAGAGACAAAATGATCTGAGACTGGTGCTGTCTTGGGGAAAGAAAATGCTGTGAGTAGAGGAGTCCTTTCCAGGTCTGGAGCTAAAATGTTTCCAAAATCAAACCTACCCAGCTTATCAGGGTGCAAAAATACCCCAATGTGGGAACAGAAATTGCAGGCCAGTCCAAGCTGGACCTTGCTGCCTCTTTTCATATCAGTCTGGTGGAGTTTCTCTGACTTCAGAGGACTTGAAATGCAGGATTTTTCTTTTTTTTTTTTTCTTCATTGGTGATGGAGCAAAGCCCTTGACTACCAAGAGTGTTTGGTTTCATTCAGAGGCCAAGTGGTGGTTGTGTAGTGGGTGTTACCCCAGTGCAAGGGAATGCACTGCTTTGTTCCCTTTCCCACAGAAACACCACTTGTGGTGATTCTGGTGCTGGGGAGCCCAGAAATGATACTAAGGCTCCTTCTATTCATCCTAATGGATATTTCCAACTGGTGGAGCTCTTGTGGACATGGATCACCCCAAGAAAAGGATGGATATAACACCAGGAGGGCACTGTGCTCCTGGCACACTTTGCCCTGTCTATGGGTGTAATCTCTTGCCACATCCTGGGATTTAAGGCTGGTGAAAGGGCAGGGCATGTGGGAGCTCCCCAGAGAAGGAAATTACTCTCAAGTTACTCCCTGCTTTAATTTCAGTCCTCTCTACCCACTTTCTCAGGATTCCTAGCCAGGAGCCAGCCTGTCTGAGAGAGGAAACCATGTGGGAGTGTGCCAGCAGTTTGTAGGTGGCTCTTTGAAGTCTAACAGTTCTCTTCAGCTGGGACACCCAAAAATGAAATGTGGAAGTAGAGGGCAGGGGGGAGGTGTTGGAATTGCAGCTCTGTGCAGAACAGGACCTGCAGCCTGGCACACACAGGTCTGCTGTGGTGGACAAGTTGGAATTGCAGCTCTTAAAGTGGTAAATAATGGTTGGGTTTGGCCAGTTCGGGGTGTAAAACTTGGTAAGAACCAACAGGCAGGACTTTGAGACGTTTTATATAGTTCTGCAGGCTCAAGTGGAGAGTGAGGGGAAGGGGATGTGGATGGCATATCTAAAAAATAAATGAAAATTAAGTGATGGAGTCTGAGATTGGGTTGAAGCTTCCAAGCTTGGCTGGGCACCTCACATGGTGCCCACTCACATCTGTAGGAGCTGGAACTACCTGGATGGATTGGGAACTCTTGTCTAGGAAAGAAAATCTTATCAGAGAGCTTGTGTGTGAATCTGGATGTGGTTTTATAGCTGTGTGCAGCTGCAGTGTTTCACAAGTGAAGCTCACATGGAGTATGTTGCATCCCTCTGCGTGCAGGGATCCTCCCTGTGCCAAGGAAATCATTTTATATTCTGGCACAGCATTGACAGTGAGACTGAGTTCAGAGATAAAACCACTTGTTTTTCTTCCAACTCTCTTCTACTAAAAAGGAATAAAACCTACAATTAAAAAACTTGCTTGTTATATGGCAACCTCTGGGGTTTTCCAGTTTATGTGGGAAGAATAATCTCCCAGGAGGGGATAACCAGACTGGAGCTTAACTGGCTTAATATTGGAAAACTTTCCTGTTAGTGAGTCAAAATTACCTTGCACTGGTTCTTTCCAGTTCCTCAAGGCAGTAAAACAAGGCAAAATCTTGTGCTCTACCTGGAATTTTTCATGGAACAGTTTCTCCTTGAATTCTTTGTAGACTGGCAGGTGATTTCAAGCTTCTTGCTTGGGTATCAAATGCTTAAAGGTTTCCCTTTCTGCCTTCTAAAGGCTGAGGAAGAAGATACAAGGCTCCAGATCACCCTGAAACACTTGTTCCTGTGTCCAAAGGGTTGCAGAAAGAAGATCTAATCATCTCACTTGCTCCAGATCATTGTAGTTCCCTTTTAACTGAAAATATTCCACTCTAACTCAAGAATGGCTGTTTATTCTTTCTCCCCTCCTGTGGAAAATGGAAGTTTGTGATGATTGTTAAAGAGGGAGGGGGAAAAACACTGCTTTTAGATGCTTTCCTTTGACACTGTTCAGAGGGAGTTGACAACCCCCTGATGGTATCAATAGCACGTGGCATTTAATGCAAAAATATAATTACACGGGTCCTGAGCTAATTCATTATGGCACAAAGGGCTTTATTTATTCCATTCTCCAGGTGGTGGGAATGCTACTGATCCAAACTAATTTTAAGAGCAAGTGCTGGGCTAACAACTTTAAAAGAGCTTAGTTTTGGTTAACAGGGCAGCAGGGAGAGTAACTCAGTCCCACTGTTGGGTTCTGCTGTTGCATTGATTTTCACTGTCCCTTTACTCGTTTGAGGGCAAGTGTCTCCTTCAAACTGGTGTTGTTTTGAGGTGATGTGGTAACTCAGGGGTTTGTGGAGACCCAATGCCCCTTTTCCAGGAGGATCTGAGCAGGGATGCTGCACTTCTCACACTCAATTAACTCTTTGACTATTTGGACTTGACGTATTTCTTGAAATGTCCCTTCTACAACATCCTTTGGCCAAACACTCAGTTCTGATCCCAGTCTGCTGTGTCAGAGTCAGGGGTGAAGTTGTAAATCCCTTTTCCTTGGATGTTCTGTGCATCCCTGTCCCTCTGTGCCATTGCTGAGGTGGCACCTCAAGGAGGGAAGAGCAAGAGGCTTTTCATGGAACTGGGAGTTCAAGCACAGCAAACTGAATCTGTTTCAGCAGCAAGTTGGCCTTTGAAGCTGCTTGTGGAACTTGAGGGGCTTTTTTTCTTGGGTTTTGTGTGTTTGCTGCCAGCAACTGTATGTGCTCAGTGAGATCCAAGTCACCATCCCAAGATGTGAAGAATCTTCACAACCACATCCCAGAAAACAATCCCTTTTTGTGTTAAAATTGGGAGTTTGAACTTGTCTGGAAGGTGTTGAGTTGCTCCTGACTTGCAGCTTCCCTGTGCTGTGAGTTCCTCATGAACCTGCTGCTGAGTCAGTTAAAATCTACTCCTTGCTTGGAAAATGTTGGTCCTGGTCAGGCTGGTTTGTGTCTCTGCTGCTTCCCATGTGTTTTTGGTTGGGATGAAACTGCCCAGTGCCCTCGTCTGCTTCCTCATGAAGGTTTCAGGTAAATAGTTGTGGATGTAACTGGATGCATTAGGCAAGGAGCTCTGAGTGTGCAGAGCTGGGATTTAAGGTTATTCCTCATTACATCTTTAGCTGTTGCTTAGTGTTCCTGTTTTTTTTAATCTGTTGCTTTCAGTTGTGTAATTCTTTATTGCACTATTACATGACATCATCTGGATCTGCTGCTCTGTGTGCTTTGAGCTTCATAACATGTTCAGCTGAGTCTTGGGTAAGGAGCATAATTTATTACTAAATCCATTAGAGTTCTGAAAATAAATAAACACCATGCTAAACTCCCTCTCACCAGCACGCTGCCTCCAGCAGCAGTGAAAATATTCACATTGAGTCTCTGCTGACTGTCGGAGAGGGGCTGGGTGGCTGGAGCAGTTACTGAGGATTTTTTTCTTTTAAATTGTATTCTTGCACAAAAAAAGGCTGGCAAGAGTGTTCTCTACTGGAATCAACAATCTCTTAATGCTCTGAGGCTAAACTGAGGCTGAAGTCAGCTATTCAGCTGTGGCTCTGCAGATCTATTGTGTTTATCTCTGCCCAAGATTGTCTCATTAGGCAGCAGGACTTTGTGGAGCTGTAACATCATTTTAAGGGGAGGCTTTTCCCATGGTTTCACCCACATGGAAAGCAAAGCAATGGGAAACCACTTTGTGCTGAATGTCACCTCTTTGGTCACTTGAGTGGTGTGGCTGGGTCTGCAATTCTGCTGTACTGGGGTGGAGGGGCAGCTCCAATCTCTGCTCCCTGTGAGCAGGGATAGAACCAGGGAATGGCTGGAGCTGTGCCAGGGCAGGGGGAGGTTGGAGCTCAGGGAAAGGTTCTTCCCCCACAGGGTGGGTGGGCACTGCCCAGGCTCCCCAGGGAATGGGCACTTCCCAAGGCTGCCAGAGCTCCAGGAGGGTTTGGCCACCAGGGACAGGGGGGGATTGTTGGGGGGTCTGTGCAGGGCCAGGGGTGGATGGATGAGCCTTGGGGGTCCCTTCCAGCTCTGGATATTGTGATTGTACCGTGTGCTGTGTCCTGTAACGATGTGTTGGTGCTCAGGATGTGCTGGCAGGAGGGAGATGGAGCCTGGGTTTTCTGGTCCTTGGCTGAGTGTGGCTACAGGGTCCAGGGACTTGTGTGACAGAGAAATGTGTCCTGATATTAATGAGCCATGAAATGGGGATGTGCTTTGACAAGCTCCATGGGGGCATCCCCTGCTTCATTGCTACAGAAAGGTGGGCTGACAGTCAGGGTGGAGCTGAATGTACTTTTTGGGAGATGGATTTCAATCCCACACTCCCTTAGAAATAACTTTCCTTTCTACAAAAATAACCACAAGCATTGTTCCTTCTAACTCTGGTTAAAATTTTGCCCTCATGTGGATTGTGCTCAGGAGCCTGGGGACAGACCATAGTTGTAAGAGAAACCAAGTCCATGTGTTCCTGCTCCCCTCTCCCCCAACATTTAAGGAGCTGGAGCTGCTGCAGAGAGTCCAGAGGAGCCCCGGAGATGCTGCAGGGCTGGAGCCCCTCTGCTCTGGAGCCAGGCTGGGAGAGCTGGGAATGTTCCCCTGGAGAAGGGAAGGATGCAGGGAGAGCTTGGAGCCCCTGGCAGAGCCTCAAGGGGCTCCAGGAGAGCTGGAGAGGGCCTTGGGACAAGGGCTGGAGGGACAGGATGCAGGGAATGGCTTTAGAGTGGGAAAGGGGAAATTTAGATGGGGTGTTGGAAAGGAATTCCTGGCTGGGAGGGTGGGGAGGCCCTGGCCCAGGTTGGGCAGAGAAGCTGTGGCTGCCCCTGGATCCCTGGAAGTGTCCAAGGGCAGGTTGGATCCCCCTGGGATAGTGGGAGGTGTCCCTGCCCATGGTGGGGGCGTGAAATGAGATGATTTTTCAGGTCTCTTCCAACCCAAGCCAGTCTGGCATTCCATGACCCTCTCCAATCTGCACTTCCCTCATGTGGCTCCTTGTTGGGTGAGAGCTGCTCCCCTTCTTTGCTTTCAGGGGGTCCTTAAGTACCTCTTGGAGGTGAGGAATCACTGTTGCAAGGAAACAACTCCTGTTTTGGGGTGTGGGCAGGGGGCTGTGCAGTGACCACAGCCCTGTGTGAGCCCTCAGTCCTGTTTGCCTCTCCCTGCTCCAGCTGGTGGAAGCACAAGTTGGCTGCAGGCTCCTGCCCTAATAAGATCTGTGTGCTGGCACAGCTTTGGCCAGGGAGTTTCTGCCTCTGGCCCTGGCAGAGCACGCTGGAGACTGGCTGCCTTCCCCAGCTCCTGCCACTGCCAGGAGGAAATCACCATCTGGGTGCAATCTGCATCTGAAGGAGCCTGACCTTCCCAGCAGCTCTTGGTTGAACACCAGCTCTGGCCCTTGCTGGCTCCTTTGCTTGCTCGGGAAAAGGAATCTACAGGAATGTATATTTATGCCCCTCTTAATCAAATGTAGCTCATTTTTCCTTTTGTGGGACATGACTCTCCCCTCCTCAGTTGTCAGTGTGGCTCAAGGAGAAGTGGAATATTGTTTCTGCCTTAAAACCTCAGGCTGCTGGGTCAGCTCCTTGTGCTGCTGCCTCTTAAACTCCCCTGATCCTCCCTGTGCTAAAGGGATCCTTGTGCCTTTTCCTGGAATTGTTTGGTGACTGTTTGAAGTCTTCTCTACCTTATTTGGTTGAGTTTCTCAGGTGGGGGCAACTCAAAAAGATTTGACTCTTAGAGGGTAACTCCAGATGTGCTTCCTTTGCATCTGGATGAGCTGATGCTGTGTAATAATTATTTGTGCCTTTGTGGGGCTGGAGGACAGGCACCATAAAGAAGGTGACAGTTGCTAAACTCACCCCAAAGTCTCAATCCACGGGCTGCAACTGCTCAAATTTCAGGTCATTACTTTTCTTGGCCTCTACACTGAATTTACATGACTCTTAAAAGCAAACCTGGTGCCCCAAACCAGCCTGGGTCTCTTCAGAGCAACTGGAATTGTGTGTCCTGAAACAGGATCAGTGCTGTGCTGATTCCCTGTGGAGGAGATTCCCTGGGATTCAGCTCCAGGGGCGCAGCCAGAGAGCCCTGAAGCAAACAGTGGTGGGATAAACACTTAAAACCCTTCTTAAATGACAAGAATTCCAAGGCAGGTGTTACCTGGGGGTTCCCCACAGGTCGCTGCTCCCTCTGCTGTGCCGCTCATTGCAGTGTCCTGCAGGGGGATGTCATGGAGCAGGAGGCACACCAGGAGCTGGGAATTGAGCTGATGTTTCCCTTGAGTCACAGTCAAAGCAGCAGGAGGTGGGGGGGAAGGATTTTAGCAGCTAATGGTTAAAACACAATAAAGCAGCTCAGACTGCAGGTATGGTAGTACTTAATTTTTTTTTATTTTGATCCCCTAAGCAACTTCTCTGCTTTTGTTTAAAGTCTTGGCTGTGTCACAGCATGGGAATCCCAGCGCTGCTTCCTGAGGATGGGATAAGGGTTTCTCTGCAATGCTTGGGTCCACCTAGTGTTACTTTCTGGGGCCAGACTCCTGCAGCCTCCAATGTGAGCCCACCAGAAAAATCAGAATCGTGGCAAAAGCGTGCTGCTAAAAAGCAAATACACCTGGCATCTGGCCCTGGCTTGGAGGGAACCCAAGTATCTTCTGCTTGGAATACTCAGCTGATCCTGCTGGACCAGGCAATCAGGTCCTGTGTGATCTGGTTGTGAAGACAAGCAAAAATCCACTTCCTGCTGGTTTCCAGCCACAAACCAGCCTGGCTACAAAGAGCTGCTTGATGCCAACCAGTCAGTCAATGAGAGAGGAAAATGAACTGCCTGGGAGGGAGGTTGTCTTTGTGCACAAAGCCAGGAACCTGCTGGAGGGGAATGAGGCTCCTCGGAAGCCAATGGGCTCAGGGAAGGGTGTAGCTCCTGCTCCAGGGATCCAGCTGCCTCTGGGTGACTGTGCTTAGCTGTGACAGTGGAGAGCAGGTCTGGAGACATTGGAGGGACCAGAGAGCGCCAGACAAGGAGGTATCTGATGTCCCCTCTGGTGCCTGGCATTGTTTCAGATAAGCTGATATCCTCCACAAAGTTGTACTGGTGGAGGGGCTAAAATTTCCAGCATGGGACACCTACTGCTGTAATCATGATTTGTCATAATGGGGAAAGATGGTTTGGCTTGATGTATAAAAGGGAGTTGATAGGGGGCCCAGTTCTCCACAATTAACTGTGTGCCTGTACAATATAGGTCTGGAAGGAATCTCAAAGCTCCTGCAAGAGACTTGTATGAAATACAGCCATGTGAAGTTGTCCTTGCATGCTCTCCTGTGTATTCCATGCACCACCTTCTCCTCCTTGGTCACCTTCCAGGAGGAGTCTCTCTGGACAGACTGGGTTCCCAGTCATCTGGTGTAGCTGGATGCCATGTGTTCAGTGTGTGCAAAGAGTTAAATGTGGTATTAGGTGTGTACAGTTTAAACCTTTAAAACGAGGATTCACTTCCTCAATGTATCTTCAAAACACACATATCTGGATTAAACCCAAATCTCCTTTTTTTGGGTGATGTCCTGGTTTTGGCTGGGATAAAGTTTTTTCTTTCTTGGTAGCTGGTACAGTGTTTTGGATTTTATATGAGAGTAATGGATAATAGATTAAGCTTTCAAATTTTGGCAGAGAGTTTCCCACCTTTAGTTTCAAATGGTGTCAAATTCTTTTCTAGGTGAGGGTTTTTTCCCTGCATGGGGTTTGCTGGTTTAGAGGATGGGGAAGGTTCACTCTGGATGAGCTGCCTTGACACTAAAATCTGTAGCAGTGAAAAGCCAAGAGGTCTGTAAGATTTTGGTGTGTGTTGTTGTTTTTTTTTTAAACCTCCTTCACCCCTCATTTCCAAATATCCATATTTTGTGGATGCTCCATCCCTGGAAGTGTTCAAGACCAGGTTGGATGTGGCTCCTGAGCATTTTGATCTAGTGAATGGCATCCCTGCCCATGGCAGAGAGGTTGGAACTAGTCTTTAGTCCCTTCCAACCCAAACCATTCTGTGATTCCCAAATAGTTTGCTGAGCTGGATCAGCTCAGAGCCTTCTGGAGGAAAGAAAGACCGGGAAATGGAGAAACAAAACACTTCAAGTCTAATCTTAGTGGTATAAGAACTTTAGAAATGTGCCTGTTCTTTCCCAAAGCAAAGGCTGCAGGTTGGGGAGCATCACTGTGTTTGAAAGCAGGTGCTTTTCAAACTGTTGTTGCTGCTTGGTTTTGTAAAGAACCTCAAGATCCCACACCTTGCTGTGCCCCAGGGATTTATTTTGTCCCCCCGCTGGCTGATTTTGACTTACAAGTGCCTGTGTCAGGTTGTTTCAGAGGAATTTTTGAAGGGGCAGGGAAAACCAGTCTGGAGGATGGGACCCTGTGGTGTCCACGAACGTGATGGGAGAAGCAAGATTTGAGAGTGTGATGCTTTTTCCCTGCTTTGAAGTTATGAGCATCGTTTCACTGCTAATGCTTCTAGTAGCCTTGCACCCCTGGAAAAGTAAAAACAGCTAAATTTTTAATTGAAGGGAAAAGAGCCTTAATACGGGGCCTGTTGTGATGGGACAAAGCGATGGCTTTAAACTGAAGAAGGGCACGATTTAGATCGGATATGGGGAGGAGGGTTTTTTACAATGAAGGTGGGGAGGCCCTGGCACAGGTTGGGCAGAGAAGCTGTGGCTGCTCCATCCCTGGAAGTGTCCAAGGCCAGGCTGGATCCACCTGGGATAGCGGGAGGTGTCCCTGCCCGTGGCAGGAACGCTGCAACTGGGTGGGCTTTTTAGGGTCCCTTCCAACCCAATATATACTGTACAAAAGCCGGGTCGGGGCGGTGGGGCCGGGCCGCGGGCGGGCTCTAGGACCCGGCGGGGTGTGACACCGCTCGTCCCTTCCCCTTCCAGCCGCGCTCCGACTTTCTCCGGGGTGGTGTGTGTGGCTTTTTTTTTTTTTTTGGTGGGGGAGCCGAGTCGCCTCTTTATTTTTTTATTTTTGGCGGGGAAAATAAATAAAGAACGAGCTCCCCCCCCCTCCCCAAAACCGCGCGGAGCGGGCGGCGATGGTGCGGACGGGGTGAGCGCAGCGGCCATGGCAGCACGGCGGGTGTTCCAGGGGGAGCCGTGCGGTGAGGGACTCGGGGGGACACGGGGGGAACACGGGGGGACCAGTGTGGCCGGCAGCTGGCGGGGTGTCCCCGTCCCACCCCCCGTTTTGCCCCCCCAGCTTCGCCTGTTGCGTCGGCGGAGGGGTCGCGGCGGGCGGTGGGATGCGATGGGGAGGGTGGGCAGCAGGGGATGGATGTGTCCTGCTAAACCTGGCTTTTCCTTGGAGTTGGGGGAGGGAAAATGCTGCTCTCTGCACCGTCGCTGAAGGTTTTTGCTGTTGTTGTCTGCGGGGAGGGTTTTGCACCCCCAAACCTGGGCTCCTTGGGCACGGCGGGATGTCCCAGCCCTGGGAGCGGGGATGCGGCGGGACGGGAATACCGAGGGATAGAGGAGCGGGGCTCCTTTCGGGGCTGGGTGTTCTGGGGGTGTTGTGTCCCCGACTTGTAGTTGTTTGTACCACGGTGTGGTGTTCGGCTCCGCTCCGGTGCTCGCGGATGCGGTTTCCTGAGCGTGTTGTGAAAAAGCCTCAGTGAAAAGAAGAAGGAAAAAAAAAGATAAAAAGTGAAACTACTTGTGTCTCAAGCTGAACTCGTGTCAAGAGTCTGGGTGATCGTGTGCGTCGGGAAAGACCCCAGCAACGAGTTGATTTGAAATGTGGGGAGAGGGGTTTTTAACGCACTTGGAAATTCACTTTGTGATTTACTATGAACTTGGAAAGTTATTTTGTGCGCTGCCTCCGCTTTAGCAGAGGAAGCGCTTCCTTAGCCGGCATGGCGGTAGCGCTGGGTGACACTCGGTGAAGTGACAGGGACTGTCGTGTCGGGAAGTCGTTTGGTTTGGACTAGAAGTGACTGTAGGTGGCACAGCAGCTTTGCCGGCCGCGCACAGCGGGAGCCTGTCCTCAAACTTCTCCTGTGGATCCGATCGCAGGAAACATTGTGCCTTCGGAGCTTTCCCGGCTTAATGAAAAAGTTTCGCTTTAGATCTGATGTTCTTTCCTGAAGCTTTGCTTTGCTGCTTTTTCATGTGCGTTACTGTCGTTGTCACTCCTGGGATGGGATGGTGCAGCTGGGCTGTCCAGCGGCAATATAAAATCGTGATGGTTTGGGTTGGAAAGAACTCTAAAGATCACTTCATTCCACACCTTCCACTAGACCAGGTTGTTCCAAGCCGCATCCAGCCTGGTACTGACACTTCCAGGATGGGGTGTCCTCAGTTTCTCTGTGCAAATACCCACGTGAACCATCTACAGGGAATATATAACTTTTCTCCAAGTTGTTCCAATATTTGCAGGACTTGCCATGTAGGTTGTGTGAGTGTAGCCTTGTCCCTGCTCCTCCAAGTCACTGCCCCTCTCGTGCTGTAGCTGAAGCACAGAATAAACCACTTGCCCCAGGATTTCACCCTTCTTACCTGGCTTGTTGGTTTTGTTGGCTGGGTTTTTGGTTTTTTGGGGGGAAGCTGGAAGGGAACAGCAAGGCAACACTTCATTGCTGTCTACACAGCAACCTCAGTCACTGCTGCCACTCCTGAGAGCCACAGGTCACCACTTACCTGCTGTGATTGGGATGTGTTGGCTAATCCATCTCAGCCAGAGTCCTCTGCCTTGGGAATGTCTGTGGCTTTCCTACAGTTGCTGCTCTGTAAGAATGATGGACCACAGAGAAAGTTCCTCTCTGGCTCTCCTGTTGTTCCTTGGCACTTGGACTGCTTCAGCTTGTTTAAATAAATGTGCATAGAAATATGAGTTGGGGTTTTAAATGGAGCCCTTGCTTGACTCTCCCTGTGGCATAAGATACCTCCATGTAAACTCGTGGTGCCCTGACTTCTAGTAAAGCTGTAGTAAATCATTTAAGGCTGTAAACAGTTATTAAAACAAGATTTAGTTCTGTGTTGAGTCAGTGTGAAAACAAAGATGTCTTGAGTTTAAAAGGAGAAGGATCCGCAGTGAAAGTTTGTGTGTTGGCCTAAAGAAAAGTGTCAGGGAGGAGCTGGATGTTTTAGCAGAAGGGAGCTGTGATAAAAGGCTCAGATTTTAGGTGCAAAGTTGAAATTTAATCCAGAATTATCAGACTTAGCCTGGTGCTGTTTAATTTGCCTCTTGGTTTAGTTTGCTATTTCTTGCAGAAGGGAGCTGAGGTAAGAGTTAGGATTGAGGCTGGGCTTTAGTTGCCAACTGGAATTTAATCCAGAATTATCTGACTTAGCCTGGTGCTGTTTTACTTGCCTGTGTAAGACAAACCTCAAATTTTGTTCTTGCAGAACTGTGGTGATGCTCTGCATAGGTAATTTTGCCTAAGGACAGGTGCTAAATCACATTACCCAGGGGAAGTCTGGTTGTTTTGGGTATTTTGCAATAATTCTATAAATGCTCTGATTTAGATGCCTCTGGGAAGCCACAGTGGTTGGTGCCCAAAACCTTTCTGTAGCTGTAAGTTGGGTGGCACTTGAGTTACCTCCTCCTAATACAAAACCACTTCTGGAAAAGTCTTGTTTCCTTAGGTAGGATTTCTCTGGGAATAAACAACACTCAGGACACTTTAATGACTCATCATGAAACTGTCGTTTACCCTCTAAACAGGCAGATCCCTGCCAAGCCCACCAGCAGACACTCAGCTCCCCTTGCAGCCAGCACGGTGCTCCCACTCCCAGAGCCGGGTGGGGAGTCTGCTGGGAAGGTACAGCGTGGTTAAAAACTGGGAATGCTGAGGCAATTCCACCCAGTCCATCCTGATTTGGGGCTGAAGTGATGGTGAAGTCTGCAAAGCAGCTCCCTCAGGAGTTTGTGCTGGGACCTGGTGATGCTGCAAAACTCTCCTCTTTTTTTTTTTCCTTTTTTTCACTGGAATTTAACTTTGTAAATACGATGTGGGATAAGTTGTCCATAAAGCCTTTCTGCAGAGCACGGTGATGTGCTGGCCCAGAGCAGAGCACTGCAGGCTCCTGCATCTGTCAGTGCTGGCTTTGATATCAAAGGGCTTTGCTGTCACTTATAACTCCATGGGTTTTTCGATTCCCTCTTTCTAAATTCGTCCCTGGCTCTGACTTGCAATTAAAACCAGCAGTACTGAGACCTTCAATCTTCTTCTGTTGCTGAAGAAAAGTCTGCAAGCTCTGATGACCAGTGGGAGCTGTGATTTGGGTAGGGAACAGAGGGAAAAGTCCAGTTTCAACCCTCATAGATGCCCTGCTGGAGGAACTGCAAGAAGATGGGGAGAAAAGCATGAAAACCTGACACAAGCCGCTGGAGTGGGTAATACTGACTTGATATTTGTATTGAGCAGGAACTTTTCTTCCCCACGTGTGCTTTTGGGTTCCCTAGGTTTGAAGGAGCTGATGGAAGCGGCAGCAGAAGGGCAGTGGCCACCCTGGGGCCATTGCTGCAGCTGAGCCATGGTGGGATGGATGGATGGATAAAGTGGGCTGTGGCAGGGGGAAAATTCAGATTTGAAGCTGATGGAGAGAAGATCTCAGCTGGTGGATGCTTAGAGCTGGGCAACCTTTGTCTCAGGGTATACAGTGAAGGTGGAGCGAGTTATTCCTGGGTGCTCCCCACTGCTGGGGGGCACACAAGTGGAAATTAGGAGGATGGGGCAACTGCAGGCTGAGGAGGAGGTGGCCTTCCTCCCCTTGTGGTGCTGGGGCAGGTGCTGCCACCCTGCTGCCACTTGGGCTCATCCCCCTGGGAACAGACATCCTGCGGGACACAGTGTCAGGCACCGGCTTTATTCTCCTTTTCCTCTGCCCGCTGCCATCTCCTTTTCCAGGAGTTAAACGCCTCTTCCCTCTTCTCCGAGCCTAATTGCGTCCCCAGGGCTTAACACGCGTGTGTTTGTTTTATTCAACGTGTTGGCTGTTCCCACCGGAACAGGCTGATTTTTTTAGGGATTGGGCTTTTTTTTTTTTTTTTTTGCTTATTGTGCACAACAAGCTCCTGCACAAGATATTCGTTGGAGAGAGAGGAGGTGGGGGGGGAGGAACTGTAGTAATGCCAATACTTCTTGAATATTATAAACCTGGCTTATCAGCCCGACGCAGAGCTGGAATTTGTCTCTTCCTGTGCTGCATCTCTGCTTTCTGAGAGGGGCGTTTAAATACAGGCTGGAGACGCTGCTTTTCCAGTGTGCTCTGCTGGGCTGTGACAGCAGCACCGGGGCTGCTCTGGCGGCTTGAATTTGTATTTTATTATTTTAATATTTTTTTTTTTTGGCGGGGGGGGGCACTAATTCCTTTTCCAAGAAGGGAACTTCTCTGGGAGAAGGCTCTGAGACTGCATGTCCCAACAGAAGGAGGCGAAGGGAGACGCGGTTTGCTTCGTACCTGGCTCTCCTCTCTTCTCTGTCCTGATGGAGCCGGCGTCCTTTTGCTACCCCCGGCTCACCTTCCTCCGCTCCCCCTATGGCCAGTTCGGGGCCAGCGCTGGCTCTTCCCAGGATTTGGCCTCGTGGCCGCAGCGTTTGGTGCCGCAGAGGTGGAACAGGCCGGTGGACGGTGCGTGACCGGGGCTGGGGACCGGACAGTGGGTGGCACAGGGTGGCACAGGGAGATGTGAGGAGGCTTTGGAGATGGTGGATAAAGGAGGGAGGTGGCGCAGGTAGGACTTGGTGGATGGGTTGGTGTGGTTGTGTTGGTGCCTCTTGGAGCTGTCGTGGTCCAGCTTGGCCACTGTCATCTCCAGTGAGCTCCTGCTGCACCCAGGCTGGCCAGGGAGAGCTGATAAACAACGTCAGCGCAGAAAAAATAAAAATAGAAACTGATCTGAGCCAGTCTTTTGTTTCATAAGCTCGTTCACTTGCTGAAATGAATCCGGCAGTGTTTGAAACCTGAAATACCTGCTGGAGGCTCAGCGGGCTCGTTTCACCTTTAGGGTTGTGATGCTCTTATTAAAGGTCTCAAGTGTGGGTATAGAGGAAGGCATTAAGATTTTTCTAGTGCATTTGTTTCACTGCAAATATCATTTTGGTTCAAATTTTGCTTTAATGTAAAAGATCTCTATGGGGAGACTGGGTAAATCCTGCTGGTTTAGGAGTTGAGCTCTGCTGTAAGTGCTGATCCTAAGGATGGGAGTCATGAGCTCCTATAAAACTTTTTTGGCGAAGGTCTCGGGCTCTATGAGGTGATGTCCTGAGCAGCCTGATTTCTCTTTAAAGGTGGTCCTGCCTATAGCAAGGAGTGGGAATAGAGCCTTCCAAGGGTCTCTTCCACCCTCAGATACTTTATGAACCACGTTGCGCTTCCTTTGCATCCTATTACCAGTCGATAGGATGTGTCTTACCTGGAAAAGCTCGTCAGGTGGCATGCAAAAAAAATGGAGGAGACTGGATGAGCAGTCTCGGCAGAGAAAATGCGTGGGAGGTGTTTAAAAACATGCCTTGCCTGTGGTTCTGTGCAGCGGAAACAAGTGTGTGGCAGGGACTGGAGGTGGGGGTGTGTGGCTCTGATGAATCCCCCTGCTCAAAGTGATGCCCCTTCCCGAGCCGAGTCCTGCCTCTCCTTGCTTTGCTCTGGGAAACGTTTGCTGCCTCCTGGTAAATGTCATCCCTGGGGATTTTTTACCCAAGTCACAGTAATTGTCAGAGTTGCTGTAGGGGACTGACCCAGACTTGCCAGCGTTTGGATAATTCACTAATTTATTTCGGTCTTATTCTTTCAGGGTTCTGCTTTTTCTAAGCTTGACTTGTTGCTTTGGGGAGTTTGGGGTTTTTTTTCCTTCTACTTTTTATCTTTCCAGCATAGATCGTCCCTCTGGGGTTTAAATATTCAGCTGGGCAAGACTTGGCTTATTGTGATGAAAATCTCGAATTGTAAGGAAAGTAAAGCAGTAGAACGGGCTGGAGCAGGGGAGAGGATGTGGCATCTTCCCTCCAAAGCTTTTCAGGCACTGGACAGGTTTGGATACAGGTCTCCTTGGATGAGGTGAGGTCTTTCAGCTCTATTTTCTGTAAGTTGTTGGACCACAGCCCTAGTGCCCCGTCCCTCCTTCCCTCCACAGGCTGCTCATTGAATGCCCGCATTAACCCCTGCACTGCCGCTGCCTGGGCAGCAGAGCTGCAGAAAACCCCCGAGCCCGGCAGCTGTATCTTTAAGAAATTTGCTCTATCTACCTCTCAGCAGCAGGGTTTTTTTTTTTCCCCTTCCTTCTCTTCTTCCCGCATCTTCACATCCTCTGGCTTTCCCTGTACTTCTCTATTCGAGGTGCAGCATCTTCTCACTTCGGTTGAGCCCGGCTGCCACAAAGCTTTTTTTTTTTTTTAAGGAGGAACACGAGCTTTCTCCCTACAGCATCCAGCAAAACTCCCCGGCTCCGAAGCGCTGGGTCGCTTTAATATCCTGCTTTTCCTCCTCGCTGTGAGAGGCAAATAGCTCCGAGAGGCGGCGGGATCCGGGTGGCTGGAGGAGAAATCCCGAATCCTTTGGGTTGGGCAGCGGTGGCATGTGGAGAGGTGCTGTGCAGGTGTCAAGGTAGAGGCTCCCTGGAATCTCCTGTGGGGAGAGCTGGGATCGGGGTGTCCATCTGGGAGCTAATGGGTCGCGCTCTCACTCCACCCATTCGCCGCTCGCCAATTGGAAGTGAGGGAGAAAGATGCTCTGGATGGATTAATATTGGAGCCATTGAAAAAGCACGAGCCGTCGCTGCCTCGGCCACCTGAGCGAGTGGCGTTTGGGAACAAAAGTGTGGTGGATCGGGGGGAGCGGCCGGGAGGGGAGAGGAGGCTGTTTGAGCAGCATCTCTGTTAAAGAAGTGGTGCAGGTAAGTTGTGGTCTTAAAAAAACACCCCTCAAACCGAAGCACTGCTGTTGCTGGGTGATGCATTTGGACAGGAAATCTAAAAAACCAGCCCTGCCAGCTCTTGAATTATTTAATTTGCTAAAGTAAGGCAGCACTTGATGTGTTTTCAATGAGCTTTGCTGCTTAGTGATGATATCTCTTGCCTGTGCCGGATGTCTGTTGTGTTTAAGGATGGAGAATACATTTTGAATTCCATTTACATTAGCCAGAGTGCTGCCTCTCGGGGCTGGAATTTAGTTTCAAGGTATGCATGAGCACGGGAGAGCTTACCTGTTCTGCTTTTTCTCTTAATTAATGCTGAAAGCTCCTAACAGCCTGTTTGTGAGGGTTTGCCTAGAGATGTTTCACTTGGGGAAAGTGCAGTGCTGAGGGAAGGCAAAATGCATGTATGTGATGTCTCAGATGCTCACAAACATCATCCCTGTTGCTGCAGCCATGGGAGCCACGTAGGGGAACCACAAACAATGTCCTAATGAACAACATCATCTCATGGAGTGCCAGTCTCCAATTATTTCCTCACTGGAACGGGGCATTTTTATTTTGGATTGGTGATGGACAGGAAAATGGGATCTGGTGCTGCTGGCTTTGCCCCCACCTGTGGTGGTGGTGTCATCACTGTTGTTTTGTGGCTCCTAAACATGGAAAAACTGCATGGGGTGATTCGTGTTATCCTGATGGGAATTAAACCCTGTTTTGGGGGGATGGTTGAGGCGATGTTGCCTTTTGGGTATTCTTTGGGCTGTTGTCACTTTTAATGGCAGAGGGAGGTTTTTCTGTCTGTGTCTTGATGGGAACCACCACTGAAAAGGTGTCTCGTGACCAGGTGAGCTTCTGTTTCCAGTGTAGATGTTGGGTTTGGCCTAACTTGTGGGTTTGTGTGGATTAGAGCTGATCTCCTGCTCATCCAGCTGCCTCTTGAGGAGTGGGGATGGGTAGGGGTGCAGGACTAACTTTGCTGTAAAAGCTTTGCTCTGCCACTGCTGCCTCTTGAGCAGCTGTTTTTATTTCTGGTGGTGGTAAGATAGAGGAAAAAAACTTTATGGAAATGCACTTTGTTCCAAAACATGACCCTGCTACTCTGGGGGGGAAGATGCTACAGTGTGAAACTGGTGATGCTGCAGCATCTCTTCTACTTAATCCCAAAAAAGGGGTTATAGCTGCTAGTTCCCACTCACTGCTGCTTCATTTTTGCAGTATTTACACAGTTAAACCACTCCAGGGAACAGCTCCTGTTCTCTGAATAGCCCCAAGCAAGTGAAATGTTGACAGACTGTTCCTTAACCATTTTTGCATGTTTTACACAGTGCCACTGCAGATAAGTGGCAGGTGGTGGCCTCTGGAAGACCTGCCTGTAAAAGGAAAGCTTTTCAGCAAAGAAAAATATCTTGGGCACCTTTTAAAATCCATATTCAACCCTGAGCAAGATTTGGGGCTGTTGCAGTATCTCTTCTTTTGGATTACAAGTGATGAGGTTTTTGATAGGGCCCTGCAAGGGAAGGAGCTGTCAGTAAGAGTTAATGCTTTCTAAATTATTTAATGTTTCAGGAAAAGTCTACTGAAGAGTCTCAACTGGTCTGTGCTTGGGCTTTTGCCAGCTTGTGGGATCTCTGGAGGTATTTGTTTTCACTCATCTCCATGTAGCACTTAGGCAAGAAATCCTTGTGAGGTTAAAATCCCTTTTTTAGAGGGTCCGACAAAACAAAACCTTCCCCTTCAACCTGAAAAAAAAGAAGGGAAAATGGCCAAAATTGGGTTTGCCAGCCAGATCCCAAAGTGTTGTGGTTCCCTTGCTGCTCAAATTTCACAGGTGAGCAGGACAAGAGATCCAGTGGCTGAGGAATAGAGATCCTGTTAGGAAAGCAGGATGTGCAGGGTGGCTTCCTTTTGCAGCTCACCTCTGGGAGGCACCCTCGGATATTAATTGCTTGGGTGGGCTAAATTGTGATGAGTCAGCCTGGACAGCCCGGTGCTCCTGGGAAATCCAGCGTCGAGTGTGGATGGGGTGGGTTTTGGGGGGAGGTCTCCGGGAGCTGTCACTGCTGCACCCAGGGAACTTGTATTAATGGTTCTGGTGCAATGGGTGTTCTGGAGGAAGCTGGGGAGAGGATGGGAGAGGGAATTCGGTGCTTTGAGGCTTTGAGAACAGACATTTCTGATCCCTGAGCCTGTGTGTGGGTGTGTTTGCCTGGGAGTGAGCAGGCAGGAGGATGGTTCCTGCTTTATCCTTCCAATGTGATGCTTGATTTTCACAGCCAGCCACTGTGAAAATTAGTTCTGGGCTTTCATCTGCCACAGTGGTCGTGGCATCACTTAAGACCTCACAGCGTTTCCCTTCCATGGAATATCCAGCTCCTTGCATATAATCCGTGCTTTGATACTTTAGCACCTGCTAAGCCTCAAAGCTGTAAAATTGTGTTTTCTGCCTGGGTCGGGAGTGGGATGTCAGGGTGGTCCCAGTGTGATGGGGGATGCTGTTTACATGGATCCATGGAGCAAAAGTTCATCTCCAAGTGACTCATGCACTTTGGGATAGCCCTGGAAGTGTCAGAGCACTGGTGGTGTATTCTCCAAAAATCACAGAAATGGGACTTTTCCAAGTGTGTGTGATGTTTAGTTTTGATAATCCAGACCTCTTAGTCTTACAAATGTGTATTTTGGGGGAATGAAACCCTTGTGGGAAGCAAAGATGGGAAATTCCCTTAGGGATGCTTCCAGTAGGGANTGGGAAATTCCCTTAGGGATGCTTAGGGATGCTTGCAGGGGGAACAAATGGCATATCTGTCCAATCCTGTGGCAAGAGCAATATATTAAATATAATTCTTTGAAACTGCCTTGAACAGAAACATCATCTCCTGGAAGGTTTGTTAGAGGATGTTTTTACACAGGGAGGGTAAAACCCGTGTCCCTGCAGGTCTGAATCTCTTGGATAAAGCACCAATTTGCCATTGAATTGGGCTATTTATGCACTTTCCTCCTCCGTGTCTGCTCTTCCCAACACTTCTCTTCCAGCAGCTCACTGAGGTGAAGGGGTTTGGAGTAGATTCAAATCTTCCTGGGCCGTGGCAGTCTTGTAAACTGTTTTCAGGAGGCTCAGAGGTTGATTTCTTGTCGGTATTTGCATGCAGACAATGTTTTAATCGACCCACTTAGGCCAAAGTCTCCAGTGAATTGTTGCCTTGCCAAGCGATGCCGGCACACGCTGGTGCCCCACACTGTGCTAAATCTCAAGGCTTTCTGTCCAGTCTTCCTTCAGGGGCTGTTTTCCAGTGGCTCCGCAGCTCCGGGAGGAGGAGAATGAGCTGAGGAAAGTGAGGAGCCTGCTCTTCCCGTGGGTACCAGCTGGAATGTGCCCTTAGGCTGTCACCAGCCCGACTGGCACTTCAGTGACTCCTTACTCTTCCTCTGGTGCTGGAGGAAAGGATTGGGAAGATTTGGGCATCTGGATGGATAAAATCGGGGGGAGGAGGGACCACGGCAGTGGAGCCTGTCCTTCCATAGCCCTTCCCTGAAGCCCCTGAGAGGGAGAGGGGATAAACTGAGGAGGGTTTACACAAGGCTGTGCCGTGCCTTGGGAAGGAAGGGGTTGTTCATCCCCCTCAGGCTCTGCTGGGGAGGGATGTGTGCCCTGAGAAAGGGGGAGCCAGGCTGTAAAGCTGCAGGGAACAGCCCTCCCTTAGTTCATCTTGACTCTTATCCCTTCAAGTTAAAACTCCCAGCGCTGATATTTCCCATTGAGTGACTTACAAAAGGTCTTGTTACCCATCTTGAGTCTTTTCTGTTTTCCAGGGAGAGGTTTGTCTGGGCTTGTCACGGGCAGCATCACCCACTATTTACCAGGCATTTTCCTGCCCGGGTGTTAACAAGCATCCCTTACTCATCTTGCACTTCCTTGAATTACAGTGATCAGTTTTGAAACACAGATTTCTGTGGTTTGTTTTTCTTTTTTTTTTTTGGTCACACCTCTCTGGGTGTAGAGAAAAACAAGTCAAATCTCCAGCTCTTGTCCTTTGTCAGTTGTGGTTGCCCAGAACAGCAGCACAGGGGCAAATTCTCATCTCTGTGCCAGTATGAGCTGTGCTTCCACCAGTGTTTTCCAGCTGAAATATCCAAGCTGTGGGGAGGAATCGGCTGCTGGAGGTGTAGGTAGAAATGAGAAGTGGCAACTTAAGGCAAAACAGCTTTTTGTGTGCTGCTGTCCATTCATCCTTGCTGACTTGAGTGGTTTTAAACAATTTGCAGGGAATGTCTCCACCAAGAGACCGTGCTGGTTGGTTTTCCCTGGAAACTACTGTGTTTTAAGAGCACAAGAGAGGCTCTGTGTGAGGAAACTGTAATATTGATATACTTGGATTTGAGGTATTGGATTAATATGTAATATTGATATATTTGGAGCTGATCAGGTGCTCAGTGTGGTCAGATTTGCTGCCTGTCAAGCTCCTGTCCTGCTCTGCTGTGGTGCAGTTGTTGTGGAAGGAGTTTGAGGCTTCCTCATCCTCCTCCAGTTGAGCTCTTGCTGTGCACAGATTTTTAGACTCTGTTGCAGGCTCCTTTCAGTCAATGCTCCACATAATTAAAAAAAAGTCCTCCTCTCCTGCAGGTTTCCCCTGGGATATTATTTCTTGTGTGTGATTTTTCTCTGAAGTCTCTCAGTGTTTCTGCTGACTTTGGGTGGTGGAGGGGAGCAGAACCATTTGGTTATTGAGTATTTAAAGCACATAAATTGGGCTCTCCCCTGCCCAAAATGCCCCAAACTGCATTAACCTGAGTGCAGCTCTCTGGTCCTGGGGTGTTAATTCATGTTGGGGTGGAGAGAACAAAGAATAAATTATCTCAGAGTTGAATGTTGAACACAAGATGTGGTGGAACCTTGGAGAGGGGAGGCTGTGTCATCTTCCAGGTCGAAGCCTTGGATGAGACAGTGGTTTTGTCCAAGCTGGAATTGGCCCTGGATCTGTTGGAGGGGGTGCAGCTGATTGCAGCATTCCACACTTGGGTATCCAGGTATTTAATGCTGGTGATGGACATGGACTGACAAACTCCTGGACTCAGCTTGAAGTAGCCAAAACCTCCCTTCTGGAAAGCAGGTTTCTTTCCAGTTATCCATCCAGTTTCTGCCCAGTTATCTAACTGGGCAGTTCAGTCTGTCACAGTGAGAGCTGGTAATTCCTCCTGGGAGGAAATTGTGGAAGTCTGAGGTCTTTTTCAGCCAAACAAGTGTTTTTTGTGGGAACTTCTTGCTTGGAGGCTGAAGTGTTTTGCTTTATCAGCTTCAAGGCAGGACATTGCATGTGCTCATGAGTTTGGGAAGTGTCCTCAGAGCTCCAGCAAAATGATGTTGAGGATGTGGAAATTGTGGGAAAAGCTGTGGCTGCCCAATCCCTGGAAGTGTCCAAGACCAGTTTGGAGCAACCAGGGATAGTGGAAGGTGTCCCTGCCCATGGCAGGGATGGTCTTTAGGGTCCCTTCTGGTCTAAATTCAATGAAATTGGGATATTGGAGCACACCCTGAGTAAAAGATGGAGGTACCTGATGTTTTCTGCTCAGTGTTTGTGGGGTAACTAAAAAATCTAGATGTACAGGCTGCCTGTGTTCAGACAACCCAAGAGCTGCCAATATCCAAGGAGCCTGTAAATAAAATACCTTCCCAGTAGCTCTTTCAAACTGGTGTTGTCTCAAAGTAAACTCCAATTAAATATCAAGCCTCTAGAACTGTAAGATTTATTGGAGAGTAATCACAAAAGCCAAGAGCTGTGATACCACTTGTAGAAAGCCTGTTGCAGAGCTGTGTTTTACTTCAATATAAGGCTCGTGCTGCAGAGAGTTGTTTACTTGTAAGATGCCAGCAGCAGAACATTGTAATTGAGTTACCCAGGTATCCAGAGAATGTGTGTTTATTCATAATCCAACTAATATTGAAAGGCTCAAGAGAACTTATTACTAACTTTGAAACAAGAGAGTTAAAATGGGTTATTAGATCTGAGACATGGTGCCCACAGGAATTTAATAATGGAGGATGGCATGCTAGGGGTTTGTTAAATGTAAAAATGGTAAGAATGTAAGAAATCAGGAAATATACCCATTTGTTTGATGCTTCCCACGGCAGATGATCTGGTTTTGTGCTAAGACTGAGCACCTTAAACAACAGCAAACTTGATCGTGCTACCAGTAAAAAATAAAAATATTAAGAAATAAGCTCCATATAAAAGTTTAGTGGAAGGTGTTGCTGCCCATGGCAGGGGGGGTGGAACTTTGTGGTCTTTTAGCTGCCTGCCAGCCCAAACCTTTTGGTGTTTTTATGATACACCTCTCCTTTGGTGGCTTTTTGGGTCACTGCAATTGCATCAAGTCAAAGGGTTGTGCCTTGTTTTCTGAAGTCTTAAGCTGTATCTTTAGGTCCAGAGAAATGACCTTTGTTTTCCCTTTTGCAGCACTTCAGCTCATCACTCTTACTGTTAAATTCAGTGCTCAGAAAGCTCAGAAATTATCCTTTTGAAGAAGAAACTAAGTGGTGATACTGTGCCTTTCCAAATCGGTCTCATGTAATAGACATTGCTGCAGGGAATAAGGTGGGGTGGCAGTAGAAACTTAGTTGCTGGAGTAAATTAACTCTTAAAAATGAAGAGTATGGATTAAATTGTCAAAAGAGCTTAAAATTGCTCTTTTTGGCAGATGGTGGAAGATGGAATCTTGTTCTGCCTTTGGAGGGAGAGCATTTGGAGAGTGTGGTGGTTCTTGTAGGTGTTGGGTGAGAGAGTCTGGAGAATGAGGATGTGGTGAGAGATGCTGGAGGCACAGGAATGAGTGTGTCTCACTCCTTGGGGTGATGCTTTCCAGCTTTGTTTCTAGAAATTGCTTTGCTTGGATTTTTAATTGTTGAAGTCTTTGAAAGAAAACCTGGGAGAAGGAAGTAACAACATGGGTTTGGTGGTATTTGAGGGAAGTGGAGAGGGGGAGCTCTTCCTATGCAGGCTGGAGGAAAATTTATTCTTCGTGGAAACACTCCTGCAACTTCAGGCAAAGCCTGGAGCCTTTTCCCTGTTCATCCCTAATGAATTTGGAGACTCGTATTCCTACCCAGGCTTCCCTAAACCAACCACTTCCATGGATTGCTGTGGTGTTTTATAACTGCCCCGTGGCTGAACTCTTAATTTCAAGAGGGGAGGTGAGGTGTGGGGGATGAAATCCAGGTTGGGGGTGTGTCAGGCCATGGATATGGATCTGATGGCTGGAGAAGAGCCTTGCTGTCAAACTCATTGCTCCTGTCTCCAGAAAAATGTGACTAAGGAGCTGAGACCTTGGCTATTAAATCCTGTAAGCCTTGTGGGAGGGGAGGCAGGTGGAGCCTGCTGATGTGTTTGTCTTGTTGGCTGCTACCAAGCCTGCACTTAAGCACAGTCTAACTGGCCCTGTCCTTAGGTAGCATCCATTGTCACATGGAATGGGAAATGCTTCTGCTAAACTCAGGGAAATACAGGGAGAAAGGAGGGAAGATATTAACTGGACTTCCCTGAGATCTGTCTTTGGTCTGCCTTTTTGAAAACTTGGGATGGCTCAGGCTGAGGAAGAGGAAACTCTGGGGAAGACCCTACTGTGGCATTTTAGTGCTTAAAGGGGGCCTGTGAGAAAGATGGGGATAAACCTTCCAGGGGGTGTGGGTGTGAGAAGACAAGGGGTGATAGTTTTAAACTAAAAGAGCATCAATTAGATGATATAAGTTTTTTTTTTTTTTACAGTGAGGGTGATGACATGGGTTGCCCAGAGGTGGTGGATGCCCAACCCTGGAAATACTCCAGTTTGGGTTGGACAGGGCATTGCCCAGCCTGGTGTAGCTGAAGATGTTGAGTTGGACAAGATGGCTTTTAGAAATCCCTTTCAACCCAAATTATTCTTTGGAAGAGTTAGGTGGATGTTGCATTTCTAGACTCTCATGGGTGCAGATGCTGCAGCCCCCAATTCACCCTTCCCACCTCCACTTGTGCCCATCCACTGCCCTTTCAGCCAGTCCCATCCCTCCCTGCCCGAGTCTGGGCTTGTGTAAACACCCCATCACCTTTTACCTCCTGGGCATGTTACAGGCTCCTGATGTTAATGTGCGTGGCCCCTTCCGTGAGGGCTGTAAGAGCTTTTCCAAAGGCGCCAACCAGGCTGTTTGGAAGTCTGAACTGGGTTGGTGCTGTGGGACACCATTATGTTGGGACAAGACAAATTGCCAGGGCTGGACTCGGGCCAGGACATAGTAGGGTGAATGCCTGACTCTTTTATTTTCCCAAACGTGCCATTGCATCTTTAATTACAAGGTTAAGACCTCTGTTTTATGACTCATCTGAAAAAACAGCACCTCCACCATAATTGCCCGAGCGTGTTGCCTGGGGGACTGTTGCTCATTAGTGACTCAGAGGAACAAGTGCCACCTAATGAAATGGCACTGCCTGCTCTAACACCCCAGCCTTGCCCTTTTCATGCATAGTCCAAGCAGCCACCAATCCCAGAAATCCCAGAAAGATGTGATGCCAAGCCAGGCAATGCTGTACTTGGAAGGAGTTTTTAACGAAGAAACCAACTAATGCTGAATTCCTCATCATTAGACATCATCAACCCATAGAAATAGCTGTGCTCAGTTAAAGGGGAAGCAAAGTGTCTCATTTTGTCTAGTGAAGGATGAACATGTTGCTTCAGGCTCCCTCAGAAGCCGTAACAGAAGTGAGAAATGGATACACCATCCTGGTGGCAATGCCAGTTCCTTGGGTAATCCATTTTGTTTGTTTCCCTGAAATACGTAAATGCAATCATTGCACAATAAGAGCCCCTTTAAAGAACTTTCCTTTGATCATTAGCATGCTAATCAGTCTAGATGCATCTTCTCCTTCCCTTCCAGGTGGAGGGAAACAATTGACTGGTGTAACGGGTGCCCCTTGGCCACAGTTTGGTGCCTTTGTTCCTCCAGCCCATTGTTCTGGGATGAACTTTGGAACATTATGTTTCTCCCTTGGACCAGACACTTGAATTGCCCTCTGCTTTATGTGCTGGCTTTTTTTTTAATGGTCATCAGGGTGTCCCTTCAGGAACCTGTACAGTCAGTGGTGACAAGTGTCAGGGCTGGAAGGTGCTGCCGTCAGTGGTGTGACTTGTATCCGCCTGGTGCACAAAGGCTCCCGGGGGACCAGGATGAATTATGATGCTTCAAAGCGTGGCACACTGTAAAAGGGAATCAAAAGCCTGTTATCTATCAGCCAAAAGTTATGGGGGAGAGAGAAGGGTCTCTGGGAAACAGTCTCCTACCTCAAACGAAAAGCAGGAAGCCTAATCTGTAGAACAATAAGTCAGGCAAAACCTCTTTCCTTGTTGGCCCAAATTCCTCCCAGGCTTGCGTAGGTAATGTTTGATTAGCCTGATGAAGTGGGGACAGACAGAGCAAGCCTATTCCTCTTTGTGATTGCGTTTTGGCTGGGAAGAACCATGTGAAGAGGCAGCATTGAGCTTTCCAAGGCACTGCTTGGGTGACCCTTGCTGGAGGCTGGAAATGCAGAGCTCTGTTTGCTCGCTGTAAAATGGGCCACGCACCTCCATGGAGGCTGAGCTGTCAAGTGCTGCCAACATCCACAACAGCCAGGCTGCTTTGGGGCCCCAGGCTTTGATCACACCTGAAAGCAGGTGCTCCTGTGCTGTTTTGTGACAGAGATGTTCAATACCCACTTTGCAGCAGGTAATTGCAGCAGTGGCTCGCTGACAAAAGTGTTAAGGCATTCACTGTCACTCCTGGTGCTGTTGTTTGTGGGTTTGCTCTCCATGGGTGTCGTTTCCCATTTTGGCTTCCTCGTGAGACCCCATTGGTGCAGATGGTGTTTGCTGCAGGATCCCAGCTCAGGAAGAGGTCCAAGGAAGGCTGCAGTGTTCTGGGCTTATCTCCAAGTGCCAAGTGCTGTTTTGGGGAAACACTAATGATGAGGAGCAGCAGAGTAGGATGGAAAGTCCCATTCTCGTCTAAGTTGAGTTATTTTTTTCTAAATTCAACTGGTTCTTTTTGTCTGTGTAAGATACAACCAGGACTTTGTTATGGTTTGTATTTTTTATAAAAACCTTCTAGATGCTTAGCTGGTATTATTTTTGCCATATTTACTCAGTTTGGTAGATTACTGAGGTGATCAGGGTTTTTCTGACACTTAATCTTGCAGTTTTGTGGTCCCAGCCCATGATGTATGAGACTATTGAACTCTTTTCAAATACTGACTGTGGCTCTGTATGAAAGTTCTGGTAAATACTGAAGTCAAACTTGGTTTATTAAAAGGTTGAAGTTGGCACATTCAGGGAAATCAGATGCAGTATTTTGGGACTGGCTTTCTGCTGTAACTCAGGTTTGCAGTGAGATGAAGACATCCAGCATCTTGATGATTCTTATGCTTCCTTTTTTTTGTCTTTTTTTTTTCCCTAGAGTCTCCACCAGCAGCGATGTCAAGAAATGGATACTTCTTTGAAGAGAGTGGCAAGTATTATTTGACTTTTTTTGTGCTTATTTATTGGAGGGAAAGCTGCACTGCAGGGGTGGCTGAGAAATCAAAATAAGTGATACAGAGCCCATTTAGCTTAAGTGTGATATGAAAAGAGTCTTGTGGTGCTTGTGTAATCTTGTACTGGGAGCAGACTCCATGTTTTTAAACCCTGTAGATGTTTGAGATAGTCAAGCAGTAAATAGTCATCTCCACCTTGTCATCAGTGACTATTCTGGGTGGCTCCTTGTTTTTCAAGTGCTTTCATGATGTTTTCCTGTAATACAGCCTGGCAGGTGTATTTGCTTGTCTCTTTCTGGTGTGGAGATGGTGTGTGGGTGTTGGATCCCTTTGGAGACATCCTGCCAAAGAGTATCAGGCAAATGTTGGATGTCTCTGGCAGGTGCATCTTTTAGTGCAAAGAGTTTATTTCAAAGCAAGATTTCAATGGTGGAATTTGGAAACTTGTGTCATCTGCCTCAGCAAAGTGACTGAACCCCTGGAGATACAACACTTTGTCCCTTTATCAGCATGACCAAACTTGGAGTGCAGTGAACTTCTCTACTGATTTTGGAGAAATAGAGTCATGGAATGGTTTGGCTTGGAAAAGAACTTAAAGATGATCCACTTCCAACCCCCTGCCATTTGGTTCCCTCAAAATAATGTGTAAGGTACTAGGGAGAAATCTTGGGAATTCCATTCCAGACCCACCTCTTTGGGATGTAGTCCTTCAGGGCTTGGGGCTTCTCTCCCTTGGAAGTGCCTGGTGTATCCAGGACTTCCAAATGGTGAGGGGGAAAACCTGAAATTCTCCAGGTATTTAGGCCTGTAGATGCTTGTGGCTGTCACAAGGCTCATCTTTTTTGTTCTAGGGAGCCAAGCCTTAGGATAACATCTGGAAGGGGAAGCTGAATGTCTGCCTGGTGTCAGCAATTCCTTTGGCACTGGCTTGCTTGTCTTCTCTGGAGGCATTATATGGAGTTGATTTTTGGGAGTCAGAGGATGAAACTGGAAGCCAGTCCTCTCCTCTCTAGTAGATCTGTTCTGGAGGCTGGGTGGAGTTGCAGAAGGGCAGAATTTAGGGCAGGGCATGTAGGGCATGAGGTCTGGGTAGCTCTGCTCCTTCCTTCCCTCATCACTTGCTGCCCCTTGGGATGTGTTTGTGCTTTCTTGAGGACTGGGAATGTGAGAGGATGGTCCAGGTTGGGACCTGGAGAGGTGACTAAGCCTCCAGCTTCTGGCTGAGAGCACTGTAAGGGCAGAGGGAGAAATGCTGGATTTGGAGGTGTAGGACCAAGGTGTCCATGTTTTGGAGCCACCTGCTTCATCCCAAACCTTCTGCCACAGGGAACACAAGCACAGCTTTTGTCCTGGCATCTTAGGTGGCTCTGCCTCTCCCCTTCCAGGACTCAGCCTTGCCTTCCTCAAGCTGTCCAAACAAAACCCCACAAGCAGATCTGTCTTTAGAGCACATGTTTGTAATTGTGCCATCCCCCGAAATCTTTTTTGTCGACTTTTTTTACCATGGCAATGGGCATTTCTGCCCTATATGTGTTATTACTCAGCTTCCTTCTTTAATGTCTTAGAGGCAGCACCTTAGAGCTGCCATGGAGGGCTTTGTGAAACCGTGTGACGATGCTTTCCTGTTGTGTGATGATGTTTTCTGTGTGGTTTAGGGGAAGGAGGGAGTGTTTTTTGCAAGTTCCTCTCCATCCTGTGTGCTCTACTGAGGGTTGTATTATTAGTGATTGGCAGCACAGTGGATTTCTTGGTTATTTCACGCTCAAATGTGCTGTCATTCTTGTTCCTCATTACAAAGTGACCTTTTCCAAAAGTTCAGCTGCTGCTGAGTGATGAGTCACCTTGTGCTGCCTGATGTAACTGAGGGTTTGTGTTCCTGCTCGGAGCACATGGGCAGCACATCTCCAAGGGTGCCAGTGTCAATATTCCCATCCCGCTGTGGTGCTCCCAGTGCAGGAGTTCCATGCCCTCAGATCCTCAAAGCCTTACCCAAAAGTTTAATCAGGGCTAGAGGAAACCACAGATGAAGAAGTTACCTTTTCACACAGTTTCAAAAGGGCTTGTTTTGAAATGGAGCTGCAAAACCATTAAGGTGCTGCTTGGCACCATTTGTTGGGATCTGCCAGTTCATTGTGGAGACCAAGAGATGCTTTTGCCTTCAGCAGTGTGTTGGGGAGGGCAAAAAAATTATAAATAAACATACTTTGATTCTTTTTTAATGCCTTTCCCCCCCTTTTCTCAGTAGAGAAACATCTTTTGATACTCCTGCTCTGTGGAGTTGAGCTTTTTCCTTATCTCCTTCTGAGATCTTGCAGATACATATGGTTTTCTGTATCCTTAGTAATTAGGATGTTTTTGTTTCTGAGCATATCTGAGGCTCTTTTCTGCTCTTTTGCCAGAGGTAACTTTTTTCTTTGCTCTCGTTGAGTTCTCAAAGCAGCTGCAGCAATGTTAAAATCTAAGTCAAAACTTCAGTTTTAAAGTGTTGTGGTGAGGGGGATCTTGGCTGCAGCACCAAAGCAGAGCTTTGTAAGAACCTCCTGGATATTTACTGTTCATAAAAACTTCAAGTATTTCATAATTTGTAGCTCTGTTAATTACTCAGGAGCTGAGGAAAGCCCTGGAAGGATTTTCTGGTGAACTAAAATGTGACTATTTGGGAAGTTTAGAGGGTGGTTACAACCCCAACCATGTACCAACCTATTTGAAAACCTGTTAACTGGCTAAAAATCTGGGAATTTTATCAAAGGAACTCATGTCTTCAACTATAAGTTCAAGTTCTGTTTTTTTCCCTATCAGTGGAAGAACTTGACTGAAAGCCACTTTTGTGGCCTTGCAGCAGGTAAATGCTGGCAATGTAACTGGGGGGCAAAAAAATCTGGTGAGTATTGTGCTCTGTAGAAGCAATATCAAGAGGAAAAATAAGGAAATAAACTTATTCCTGCCCAGCTGGAGGTTTCTCATGGAGAGAGTGGTGGCAGCAGATACGATGGGAGCTGTTGGCCATGGTGTTTTCAACCCACATTGTCAGTTTTTATGGTTGTCCTCTGTCACCCTGTGGGTGAAAATCCATGTTTTGACCCTTTTTTGAGTGTGTGGAACAAGCCTCTTGCACCAGCAAACCTGGCAGGGCCTGGTGATAATTGGTGTCCCCCTCCCCACCCTGTGTGTGTTTAAGTCACTTAAATCTTCCGTGAGGTGGTTTGGACAAAGGAGTTTTCCTTCTGGCAGATCCAAGTGAGGGATGAGCTGGTTGTGGAGACCCAAGCTGGAGATAATTGGAGTCCTGATGAAGTGCAGCTCAGCCAGGTCCCACAATAACTCCTGCAGCCCCACATGGGTCTCTTGGTTGCATCCTGCATTTTCTGTGGAGGTGGGAGAGCATCCAGTGCCTCCTGCAGTTGGATTAACTCTAAAGTCACTGGTATTAATGAGTGATTAAATTCTGCCAGTGTATGACGAGGTTTTTAATTGAGCCAGGAACTTTCCCTGGTGAGACACAAACCCAGAGGTTTAGTTTTTACAAAACCCAAAGGCAGGAATCCCAGGGCAGTGCTGGGGATCTCGGAGTTGGTGCATTGTTTTAAACTGGCTCGCCAGACCTGCAGCATCAATTTTATTTTTTTTTTTTCTGTCTTCCAGAGTAAATCCCACATTGCTTGGTCTCCTCTGACTTATTAATTGGTTTTGCTGGCACAATAAATTGCAGTTCTGTTGAAGGGCCCCAAGGCCTCAGTCTGGCCTGGGATGTTTGGATATGTTTTAGCTGCTTGTTTTTGTTTTTCAGTTTGCAGTTCAGCTTGGTATGTGTGCTGTGGGGGTTTTTCTTTTTTTTTCATATTTGACTTTCTGTCTTGGAAATGTTTGCTTAACTAGGAGATTAATCTAAATGTCTTTGTGAAACACATCCTTTTGCAATGGGATTTTCCCCAAGAGGTGCCCAGTTCACCAGCAGGAGATGCTGGTACCTCTAAAGAGCATAAGGAATGGCTCACAAAGCTCCTGCAGGTTTTGCTTTCTCAGAACCATCAGAAGGCCTGTAATAGAATGAACACTCCTGATTTCTGAGGGTTCTGTTGCAGAACTGAAACTCCACGTGCTGCTATGTTTTGTAAAAACAACGCCAAAAACAAAAAAAAAAAATAAAAACACTCCACTGAATTACTTGGATTATTCACAACATTTCCTAGAAATCTGGCTGCAAAATACAATACTGGAATTAATTCAAAAGTGCCTGGAAGTTGTTTATTTAATTTTTTTTTTTGTAGCAGATCAGTTCTTTCAGTTCTGTTATGAATTATCACTGAAGTGGCAGTGGAAACTTGATGTTTTCATCTGGCTCTTCATGACAAAAGGCTGACTCCAAGCAGGGCTGGGAAGATGCAGCTGAGGTTATGGTCAGCCACTAGAGGAGGGATGTTGGAGGATGCAGGTCTGCTCTTGGTGACTCACCTGCTCTACACTGCTTTCTACCTCTCCTTTGGATTTTTTTCTGTACAAGAGGAGGTTGTTGTTTAATCTGTGCTTTTGAAGCCTTCAGACTTCAGATAATGCACTGACATCATCATAGCAGGTGGTTGTTACTCCAAAAGGCTGCAAACCTGGGTCTGAAGGGCTCCTAGTGCCTGAGGGAGAGACAGGAACCATCACCCAACACTTCCCTGGCTCTTCTGCCCCAGGAGGTACCTGTGGAGGGGCTGGAATTGCAGGGCACTTCTCTAAATCCCATCTAGATGATCTGGAGGAGTCATTAGTCTTTTCTCTGCCACTCTAAATTAGAGTGGTTTGGGTTGGAGGGGAACCTTCAGGACCATCTCATTCCCCCCCTGCCATGGGCAGCGACACCTCCCACTATCCCAGGTGGATCCAACCTGGGATGGGGAAACAGCTTCTCTGGGAAACTTGAAAGCAGTTGTTGTAACCAAAGTGTGCCAGATGAGCTCTGGGCCCTTCCCAGCTAGTTGGGAAACCCTCAGCAGTCCAGCAAGGTGTGTGCACACCCCCAGCCCTCCTGGACTGACACAACCTGTGTCCCTGTGGCTCCACACCATGGGCAAGAATAGTGAGCCCTGCCAGGGACTCTCAGCTGTGAACCAGAGGAAAAGCTTAAAATTCTGTGGAGCATCCAGCTGTATGCAGAACTGCTTTATTTAATCAGGGTGGCTTAAATTTTTAATTTACAGGGAGACCTCTTTGCAGAGTGTGCCTGAAGAGCAGCCCTGGGAGGTGTTGCTGGGTGGCTGCAGTTTTTCTTGTCTGTGAAATGGAGTAATTTGTTGGGAAGGAAGGGATTTTTTCATGATTCTTGCTATTCAAAACAAAAAGTAAACCCCTCATTTTGAATCTCAGCAGGAACATGTAAAATTTCAGTGTGTATTTACCTGAAAAAAAGGTTGTTTTTCAATACAATTATTTTATCTGAAAAAGAGAATTATTTGGCAAGTAGGTGATTATGCAGGAATCAGCATGTGATGTGTGACCAAAAACTTGCTTTGGCTCATGTGTGAGTAGGATGCTGTTTGAACCCTTTTCTTCTGGAGTACTGTGCAGGTTGGAGAACTGATAACACCTGTACAAAGTTCTTCCAGGTCTCTCCTGAATCCTTCAATTGCTTTATCCCTGCCAACATTAACCAACTCTAAGGGTATGTAACCTATGGAGGCACCAGGAATTTGTGTTTCTGTGCAGAGTGTAAAGGTCAGAATGGAGGTGGAGGCTCCATTATTAACTGAGTTTCCTTTTGCACCCAGGGTTGGGGATTTGGGTATTTTCCGAGTGATGCAGCAAATCTGTGAACCTGCAGCACTTGGGGAACAAAGCAAACCCTGGCAGCTTAAAGCTCAGGCTGATCACTTCAGCTCAGCTTAATTAAAGCTTCATGCCTTTCTCAAAAATTAGTGTCTCATTGGCTGGAGCAAGTTGAAAATCCTTGAGTAGAAAAATTAGATGAGGATGACTTTTTTTTAACTTAATGCCAGTATCATGACTAGGTTTTAGGTAGATACAGGGCTTAAATATCTCTTGAGTTCTTTAACATGATATTGCAGCTCAGCACTGGGGTTCTCAAAGAACCAGACTGGGTTTTAGAGTAATGCTCATGTCCCAGTTGATGCTCCTTTACCTTTAAAAGCTATTGAATTCATACTTTTATTATTATTGATTCTGTTGTCCTTCAGTAATTCTTCCGAGAAGTTGGATGCAAAGGTAGTTCTTGGGCTCTTCCAAAACAATTTGCTGCCTTCTCTGCCTAAAAACTCACTTGAGAAACAAAAGGATTTTTATCTTGATGAGCTGACAGTGTTGAATTGCCAATCATAGCTCAAAAAACCTCTTAATGGAGCTTTAGCTTCCTGGCTTTTTAAAGAGCTGGAAGGGGGCAACTGCAACACCTGAAGAAAAGATGCTATTCCATGATCATGGAAGCTGGGACTTGGATTTGTCAGAGGGAATAGGCATTGCTGTGCAAGCAGTTGCTATAAATTAGAACAGTTTTCCAGACTCTTAGTGGAGACTGCCTTGGAAGTTGAGGGTAAAAAGGAGTTGCTTCCAGAAAACTGCTTTGAGTCAGTGGCTCCTTCCTGTGGCTGGTGGTTAAAAACTCCACAGTTGTCTTTGTCACCTCTGAGACAATCCAAGAGGATATGCAGGGGCTGTGTCTGGAATAAGCCTCGTCACCTGGGGTGTGAGATGATGCTTTTCTCCCAGGAAACTGAGCTTGAGTAAGATTTTTTTTTTTGGCTTTTGTGGAGGAGTCTGCAGCCCCTGGGCTGTGAGTGCTGCTCCCACGGAGCAATTAAGCTCTTGCAGGGAACGTATCTGATGTGGCTGGAGCTGTTTCCTGCTCACTCCTGCTCTGCTGCCTTTATTAGCCCAAGTGCAGCTGCCAGGTGCCACTGGAGCTGCTGTGGGAGGGCTGATGCCACCTCTGGCTGCAGCTCAAGTCACTGCTGGGCTCTTAAAACTCGGCTCCGAAGCAAAATAGCTGCAGGGCAGGCACCTTGTCAGGGCTGTGACACCAGGACCTGGGAGATGAAGTGGATTTGAGGTGGTGATGAGATTCAAGGAGAGGAGGCTGTGGATGGAATTATGGAATCACAGAATGGTTCGGGTTGGAAGGGAACTTAAAGCTCATCCAGTTCCAACCCCCTGTCATGGGCAGGGACAATTTCCACTCTCTCAGGTTGCTCAGAGCCCCATCTAACCTGGCCTTGAATGGATATTGGGAAATTAGAGCAAGGCATGAATTTAATTTCAGGGGGAGGGATGATGCTTTGGAGGGGAATGGCTAGAGAAATCATGTTTATTCTTTATTTTTCTTCTCAGCACCTGCATAAAATAGGGAGTGGCTTATTTTCCTGTTGCACAAGGTGGACTGGGGTAAAGGAGGACTTAAGGTGAAGGCATCTGCTACTCTTGGCTGCAGAGGGTGAGGAGTGGGTCTTGTTCCTGCAGCACTAAAGGATGGTGGTTTCTGTCCTTGGTCTCGTGCACTTTCTGTGCTTTTCCATTTCTCTTTGACATGAGATGAGTCCTACAAGATCAGGATTATCCTGACCACAATGTGTTCATCATGGAGGGCTGCACTGCTCTCAGCCACCCTCAACTCAGTTCCCAGCTCTGCCCTTTTATTCAGCCAAACCTCTTTCCTAAAGTGCTTTTAGCCCATGTTTTGGGCTGAAGTGTCACTTTCTGTGCTCAGAGCTCTGACTTGCCCTGTCACGTAGCTCATGGCACTTCAGCAAATGCTGCCTTCATCAGAAGGTGGCAGCCTGCAGTGTTGGGAAGGCACCAATTTGGAGGTGTTCAACTCTTCCCCAGCCAATCTGATGCCCATGAAAACGTGTCTGACTCTGCCCTCCACCTCTCTGAAGCAACTGCTTGCAGCACAGGCTGTCAAATGTTGCTGTGACTCTGCTTCTGTATGGAAACCCGACTGATATTTGCACAAATTGTGCCACAGCCACATCAGATCGTGCTCTGAGCTTCTGCAGAACACCCATCAGACTTCCAGAGGAGCTGAACAGCTTCTGCTGTCGCTGGTGGCATCCTGTGCCCTTCAAGCAGTGGGGGTGGCACTGAGTGAACATCAGGGAATGGGGGTGGAAAACAGCTGCCAGGGCTGGAGGCAGCACTTGAGTGGGGAAGGTGCATCTGCTGTGCACAGAGCCCATCTCACCTCGAGGTGACCCTGTGTCTGACAGGAGTAAGCTGCTTGTGTTTTAAAACCCCTGGCAGACTCCAAGGCTGGAGGATGCCAAACAGGAGCAGTTTGTTGAAGCCTTGAGGTGGTTCAGTGACAAAGCAGACACCTGCCTGGGAGTGCAGTTCTGTACAACCCAGGTTTGGGATTCTTTGCAAGCAGAGTGTTTTGTCCGTCCCTTGCCCAGGGGACACGAGGCTCGGCTGCCTTTTGTTCTGCTCTTTCCTCCCCTAAAGAGGGAGGAACAGAGGATGCTTCCCTTGCCAGAGTCCTCGCTGACCTCTGCCCAACCCTCTGATCCTACTCCACCCTTGCCCTTCTTCCAGCTCCTGGGCTGCTCCTCCTGTCTCCAGCCCTCTCTGCTGCCATACTCGTACCAAACCAGTTTCAGTGGGTTTGGGAGGTGAATAAATAGATTTCCCTGCTTGGTTTTTCCCTATTTACCCATCTTGGTCTCTGATTGCAATAGGACAGTGAGGAAAAGCCTCACCCATGTTCTCTGAGCTGGGTGTTCAAACCATTTTGCCCTCGGGTGCTTCTGTGGGACCCATGGAATGGGAAGGATGGAGAAGCACAAGCCTGTGGTGATAACTTCCCTGAGGCTGCAATCCTGAACCTGTCTGAGATTGAGAAGCCAGGATCATGGATTTAAGCCTGTCCTGGGTTGGTTTTGGCTTTGCAGCTCTGCTCAAGCTTTCCTGGCACTGGGGGAAGTGTTGGCACTGGTGGGTGCTCTGCTTTGAGGAGAGATCATGGTGTTCATCTGTTTTTGAGGAACCAAACCCCAAGTTTGGCACTTAGCTTGGAATGCTAATGTGGAGGATTCTTCCACAGGACTCTGTAGTACTTCTGATGCCAGCAGGCACCCTGTCTGTTGTCCATCCCTCCAGGAATGCAGGCTTCCCCTCACCCTTGCCACGTGCCAGTGAGTATTCCATCCCTTGTGGTGCCCACAGTGCTGTGAAACTTGGTGCTGTGTTTCTCTTACTTGACTTTGTTGTGTCTTTGGACAAGTTTCCATCGTGCAGGGATGCAAACAGCCTAAGTTCCAGCAGCAGCAGAGGATGGAATCCTTGGTGTGCTTTGCTGGATGGCAGCAGCAGCACCTTGGATGCTTTTTGAAGCCTTCAGAGCAGCTCTGAAAGGACCAGTTCACATTTATTCCTGTCCACCAGGCAGGTGAAGGAGAGGGATTAATCTGAGGGGGTTTGCCAGGTTTCCCATGTCTTGGATAACCAGTTTGGAAGTCATCTGAAGGCTTGAAGCCTCTTGCACCCTCTGAGCTCTCCTGGGGGGACACTGAGCTCCATCAGCTCATGGCAGGAAGTGCTGCAGCCCTTGTCCTCTGTCACTGAGTTCCTGTTTGTGGCCTCACTCCTCTGGTTTGTGTTTTGTGGTGGCAAACTGTCGGCTCGATCCCTCAGAGACACCATGTGCTGCTTTCAGCTGCTGCCTCTGCATTTGCTTATATGAGGCTTTAAAAGTCATCAATATTTTAGTTTCCATTCAAGCCTCTGCCTTGATGCTCCCCCTTTTCATTTCACTGTAGTGCCTAAAGCCAGCTAATGAAATATATCCCTCCTGCTTCAAATTAGGCATAAAAGACTTGTCAGAAGACGAGGAGAAGCTGCTGAATAATCCTGGTAATGTAAAAATCGACATTCTATAATGTCCCTAATTCTCCTAATTAAACATGATACATGAGTGTGCTACAAGAGTCCTCCAGCTGCTCTGTAATGAGATGTTGCAGGCACCAGGCTGCTGTTGGACGAGCCAGGTTAAACTCCAATAAAGCCTTGTGAAGGGCTAAGGACTTACCTGCTGTAATTAAGAAACTTGTTTTCTCAGTGCTGCCACCTTCAGTGACCTGCTCCTCTGCCCCGTGGGGAGCTGTGGGTCTCTGTCTATATCAGGTGCCTCCTTGGAAGCCTTTCTTTTATTTTTCCCCCTGTAGTTTCAAATTGCTGGATCACAAGTGAAGGGTGCTGCCTTCCCAAGGTGCTGCCGGTGCCTCGAGCCGGCGAAGGCGTTGGGTTGTGGCTGGGCTGTGGTGCAGCTCTTCCTTCTGGCTTGGCGTTTTTGTCTTCCAGGCAGTTTTCATCTTGTGCTTTTTTAGCGTGACGGGAGCAAGGTGCTGACACTTGGTTTGCTGCCCACACCAGTGACTTGGTGAGCAGGCTGGTGTGTGAAGCTGGTGGTTCCACCAGCTCCAGGAGTCCCCCTGAGGCCAACCCCAAACATGCTGGAGTCCATTGCTTAAACCTTCCAGCCCTCAGCGGGCGCGTTGGGGAGGCCGCGGGCGCCGTGGAGGCCTCTGGCCATGGCCGATGGCTCTGCCCGCACCCCGAGGCCCCGGGATGGCCCACAGCCCCCTCACCGCTTCACCGTCTCGTTCCCAGGGTACCTCAAGTGTGACACGGACGATGGCTCTGAGGCGAAGGAGGAGACGGCGGGCGAGGAGCTCTTCGATGGTGTGAACTCCACCATCGTGTCTGCAGACAGCATCCGCTTCTTCGTCAACGTCAACCTCGAGGGGCCTCCCAGGGCCACGGGTGAGTGGCCTTCCAAAAGAGATGGGGCTGTGAGATGTGGTTGTGGTGGGATTTCATGGAATCGCAGTGCTTTGGGTTGGACGGGAACTTAAACAGCTTGTTCCACCCGCTGCCATGGGCAGAGGCACCTTCTATCCCAGGTTGCTCCAAACCCTGTCCAGCCTGGTCTTGGACGCTTCCAGGGATGGGGCAGCCACAGCTTTTCTGGGCAACTGCTCCAGTGTTTTATGACCCTCGTTGTAAAATAAGAGTATAGAGGGTGTTTTGGGGTTGGACATGTATGTGCCTTGTGGGTTTAATTATCCTGCCTGGAGGCAAGCAATCCCTACCTGCTGCATGGAGGCAGATTGTGAAAATGAGGAGAAAACAGCCTTGTTGGACACCTCTGATGGGGGCCAGGCCCTCACAGCCCACAGGGGTGTGCAGAGCATTGGAAGGGTTGCTGTGTGTATACTCTGGTTGCAAACACGAGCTGCCTGCTCCAATGTGAGGACCTGAGGGCCGAGTTTCCCCAGAGATTCCTTGGTGGGATCTGTGACTTTCAGGGAACCTTCGTGCATGGAAAGGAAACAGTGTTTCTGTGATGGCTGCGCCTGTGGGGCTGGGGCTGAAGACAGCAGGGAAACACATCCCTGGGGCTCCCACCCTGGGGGAGCTCAGTCTCAGCTTGGAAGGGTGGCTTGGTTCTGCAGACCGAGTGTTTTGGGAGCTGCTCCAAAAACAAGTGACAGAGCTCCATGGATCGGTGGAGGGACTTTAGACCAGGTTGGTTCTGCAGGCCCTGGTGCTGTGCTGCTCCTCAGGGACGTGGCTGAGACCAGACAGGTGGCTGTAAGTGGACATGTCTCCCAAAACTATGTGTTTTCTGCTCCTTGCCAAGCCAGCATCTTTCAGAGCTGAAAGGGGTCTTTAAAGATCATCCAGTTCCAGTCCCCTGCCATGGGCAGGGACACCTTCCCCTAGACCAGGTTGCTCCAGGCCTTGTCCAGCCAGGCCTGGAACTTTTGCCTCTGGGATGCTGTTTTAATATCACCTGTACTGTATGTGCTAAATGGTGAGAGAGGAGGGCCAGCAAAGCTGAGTTTCATGGGATATACTTAGGAAAATGCAGTTCTTGGACACGGCAGCAGCCTGGGTTCTGTCCCAGCAGCTGGAGGCATCCTGGAGCCTGTCTGTGTGGGCACTGTTTTGGAGATTAAATGCACAGGCTCTGGATTATCCTCGGTGTCACAGTATCAGAGAGTCCTTTAAGTTTATTAAAAGTTATTTTTAGATTACATGCAGATCCCGACTGATCTACAGGGAGCAATTATTTGGAATGGTGATGCAAAAATATTTATGGCCTGGACCCCTGTTCAATATAATCAAAAGTCTGCTTTTTGACTCTGAGCGATGACTTTAATTTAGGAATAATATCCAGCAATTTTCAAGCCTGCAATTTTACAAATGCCATCTTAATTGAAAGATTTAAGGGAACTGTGCTCTGCTATGACAAGTCTGGGCTTAATGCCGTGGGGTGCATTGTTTGGGGATGAGGAATGCAAGTGCTGTAGATTCTTCTGAATCTGAAGAAGTTCCCTTTCCCTGTGTGTCCTCCTGGGCTTTTTAAAAGTGTTTTCCCTTCCATTCAAAACAGGGCAAAAAAGGCTTCCTTATTTTTCCCCTGAAGCACTGATGTTTGTGGTGGTGGTATTAGTTGTATCCTTTTTATTTGGGTGAGATGTTTAGGATTTTTAGGGAAAACTGGACTTCTGGAGTACTGAAGTCTCTTTTCAAATGCAGAGATGGAGATTTTAAAAATGAGCTTCAGGCAGAAAAGTAGTCCAGACTTTGAGTAATGGCAGGTGTGAAGGGAGGCTTTTTTCCCCATAACAGCATCAAAGTGGTCCAGGTAGTCAAAATCCAGGTTTTCTCCATCAGGCATAGGATTGCTCAGATTCCATGTGTTGGAGTCTTCTGGGTTATCAGCTTTTTCTCAGAGCTGGTTTTTTTGGAGCACCTTCCAGGGTGGATTTTATATATATCTCCAACAAGTCTGTGGCACAGAGGGCAATGCTGATCCTCCTGGAAGGCTGATTCCTTTGAGTGGTTGGAAGGGGGTTGACATGAGGCTCTTAACTTCCCCTGAGAAAAACAGCCTGAACTGCTGAAAAAACCACTCCATTCCCAAACTGAGGTTTAACTGTGCCATGGCCAGAGTATGTCTGGGAGTGAACTGCTCCCTGTTCAACAATACAAGGGTACTCCTTGGAAATTCCCTTTCATTGTTGCCTCTCTCTGGAAGTATTTTCTATACTTTGATTTCCTGGAACAAAACTCTAGAGCTGACCACTTGCAGGGATTGTCTCCAGCAAGACGAGCTGAGAAAGAGGGGTCAGAGAGGGACAGAGCAAGTGCCAAGAGGGTTCTCCAGTGCTGCCTGGGCTGATTTGCTCCCTGGTGTCACATACATAAAATGTGGCTGCCCCATCCTTGGAGGTGTCCATCTCCAGGTTGGATGGGGCTTGGAGCAACCTGGGATAGTGGAAGGTGTCCCTGTCCATGGCAGGGGGGTGGAACTGGATGAGCTTTAAGGTCCCTCCCAAACCAAATGATTCTACACTTGCTCAATTTCCAGCAGGAAAAACCTCTAAGGTGACTTGAAACAAGACAAACAGCCCTGTTGTGATGTCTGTGGGTCCAGAATGTGTTCTGGTCACTACAGACTGATCTCTTAACTGAACATGATGTCCAAATCCTCTCCTGCTGGAGACCTTGTTGCTTGAGCTGCTGTGAGGTTGCTGCCCACCTTTGTATAGGGCTAAAACATCCAAAATTCCCATCTGGGGAGGGGATGAGTTGGCACCCTGGGGTCCAGGTGTTGGCAGGCAATGGAAGTGGAATTACAGATGCAGTGACAACTCTGCATCATCCTGTTGAGCTGTTGGTCTCTGTGTGATGTATGCACAGCTCTCTGTGAGCATAATTGGATGCACTTCACTATAATTCTGTTTGAAAAAGATCACTGTGTGGGATTAAGCTTTGAGCCAACAAAACATAGCACAGCCCATAAAATGCCAATAATTAACCATTGGCTGAAAATGCTGGGCTGTGCACACAGACATGTTTAAAACGGGATGGTATGAAGAATTTGGGGGTTTAAGGTATGACCTGTCTTGTTTTAAATTAATACTGGCTGCCTTTGCATGGAATATTGAGCTCAAATCAGTGCAGATGCCAAAGTACTAAAATGCTGCTCAGGAGTGACATTTGAGTCCTCATTTTGGGCTGTTTGTGCTTCCTTGTGGTACCTGAGGAAAGGGATTTTTTATTCTCTTCTGCTTTTCATTCTTGAAACTTAATTTGTGGTAGTAAGATTTGTTTTCACCAATGTTAGTAGTTCTAATGTGAAAATGGGTCTTTATCCAAAGTTGGAGGCTTTTGGATCTGGGACCTGCATTTTTGGGGCAAGATCAGGGTGGCTTTTAGATTGAGACTTGTTCTGACATCACAATGAATGTGTGCAAGTAAAATCACAATCACAGAACTGTTTTGGGTGGGAAGGGACCTTTAAAGGGCGTGTAGTCCAAGCCTCCCGCAATAATAAGCGGGAATGTCTTCCACTATCCCAGGTTGCTCCAAGCCCCATCCAACCTGGCCTTGGACACTTCCAGGGATCCAGGGGCAGGGACAGCTTCTCTGCCCAACCTGGGCCAGGGCCTCCCCACCCTCATTGTAAAAAACTTCCTACATCTTCTAATTTGAAGTCATCCTTCCTTGTCCTGTCCCTTGTCCCAAGTTCCTCTCCCGCTCTCCTGGAGCCCCTTGAGGCTCTGCCAGGGGCTCCAAGCTCTCCCTGGATCCTTCCCTTCTCCAGGGGAACATTCCCAGCTCTCCCAGCCTGGCTCCAGAGCAGAGGGGCTCCAGCCCTGCAGCATCTCCGGGGCTCCTCTGGACTCTCTGCAGCAGCTCCAGCTCCTTGTGCTGTTGTTCCCAGAGCTGGAGCAGCTCTGCAGGGGGGTCTCACCTGAGGGGGCACAGGGGCACAATCCCCCTCCCCTGCTGCCCATGGTGTGGGGATGCAGCCGGGTCTGTGCCCTGCTCTGTGTTTTTGCAGAGTCAGTACTGTGTTCCTGTCCCAGACCGAATCCCTTTTCCCTGACACCTTTGCCTGAGGTCACAGAGGGAGCCCCAGAACAGCAGCAGAGCTGTTATCTTTCCTGTCCTGCAGGTGGAAAACCCAGCTTGATGCTTTATTCCCTGGTAACTTATGCCAGAGGGGATGAAGAGCATCAGTGAGTGTGATGGGGACGAACTTCTTCCTTCTCCACATCCAATCCCTGCTTATTGCACAGCTCCCAGGTTTTCTCTCCAGTGCAGCATCATGCATGGCTTTCCACCTGCTTTCCTATTCTCTCACCCAGCTAGAGGTGCAGTAATCCTTCAGTCTTAGTCAAACTCTCATCCAGAGATCATTATCTGGGTTTTTTGTGTGTTGTGTACGTGGATTTTTCCATAAATCCCTCTGGAGCCTGGGCTGCAGGTCTGCATTCCTGCATCCCTTGTTGAGATAACAGAAACTAGGGATTCAACTTGCTGCTTTATCTGCAGCATGCTTGGAATTGAATCCCTGCAAGCAAATACAGCAATTTAGGCTGAGCCTTAACTTCGGTGGACAGGTGAAGCCTGGGAAGTGTGTGGGGACACATCCTTGCCATCAGTCACAGCATTCTTACCTCCTTGGCAGCTCCCTTAAATCAGCCAGGCACTATTTTCATCAGTTGGACTTGGTTTTGCAGTTTGGGGTTCTAAAATGATTGATCTTCTCCTTCCCCAAATTGCGGGAGAGGGGTTTGCACAGGATTTTCCCGCTCAACTTAGGCACAATTTATTAAGGATTTATGGAGCTGTGGCCGCTCAACTTTTCCCGTTTAGACCCGACGCTCAGACTGGTGGTTTTAGAGGTGCCTGCAGCAGTTTTGGGGGAGAATAAGGCAAAACCCTGATGGCAGCAAAAAGCCAATTGGAAAGGCAGGATGTGGCTCTGTCGGGGTGTGGGGGGGAAGGAGCGGAACACGATTTACGCTCCCGGAGAAATTAAAGCCTGTTCCACCCTCTGGACAATTGATCATCCCTAGATACAGAGAATCAACAGTTTCCTGTAATCTGCTCCAAAGGCACACACGTGCACGCCCGGCGCTGCTGCTCCCAAAAAAACACGGGATCCAAGCCCTGGCCCAGCCCCTGCCCAGATGACTTTTTTTCTTTAAGGGGACGAGGAGAAAAGCTGGATGCTGGCGCCAAGGATATTCCAGGGAGAGTAGCGTCCAGAGACAAGTGGTCTGGGCCTGAATGGGTATCACTCTGCACACAATAGTCACATTTCCTCACATTAATACCGAGGTCCTTTTTATGTCTCGAGGCACAATGCTGACCCACGCGTTCCATCTGATAACTCCTGTTTTAGCAGTTTGATGTCAGACTGGGATGTTGGGCTCCCGAAGCTTCCTATACTCTAATGGAAAGTGGATATACCGATTGTGTCGTGGGGGAGGGGAAACGACCTCCCTCCGAATTTCCTGATGAGGGTGTTTTCAAAGCGGTGCTTAGGAAGCCGAGGGAGGTGTTGGGGGGGTTGGGGAGGGCGAGTGGTTCTGCACGGAGGCAGCGTTTTCCCTTTTCCGTGCTTCACCTTGCTGCTTTGGAGCCTGGATCCATGGGATTTTCAGTGCCCTGTCCCTCCAGTTGGCATGGAAAATGCATCACTTCCCCGTGAATTTAATGGCAAAACCCACCTGCAGCAGGTTTTGTCGTATTTTGCTTTCGTAGTGTGTGAGTGTGACAAGTGACACTGTGCTTGGTGCTCTTACCTTGCCAAAATCCCAGAAGATGCTGAGCTGGAAGGGACCCACAGGGATCATGGAGTCCAACCCTTGTCCCTGCACAGGATGATTCCCAACAGTCACTGCACGGGNCATCACTTCCCCGTGAATTTAATGGCAAAACCCACCTGCAGCAGGTTTTGTCGTATTTTGCTTTCGTAGTGTGTGAGTGTGACAAGTGACACTGTGCTTGGTGCTCTTACCTTGCCAAAATCCCAGAAGATGCTGAGCTGGAAGGGACCCACAGGGATCATGGAGTCCAACCCTTGTCCCTGCACAGGATGATTCCCAACAATCACCGCACGGGCCTGGGAGGTTCATCCCACCCCTCCTGGAGCTCTGACAGCCTTGGGGCTGTGCCCACTGCCCTGGGGAGCCTGGGCAGTGCCCACCCACCCTGTGGGCAAAGCAGAACGTTGTCCGGAGCTCCACCCCCCCCCTGCCCTGACACAACCCCAGCCATTCCCTGGCTCCCGGCCCTGTCACACAGAGCAGAGCTCAGTCCCTGCCCCTCCTCTGCCCCTGGCTCTGTGTAAGAACCCTGATCAGTCTGTGCTGTCCCCTCTTTCCAAACCCACACAGGAGTGTGGGATGGTCCTTCACCTGCCCAGGTGTCTCTGCTGCTCCAGAATCCAGGTGGTTGCTTAGTCCCACCTGCCTTTAACCTGGGTGTTGGTTGGAGGGATGAACCCAGCTGCCTTGAGACTTTTTGCTGCAGCTCAGCCCCATCACCCTGTCATGGCAATGTGGGATCATTAAGGCACAGTTATTTATCTAACAATATTTCCCCAAAATTACTCAAATCTAGTTGGGGATTAGCCCAGACTTGGCATGGCTGTGGCAGGACTGCAAAGCAAAGAGTCCCTTTGAGATCCTGCTTGTGCAATCCCTCACTGCCACGGATGGTCCAACCCTTGTCCCATGCTCTAACAAGCTGCTGTCACCCAAGGTGGTGATGTGGGTTTTTTTATATGTTTTTAAGGCAGACTCAAAAAGCAGAACAGTTTTTTTCCTCTGTGGCTCAGCACAAGTGGTTGAGGCTTAGATTTGCACAGACCCCTGATAAAAAAATAGTGTTTTTTTTTAAATAATAAGCCCCCCTCGAACCTTAAATCCTTCTACTTACACCAGATCTTGAATGTTTTTCAGAGAAAAACATGGAAGTGCTAATATAATATTCTACTCTGCTTTACTTCACTGTGCATATATATATTTACCATGCAGATGGACTGGGGAAGAATGTGCACAGCCAAAAAGTTCTTGCTGTCCACTTTCCAATCCTATTATCCCAAAGCAAAAATATTGTCTTAAGATGCTCCAGACATCCAGTGGTGGCTCTGCTCCAAGGACTTTTGGGTCTCAAGTGTTAAGGGCAGCACTGGGGACCTGTATGAGGGAAAGGATCCCAGGTGAAAGGAGATTTCTTAAGGCAAAAGGTGAAAACTCTTTTTTTTCTTGTGATGTTTGGGTGTTTGTTTTCAGGGCTGTCTTTCAGTGGCAGGTGTTGTTATCTAAGGGAGGTGGAGGGGAACCAGGCAGGGGATTTGGTTTCTCAGGGATGTCATTAGGGCAGCTGGGATGGAACTGCTCTGGGGAACAGCAAATAAACTTCTAAGTATTAAATCTCTCTGTTCATGTTGAAGTTGGATGGGCCCTGGCCTGAAAGTGGAGGGGAATAAAAACTACAGGGACACCACAGTGCCCTGGATGTGCCAACATGGGGCCATGAGGATGAGGCTGATGTTGGCAATTCCTCAGTGTTGTCTACACTAAAGTGAACTCCCAGGGAGTCACTTGTAGTATGTTCAGTAATGCTGCCTGCATCCTAGAAATTTGGGATAGTGCTGTGTGTGTCTGTGTGCACACATCCTAGAAATCTGGGATAGTGCTGTAAGTGCCTGTGTGCACACATCCTAGAAATTTAGGATAATGCTGTGTGCCTCTGTGCACACATCCTAGAAATTTGGGATAGTGCTGCGTGCCCATGTCCTAGAAATTTGGGATAATGTTGCATGCCTGTGTGCACACATTCTAGAAATTTGGGATAATGTTTGCTGCTTGCACAGAAATTTGGGATAATGCTGCATGCACATCCTAGAAATTCAGGGTAATGAGTGACTGTGCACACATCCTAAGAATTTGGGACAATGCTGTGTCCCTGTGTGCACTCAGCCCAGAAATCGGGGGTAGTGCTGCCTGCACTCGGCCCAGAAATCGCGGGTAGTGCTGCCTGCACTCGGCCCAGAAATCGCGGGTAGTGCTGCCTGCACTCGGCCCAGAAATCGCGGGTAGTGCTGCCTGCACTCGGCCCAGAAATCGCGGGTAGTGCTGCCTGCACTCGGCCCAGAAATCGCGGGTAGTGCTGCCTGCACTCGGCCCGGAAATCGGGGGTAGTGCTGCCTGCACTTGGCCCAGAAATTGGGGGTAGTGCTGCCTGCACTCAGCCCAGAAATCGGGGGTAGTGCTGCGTGCCTGCGTGCACACACCCTCGAAATTCGGGATGTGCGTGTCTCCTTGATGTGGCTGCCAGGGGATGTTGGAGATGCGTTGCTGACTTTTTGGTTTTCCCCTGGGCAGGCCCTGGAGTGGAGCCCAACAGATAAGGTCGGCCCCCCCGGCAGCTCTGCTTTAACTGCGGGTGAGGACAGATGACAATGCCTGTGCCTCACTCACTTGCCTAAAATAGACTTTGCAGCCTGTTTTGCCCAGCAAGGAGGGCCACGAGAATAGAAGCTAAAATTTTACATGGCCCTGAACTCCTCTTTCTATTGAAGTATGTTTAATGCTGGCATCCAGGTGTGAAACACACTTACTACTCCTTTTATTGAGTTGGTGAATCCATGGTTCTCTGTATCCATTTTGTCCCTGTGAAAGGCTCTTCCCTTGGAGCTACAATGGTCGTGGATGTTGAACCTTCTCACCCCCTCCATCACTGGAGGGAAGCAGTGACAGTGCCATGGAGGAGGAGAAAATGGGTGGAAAGCTGGTGGTGGTGGGTCTTGAGCTTTGGCCAAGCTGTCTCCCTGTGGGAAACCTGCTGGGTTGGATCCCACATTGCCTTGCAGCAAATAAATGGATATTTAACATAGCAAGGCAGAGGAGCACTTGAGAAGTGTGTGTGTATTTCCCCTCCATTTTTCATGTGCCAGTGGACTTGCTACCCTCCCTGAATAATGTTTTAACACTCCAGCAAGCATTTAAGATACCAGCCCAGAACTGGACTGACTGTATCCATCCATCTCCCTCCCTGGATTAAATCTGAGCAAAGCATTGCTTGGATGAATGATGAATGAGGCTCTGAGCTTTCCAAAGCATCACCTCCATACCCAGAACAGCTTTTTTGAGCAGTTGGAAAGTTCCTGCTCCAACAGATGTTAATTAGATGTTTTTGCTTGTGTTGATAAGGCAGCACTTGATGCTCAGTGCAGCTGAGCACCTGAGAGAGCTGTCAGCAAAGATTGATACACCCTCAGACTGATAAGAGCAACCAGTTGTGCCTGATAAAAGGACAACATGAATTCCTGTAGCATTCCCAAGCATCCATGAGGACAGGCTGCAGATTCCTTTACCATGTTCTTGCTATTGTTCTGGGGTTGTGGGTGTTTTTTGTCTCTCTGGAACTATTTCTTGCAAAAGCAGATAAACCAAAACATGTTTTCTGCTCAATGAATATTTATGGCTCCCAAATCTTCCCTCATACTTCTGCATGCGTAATTAGGCTGTAAGTTGAGTAAGTGAGCATTGGAGAACTGCAAATATAAGAGCCTGGGGAAAAGGCTTGATGTTTCTGGTTTATTTGGGTGCTTGCTTTTTAATAATGAATTGCACTTTTTAGATGAAACAGCTTGTGTTTTGCAAAAGATGTGTCAAAAGCAGTAATAATTGGGGCTGTTGCACCAGCAGACTTGTCTAGTTCAGTGATGCTTTTAATCACATGTACAGCTTCCAAGTGAACTTTGGGAGAAGTTGGGTGATGTAACCAAAGCCTCTGAACTGGCTTTGTTTAGAGGGAGATGAAGGCAATCTTTCCCCTCTTTTCTTCTGTGATTGACTCTGCTCCCACTTTGAGTTGTGCCTTTCAACCCCATCAGACTTGAATTTGTTTTTGATCAAGGATGGTTTTGGTTAAAGCACCTTTCTGTGTGTAAAAATATAATTGCTTTTATGGAGTTCTGGTGTTTTCAGGTGAGTTTCAGCTTATTTTTTGCAGGGCTGGGCTTGGAGATGTGTGGTCAGTCTGTGACATAGGATTGCAGCAGTTCTTATAGGATAGGATTTGGAAGTCTAGATCTGGAAAGGAAGCAAAAACCTCATCTGAGTAGCTGTAACTTTGTTATGTCTCTGTACTTTTCCACATCTTAGCCTCTGGAAAAGTTTTGGTCTTCAGTGGGTTTTTTCCATGCTGCCTCTACACTCCTTTGAATTAAAACTGTTCATGTATTTCATGTATAATTTTTAGCAGCTCAATCTTGGGATTTTTTGGCAAGTGTGAAGATGAGGACTTAAGGAAAAGGATGCCAGGCTGGAAGTGTTCAAGGCCAGGTTGGAGGGGGCTTGGAGCAACCTGGGATAGAGGAAGGTGTCCCTGCCCATGGAAAAGGGTTGGAAGCAAATGGTCTTTTTCCAACCCACAGCATTCCATGATTCTGTGCACACAGTGCCTGTGGCACAAGTGATGCTACAGAGAAGTTCCTTTGCATATGAGGAGTTTGGAATGGGCTTGTGACAGATATTGCTGGGTTTTATTTGGGTTTGTAGTTTATACCCCAAAAACTGCTTTATAGATACTCTAAGAAAACGTTACTGTTGGCACTTGGAAGTTGGAACTGGGAATTTCCCGGGTTCCCCCCATTCCTGGATCTTGGCTGCATATTAAGTGACATTTATAGTCTCCAAACAGCAGTTTTCCTTCCCAAGAGCTGTTTTTCCACCCTTGGATTTATGGAGGCAGTGTGGTGAGTTGACAGGACGTTAATGTGCTCATCTTGGAGTCAGTGTGATCCCTCACAGCCCTGCTCCCTTGGAAGTGCCTGGGTGTTATTGTTGACTCCCTAAGGAGGACAAGAAGAATTTCCAAAGGAGTGACTCATGCAATCTTAGCCTCAATCCATCAAACACCGTGCATCAGATTACATGATTACTTAAAAGATTAGGAGTTGGATTTTGGGGGGAGGCAGGAGGGGAGAGAAGAGTAAAAATACAGAAGGATTCTGAATTTAAAAAAAGACCCAAAAACACAGCTGAAAAAAAGCTGCAAGGCACAATCCCCCAGTGGTCAGATAATGTCAATTCTGTGCTGGGTTCACACTTCCAAAACGGGAGATGTTGTAAAAATTGAATCTCTGCTTTTCTCTAGAGATCACCCTCTGCCAAGAGAGTGATGCTTCACCTCATCCCGAGCCTTGTGCTCAGCTCCTGCTCCCTGTTGTGGGTACCTGTGATAGTAACACTGTTCTGATTTGGATTTTTTTCCCCTCTTTCCAGCTGAAAGTGAAAGTGCTGGCTGCGTGTTACTGCACACATCAAGGAAGGTAAGTAGTGTTGTTTTTCGTTCATTTTTTCATCATCCAGAAGTGCAGAAAAGGATCTTGAAACATCCTGTGAGGTTGTTTGTCACTGGCCTAAACAAAAGGCATATGAAATCCTCTTTTTCTCGAATTCCTCTTAAATTTTAAAAAACCATGTGCTGCTCATTCTCCAAATAATTTCCCTGTAATTCTGATTTTTTTCTGCTGCTGTTTTCTTCCCAACGTTCCCTTGACATGTTAATTCCTCACTTTGCCCTGTGCAGGGATCCAAGTGTACAAGGCTCAGGCTGCTGAGCTCCTCTGGAGCCAAGAGCAGAGACACCCAATAGACATGGCTGGGATTTGGTTTCCTGTTTATTCCAGCTAATCAGGTCTGCCTCCAGGAGTTCCAGCAGCAGTGAAATCCCTGGAAACAAGCAGGCTAGGAGGGTCATTAGGAAACTACACTTACTTTATACTTGCTCTGGAGGCTGAAACTCAGTAACAATAAGGTGAAAGTGCAAAAACTGCTCGTATAAGTTGTGTTACTGCACACTTTTCACATGGAAGTGTGTGCAGGGAGGAACTGGGGTGATATTTTGGTGTCTTTCCTGGGAGGGTGGGGAGGCCCTGGCCCAGGTTGGGCAGAGAAGCTGTGGCTGCCCCTGGATCCCTGGAAGTGTCCAAGGCCAGGTTGGATCCCCCTGGGATAGTGGGAGGTGTCCCTGCCCATGGCAGGGGGTGGAATGAGATGATCTTTGAGATCTCTTCCAACCCAAACCATGTTGTGCTTTTATGATTCTGTATTTAGTACCATGTGAAGTTTGCTCTGGAGGGATATGATGCTCATGGAGCTCTGACTCTGCTGTTTGGAGGGACTGGCTGTTTGCTTGGAAACTTGCAGGATCACTGATCCTGGGAAATGATAGTCCTTTAGGTTGGAAAAGCCTTCCAGGATCACCAGGTCCAACCTCACTTCCAAACCCACCACTGACCCATGTCCCCAAGTGCCACATCCACATGGTTTTTAAATCCCTTCAGGAATGGTGACTCCACACAGCCCTGGGCAGCTTCTTCCAGTGTATTTTACATTTGAGGTTTTAATCTGTGTACCAAAGCCTTGGGGGCTCTTTAGGGAATCCCAGACAACCCTTTAATTCTGCTTTCCTTTAGGCCTCTAAGGCAGCTCAAATCCTAAAAAGATATTCCAAGAGGCTGAATTAGTAGTGGGAGGAAAATGTGTAATAGCTTTAGAAACCTTTCTCCCAAGTTAAAATGAACCAAAGCAAATAGAAACCAAAGAAAATAGTACCCAAAACAAACCCACCACTACCAAAACAAGTTGAACATTGTTTGATATAGAATCACAGAAGTTAAAATAAGTTATTCCATGCTCAGGAATGGAAATGTCTTGATCAATAATTTGTCTTGTCTGATATTAGTGCCAAGTTCTCAGTTGTATACACTTGACTGAAAGTAACCTAAGAACTTAATCACTTAAAGTGCAAATTCTAAGCCCCAATGCAGGATCTGCCTCTGATAAGAAATAGTTGGAAACTGCCAACACATAAGTGTCTCATCTGTTTTGTTTTTCCTTTTCAGAGCTGTAGGATTCCTGATTTTTCTGGTCTGTAGTTCATGCTTGAGCACTTCAGCGTGCTGTTGAGCCACAAATACCAGAGAGCTTTAGCAGGGCTTGAGAAAAGATACTATTGCCAATTTTTGCCTCCAGGGAGAATGAGTGGAAATTTTGTGCCTCAAATGCAAAGGAAATTGGGACCTGACTCATGGGAAGAGATGGTTCCAAGTGTCAGAGGAAGGGGAATCACCAGCAGGGAAGTGGTGGGGTCGGAAGCTTTGTCTGGAGATGTTTCCCTGTAGTTTTTCCCTGTTTCTGGTGGAAGCCCATGGTTCTTGTGTGGTTCTTGTCTTCAGGAGTGCTGGAAGATCAACTTGGGCCTTGGGCAACTTGCTGTCTGGCACAGCACTTGGCCTAAGTAAGGAGCAGCTTGTTGACATGGTTTGAACTGTTTGATCACCATGGTGTGTTTCTGAGGGAATTGGCCCAAGGAGAGCTCTGCTCAGGAGAACATACTCTTTGGACACCCCTTCTTGTGAGAATGTTGCAGTGGTGGTGAGTGGAGGTGCTCTCAGAGCAGCCAGCCAGGAGAGATCTTCCCTTTTGGGCCTTGTGGATGAGTTGGAGTGTGCAGCTTTGGCCAAGAGACCTGCCTGAAGCCAGGGGAGGATATTTTGGTGCCTTGTCCCTTTTTTGGCACAACAGCCTCTGCTCCTGCCATGGTACAACGTGCAGCTTTGCAATCAAGGACACCTAATGCTTCCCAATAGCCACGTTAACAGCTGGCTTGGGTTTCTTGCTGAGCAGTTCCAGCATCAAGTATCCTGGTGTGACTTGACTATCCAGCTAAAAATATTAGTGAAGGAGCAATCATTAATCTCTCCTGAAATCACCGGGTGTCCTGACTGGAACAGTTGTGTCTGAGCTATTGCTGAGGCTTTGCTGTACCAGTGCTTGCTCTAATTTGATTTTGGTGTGTCTCAGGGAGTGATGGATGTATCTCCTTTTGTGGTGGCTACTTGCCTTGTGATGTTTAATGTGAGAGAGGGAAGATTTAGACTGGATATTAGGAAGAAATTCTTGGCTCTGAAGGTGGTGAGGCCCTGGCACAGGTTGGGCAGGGAAGCTGTGCCTGGCCCATCCCTGGAAATGGCTGGAAGGGGCTTGGAGCAACCTGGGATAGTGGAAAGTGTCCCTGCCCATGGCAGGGGTGGAACAGAGTTGTTTTCAAGGTCCCTTTCAATCCACACCATGCTGTGCTTCTATGGTATCTTCACTAATCTTATGGGAGTGATGATAAGGATGGATTATGCCCCTATTTCCTATAAAGACCAGGAGTAGAGGAGCCAAACAAGACTGAGGCATGGAAAATGATTTTCCCAAGGTGTTTCCTGAAGCCTGTGGTGGAGCTGGAGCTGAATCCTGATGACTTGCAGTGTTCTGGTGCTGTCGTGCACAGCTCAGTGCAGGATCAGTTTGAGATGATGTGGGCAGATAACCCACATGAACGCCTTTGACTAATTCCTCCTGTCCCTCAGCTATCCCTCAACTTCCTCCTTCCACTCTTCTGCTTCTGGTTGGCTCCCTTCTCATGCAGGGGAGGAGTTGGTGACACAAAGCCACCCTTTTTTGAGAAGTGGCACTCTTGATGCTCCTAACCCTCCTCATACCTCCATGGTACCTCCTTCCATCCACCCTGTGCAATCCTGTCTGGGTCATTTGTCCATCCTGGGTTGGACTCTACCTGCCAGGCAAGCTGGAATGAGTTATTTTTGGGTGGTGTTTTCTTGTCCTGTGGTGACCCCACGAAACCTGTGTTGCACATGGGGCTGGGTGCTCTGCTCTCATGCAGTTCTCATGTGAGACAGGATTCCCTGCTCCTCACAGTTCCTGGGTGGAGTTGTGGCTGTGTCACTGTCTCCTCTCCTAGGAGCAGATGGTTACAAACCCTTGTGGGGTGGTGGGAGCTGAAATCCTTCAGAGAATCCTCCCTCTCCAGGATGCTGTGCAAGAAGTGATTGATGGAAAGTAAAACAGTGCTAATTGCAATGGATGTGTACTGACAACTTGATAGTTGCTGTGATAATTACAGTAATTAGGGAGATGCTGGCGTTTTCTTCCCAGTTCCTAGGCTATAAATGGAAAAGGTAAAGTGTGCATGGAAGGAGGGGATCCATGAGTCAGGCTCTGGGATGGCCCTGTACCTTGGGGGACAACGTGCCACAGTCCTGGCTGGGGAGGCAGCTCAGTGTCAGGCTTGTGAAAGCACTTCAGAGCTCGGCTCTTGCTGAGCTTAATTGGAGCTGAGGGTTTAAATGGATCTTGACAATCTGGTTCTCAGCATCATGAATTCAAGCCTGGCTGCTTTCCCATCAGGAGGAAGATCCATATAACAAAGTGCAGTTCCCATTTCCTCACTCGGTCTTAAGCTGTTGAAGGAGAGGACGGGACTGTCAGTCCTCCCTGACCAGTGCTCTGTGTGTGGATTTCCAGGGATGTGTGATGGGAACAATGCATTTATAGTTTGATCACTCAATTAATCAGCTTCACAGCTGACAAGTACAGAAAGGAGTTGAGCTTCTGGAATACACCATGGATGTCTCTTCTGTGTCCAGGCCAACAAGTCTGGAACAGCACAAGGAACCAGCAGAGACCTGGGACAATTTCAGCCTCTCTGCCATCTTTTTATTCTGTTTATATTGATTCCAAGTGAGATGTTATGCACAAGGGAAGAAAACTTCCTTGGGAATGGGAACAGTAGGAATTTAGGAAGTGTTGAAGTGGACTGGATGGCATTCCTCACCTCTCACTTCACGCTCCCTAACTGGGAGCACTGGGGACAGATGGTTCCCAGTTTGAGAACTGAGATTCATACTGGTAATTTTTCATGCTGCTGAGCTACGAGTCCATTTTCCCAAAGAACTTTTTCCATGTTTCTTAAAAATTCTTGAATTATTTAAGCCTAAAGAGGATTTTGAATGCTACCTGAAGCATTTTTGCTTTTAGGCCAACTTATGTGCTTTACCCTAGGCAAAACAACCACCCTATTTTTTTCAGTTCTGCTTTCTGTATCAGGATATAAGTGGTGCCTGGGCATTCATTTATGGGCACTCTCTCAGGATAAGCCTTGAAAATGCAAACCTCGAGTGCATTAATGCATAAAACTCATTTTACTTCTGTAATGTGATCTGAGTGGTCAGTGTTACTCTGACCATGGGTTGGGTGGGAACCTCAGCCAAGCTGCTGGTGAAGGCCAGAGGTCCTAGACTTAGATATTGGGTGTGCTGTCTAATGCTCTGCCCTTTCCTTAACACAGTACCTGAAATTAAAGAACTTTGAGGAGGAAGTCAGAGCCCACCGAGACCTGGATGGGTTCCTGGCCAGAGCCAGCATCATCCTGGATGAAACAGCCACGTCCTTGGACGACGTTCTTCGGGAGATGCTGAAACACTTTGCGGAAGATCCCGAGAACATGGAGCCGAGCTGCAACTTTGAAAAAATCATGAGCACTTTATTCACGGATTCAGGGACCCCACGGGAAGGGAATGGTAATCAGCCCTTGGTTTCCTTGTGCTGGTGGGCTGCTGTGACTTTGCCATCCTGTCCATCAGTGGTGTGTTGAACCCTCACTGTGTGGTCCCCAGGCTTGCATGTTGCATGTGGGTTGATTTTTTTTCCATGTCACTCAGACTGAAGGGTCTCGTATCTCCAGGGTTTTTGTGTTTTGGTGGAGCCTCGCCCCTGTTTCATTGAGATGCCCCATTGTGGTGTTCTCTGGGGTGAGAAAGCTGCAGCACCAAGTGTCTTGTCTGTGTGGATCCCTCGGGTGTGCTTGTCCTAAGACAAGTGTCTGATGCTCTTCAGCCAAGAAACACTTGGTGGTGTCTCTTCAGAAATGGCTCCTTTGCCTTGTGGTTCTCCATCTGAATTCGCACAGGCTGGGAAATTTTGCCTGCTTTGGATGAGTAATTGGGGAGGGTCGAGCCTTTGTGTTGCTCCCAGCCCACTGGAGGACATGAGACACTTGGTTTTCCTCCTGAAACTCAACCAGGGCAGGCCTGGCCAAGGTGGTTGGCTCACATGTCACTTTAACCTGTCACAAATGTCTTAGTGTAGTCTAAAAAGCTGCCTTTTAGCCCAAAGATGTGAAGAAGCTTAACTGAGCATTGTTTCTCTGTAGGCACCCCTGATGTTTCAGAGTCAACAGGAATGAATATACAAACATGTACATCGCACCTCAAATGTAACTGTCACAGCCTGAGTGAATTTGTTTAACAGATATGTCAAGTCCTGAGCATGTAGTAAGCATGTTCATGCTTTGGTTACTTCTTGCTACCTGTCCTAGAGCTTCGCTTTTATAATCCCTTTAATTTAGGCTTTCTGCCAATAAAGAAAAAGTAAGTAGTGCCATAAAATAGTATGAGAGCAGTAGTTGGGAAGAGGGGGAGAGGGCAGGGGATTGGGAAGGCCGTGCCTCTTCCAGTCCTGTCTCTGCGTGTGTGTGTTGAACAATGCTAATCTAATAACCTAATCCTGCAGTAGGATGATGTTGGGAGGAGAAAGCAGCTTCCTTTGCAAGCTGTGAATAGTTTAAGGACAGAATTCAAAACCACCAGGACAAATGTGTGTCCTCCTTTGTCAGCCCCCACCCCTGCATCAATCCACTGTGCAGATAGGAATGCTTGGGATTAGTACTCGGCTTCCATGTAAAAGGAAATGTTCTCTACAGCTGCAGCCCCCAGCCTGTAACATTCCCATCTCTTCTTTTCCTAGTTCACCTCCTGTCGGATACGATTCAAGGGGTCACAGCGACGGTCACGGGGGTGCAGTATCAGCAGTCCTGGCTCTGTATCATGTAAGTACCTGGGAGGAGCAAAATCTTGGCTGCCCAAAGCCTGTAACTTTCTGCTGTTGGGAAGGGTAGAAGTTCAGAGCTTGTCCTTTTGAGTTCGGGTGGTGCTGCCTTTCCCATCCATCCCGGCCTGTGGGGTCTCAGTCTCAGTGTTGGGCAGCTCCTCCTTGCCAGTCAACCTGGGCAGAGGTGACCACAGTCTCTGCAGGGCATTAAGCCCTTGGATGCTGTAGACATCTGGTGTTAACAAGCTGAGAATGCTGAAAAAACGAGCCAGAAAATGCTAATTACAGAGAAATGCTAATAAAGGGACAAGCAAACTGGTTCATGCACTGGTTTGCCTGCCAAAGCCTGGGAGCTCGTACCAAAAGATTTCTTAGGTCCTTTGATGGAAACATCTAAAGTTTGTAACTGAAAATTGAAGTCAGGCATTCCACACTGTTCAGACACTGATTACTTTGTCTGGCAGTTAATTCACATGCTGATTAATTGTCAGCACTGTTAGACAGTGGAGCAGACCCTTAAGACAGTAAGGGCTCTGTCACCTGGGATTTATGAGCTTCCACTTGACCAAAACTGGGCTTTGAAGTTATTGTTTCCAAGTCAGGCATGTGGGATGAGCCAGACTGTCCCTTCAGAGGGGACAGGCCAGAACTTGACTCACTGAGCCAACCAAAGCAGTGCCATTTTCACTGTGTCTGCTGCTTTATGCATATGCAGAATTGAAGTTGTCAAGAAATATGTTAATTCCCAGAGAAATTACTGGGATATGTTGGGTAGGTGCCTAAAGGCATGCACATGTTTTAGCCTTCACAGCCACTTTGCTGGGACAACTGTCACAATGGCTTTGCTTCTACTGGCAGTTCTTCTCTTTGCTTATGGCTGGGAAAAATGGAGAGGATTTTGCCTTGGAAATAGATGATTTTAAAAAAAACAAAGCAAAACCCCCACAAACAAACAGAAACCCAAGACCAACAAACAAGAAAAACCTCACCCTTGTTTTTAATCTCTTATGAAAGAGAAAGATGTGATCTCAATGTGAAAAAAGAAACAATTGCACATCAGGGCTGTGCCCTGGGAAATGAGGGAGCTGGATGATGTCTGTGCTCCATGGGCTCTACTTTTACACCTGACATGTACAGAGCAGCCTGTACAACAAAGAAAATGAGTTTATACAGTAAAGTGGCCTCAGCCAGGAGGGCTTTTGAGCAGTTCTCTCTGCTCTGGATGCTGTAGGTTTATAGCAGCAATAAGGGTATGAACATCCTAGTGGTGCAGGGGATGGAATTTTCTACTGTGGGATGTGACATGGATCTGTGGAAGGTTTGGAGTGTTGATTTAATAGCAAAGCATTCTAGAGAGGTCATGGTGCAAATGCTGTGATTACATACATGAGACTAAAAGGGTGGGTTCAGCCTCTTGTAGAAAGTGAGCCAAAGCTTTAAATGCATCCATGTGAGTAATACTGGCTTCCCTGACAAGAGGGGATTTGAAAAATAAGCTCACAGCCTGAAGGTGTCTTGTGCAAAACTTTCCTTGTTTCTTCCTTTTGTTGCTCTGAAGAGGGAGAAGAAAGTGGTGGGAAAGCAGTGATGAGTTATTAACTATAATTATCTAATTATTGCACTGTATTTCTGCTGGAGCTATTGTGCAACAGATTGTGAACCATATTTTTAGATCTTCCATTTTTCTTGAAGTCAGATTGCAAAACAACTTCCAAACCTCTGAAGTAAAAGGAATTTGTTGATGAAAAAGTTTTCCATATGAGTGGGAAGAACCTTTAAGATATCTCTGTTCTTTAGCCTTGCATTTTGTCTGTTATCTCTGCTAAATTTTAAATTAGCCCTGCTGGGTTTGTGCACCTTAACCAACCTTTTATTCCTGGTGTGTGAGATAGAACTGAGTATTATGATGGGATTATATTAACGAGGAAGAGCAGCTCAGATGTGGTTTTGGTAGTGCTGCTTCTGCATTGAATATGAGGGGAAATTACATCTGAAATTCGCTTGGAGTCAGAAAGAGAGAACTTAGGTAGGATTTTCAATGAGTTGTGCAGAGCCTGGCTGCAGAAGGACATTGCTAATGGAGATAAAAATGTATTTCCCTCTTTTCTGTGCTGGAAAGAAGGCTGTTCTTTCTTACCTGACTTATCCTCAGTGGGAGAAACCTGGGGTTGAAATAGCTGTTCTGCTCCTGTTGGAATTGGTGCTTTCCTGATGGTTTCAGGCCTAGTGCAGCTCCACCAAGGCCAGATGGACCATATGGATCTGGGCTTTATCCCCGTGGCAGAACAGTCCCTTGAGGAGTTGAACATCTCAAGGTTTGAATGATCCACCCCTGTCCAGGAAAACAACTGGCTTCTGATTCCCAATAGGCTTTGGAGGCCCCAAACCCAGACTTGAAGCCATCCAGGATACATAAACTTATGGAAACCTTGGGATTCTCTTACTAAAATGAGCTGAGAGTAGCAGAGCCCTGCACTGCCCCACTGACCAGGAGGGTTCAGCTCTACAAGAAGCAAGTTGCCATTTGTGTACGTGGTGATTTTCTAACTAGAAAACCAATGTTCAGAGTTACAGATGAGCTTCATCAGTCCAGGGCATGAAACCTCAGAAACCATGGACACAACTCTGTTTTTTCCTCTTATTCTCTGGGCATTTGCCAGAAGAGCAGGACACAAACTGGCACAGAGATCTGTTGCTGCCTCACTGTGAAGCTGCTGGTGGTTTATTAGAGAACCTGGGATGAGGTTGTGTCCCAGAATGGGGAATGCTGAGCTGTTTTCCTTGGGTATTTAGCATGGGGAAGATGAGCTGTGGTGGGACCTCAGGGAGATACTTTGGTGTCCCTCCAGCATGGAATGGCTGAACCACGTGGAGCTACTGCCAGGAAGATGCTCAGAATTCCCCAGGAACCACCCAGACTTGCCATGATCCAGAGCATGGAGGGGTAAACTGGGTGCTTTGTGTGTCTGGACTGGGAAAGATGGGGAAGAAACTCCACTGGGAGCTGCTGGTTTTGGTGCTGCACAGTTTTGTCTCAAAAAAGGCCAAGGAAGCCCCCACCTTATCCAATAGAAACGTGGCTCTCATCAGAATCCAAGTCCTATCACACTCAATTCCTTCTTCCCCTGGCTGAAATAGAGATGAAAATGCCCAATTTTTAACTTTTTCCCTTGGAGTGAAGGATACCTGATGTAAAAGTAACTTGGGTGCTGGTGGATCTCTCTCCCTGGTGTCCTCCAAGGAGAAATCCATGTGTGTGGGTTATGGAACAAATACTCCCTGAGCTGAGTGGAACTCCCCAGGCATCACAGCTCCCAGGCTATATTCTCCTTGCCAGCAGATAGATGGAATTGCTTATTTTCAAAGCTGGATCCTTAGAAAAACATGAAAGCAAGCTGCTCCAAGCCTGGATTGAGTAGTTGAAGGGCCATTTCTTTTGGCTGGATGGATAAGGCACGTGGATTGGTGCAGGACTTATTTTCAGTGCATTAAACTGATTTGCTAAAGCTGTTTTAACAGGCAAAGCAGAGGGGGGAAAAAAGCCTCTCTGCAAGCAGAGAGTGGTTTGTGTGCTCTGTGTTGCCATAGAATTTCTTGCTCTGATGTTGTAGCATGTCATGGCAGTGATTCCTGTGGAGGAGTTGAACTTGGAAAAACCCAGGTAGCCTTTCAAAAATGAGTATTGTGAGATTATGTGGGATAACAAGTGAGTCTGCTGTTCAAATAGAGTCAAATTTGAGTAGTAAATTCCAGATTTAGTGTATAACTGATGTCTGTGTGAAAGGTGTTAGTAATTCTCTCTCTCAACAGAAATAATGCAAAGCCTATTTCGTGTGTTTAAGGATTTTCCAGAGGTCTGTGTGTCTACAGAAAAGTCACATTGCTTCTGATTTAGCTGGGTTTCAAACAGAGATGCTTCAATTAAATTACTGTGTATTCCTTGGAATATTGTCCCTTCCTTAAAAAGCCAAATTGGCAAATTAAACAGTTCAACTCTTGAAAACAAGTATTTCCCTTTAAAAGAATGCTTAAAAGATTTGGAGTCTTGTAAAAAAGAGCCCCTTCTCCAAAATTTACAGTCTCCATCTCTCAAGTGTTCTTTGAGCTCAGAGAACTGTGTAATTTTGTTTTAAGGGCCTCTCTACTCTTCTTGGGTTTTCCCAGATTTTGCTGGAGAGATGAAGCTCTTGCAGGTGCTGTGTTGTGAAAAGGTCTTAAATTCCCACCCTGCATTAGGAATCTGGGTCCTGAAGGAGGAAGATTCCTTGTTTCAGTGCCTGCAGGATAACAGGAGATGAAGAGGACAGATGTCCCTTTATAGAATCATTAAAGGTGGAAAAGACCTGTAAGATCATCCAGTCCAACCATTATTGCAGCACCACCATGTTCACACCAAACCATGTCCCCAAGTGCCACGTCCATCCTGCAACTGTTCTGTGAGCTCAGAAAACCAATTAATTTTGCTTTAAGGGCCTCTCCACCCCTGCTGGGCTGTCCCAGGTGATGGTGCAGGGCTGAAGCTCTTGCAGGTGCTGTGTGGTGAAAAGGAATTCCTGGAGGGAATACTTTCCCCTGGAGAGATGAACTGCCAGAGAGGATGAGCCTTGGTGGAGCCCAGCAAAGTGCATTTTCACCAGTCCCAAAGGACAGCCAGCCTGGAATGGTGGTGTTGAGGCTGCAACGAGCCTGTGCCAAGCTGTGGGTGAGCTGGCTGGTTCCAGCTTCATTCCTCACTTCCAGAGTCTGGTTTCTGAAAGCTTGTGCCTGGAGCTGCTCGATGGAGGAAGATTGATTTGCAGTGGAGGAGAACAAGCAGTGTCGTTGTTGTGCTGTGTGGGGACAGGAAAAGCCTGGCTGGCTGATTACCTCTGCTGGGCACTTTTTCTTACTGCAAGGGATAATTTGTTTCTGAATTAACTTCCTCTCTTCCCCCGTTTAAAGAGGGTTTCTGTTTCTCTTAGGTCTCCATAGTTTGACCCTTTTTATGATTTGGTTGAGAAATGTGTTATTACTCTGATAACATCTTGGGCGTGGGGCAGACCTGGGGCTTGTGGGACTCGGTGTGTCAGGGATTTTGGGGGGAAGTGTTGCCAGTTCTCACCATCCCAGTGCCACACTCAGCACTGCTGGATGTAGAGAGGAGGAGAGCAAAGCAGAATTTGTGCTGTAATTTAAATGCCCTTTTGATGAGCTCAATTATTGGAGGATCAAGATAAAATTGCTGAGAACTCGACCTGGCATCTCATTAAATCATAGTCCAGCATTTCCTTGTGTGACTAATACTGGGTGAAAATACATTTTATTTCAGCTTTCTGGCCAAACCAAGGGAGAATCAAATGTAGCTCAACTCAAACCAAAAAGGAACTTGGAGGCTTTGGCCAAACCAGACCTGATTTAGAGTCAGCTGAAAATGTCTTGCTAATTCTCAGCTTTTGTGGGGCTCTGGCTATTTACCCTTCAGATTTTTTTTCTCTTAGTGGGAATTTAAGTGCTACTTGAGAAAAGCTGTTTAATTTTGAAAGTGGTTCTCTTGGCCTGAGCTACGCTGAGTTTTACCTGCAGCTTTTCTTAACTTGGGATTTTTCCTTGTGAACTAAAAAACTTTCTTGCCCTTTACAAATATTTGCACAAATCTAGTCGTGGCTGCAGTTCTGGTTTGTGCCATATTTGTACCTGGATTCTGGAGTTAAAACAGAAGTGGGAGCTGTAAATGCTACACCAGGGAATAGGATTTGAGGCAGCTAAATAATGGCTTCAATTTGAAGAAGAGCTTGAGATGCTGAATGGTGCATGGGCAGAAGTGACTTGGCTTTGCACTGAAGGTACTGAGACCATTTTTCCACCAAATAAATGGATATAAGAGAGGGAGAGCAGGCTCATCCTGCACAAAGACACTCCATGCAGCAAGGCTCAGGTACATCCCACCTTCTCTGTGGCACCTGTTTAAATCTGATTTTAATCTGGTTTGCCCTCACTAAATGGAGTCCAGCCTGATTTGTAAAGGTATTATTGACCCAAATTGGCTGTACACTGACCTAACTGGGTTGGGAATTCTCCAGTGGTCCTCACTCAGCTTTACTGGTGATACTGGGATTTAGGTGCACATGTTGTTGTAGCGCTTTTCACAGAAGAGTTGGGAGAAACCTCAAATTCCAGCACTGTGGATTAAACTGTTTCAGATAAAAGTTGTTAATAATGACAGTGAGTTGCTTGGTGTGTAGTAAATGTGCTCAGTGTTGCTAAATCTTCCAGTACTGCAAGAGCCTCTTCTTCCACACTTTCCCAGTCCCCTTTTCTAAGGAAACAGGGGACTCCTGACTTAGAGAAACACAAGGTTTTGGTCTGGAGCTGAAAATAAGGGTCATTTTGACCGTTGAGGTGGATGGAGGGGAGAGAACTGAAGGTGTTGGAGCACCTGAAGGTTCTCCAGATGTTCTGAAGCCCAGGGTTTGTCTTCCCTATTGTGTTGTTGAACAGTAACACCAGGAGATTTCTGTCCAGCCACAGCTGGATTACAACCAAGGGCTTTGATTTGGCTGTGAAACCAAGTGTTGTCTGTGCCCCTTTTGATCCCTTGGAAGGAAGGACAGGGATTGTTGCAGATCCAAACTGTTGGTTTAGTTTAGAACTAAACAGCTTTCACTCTATTTTCAATTACTTTAAAAGGTATTTATTCCTCTTGATGTTTTATCCCTTGATATTTCTCTCTTTCAAAGCTGATTTGAGTAGAAAAAAGACAAGGGGCTGCGGTGGAGGGGAGCTAGGAAATAATTGAAATAGTGTCATCTTTCTCCTGACCTGTATTGTTCTAATTAAGCTGTTTGGTTGCTCTCAGACAAGTCCCTTTGTCAGATTAATTTATACAAGTAGGCTGCTTGCAATCTGTGATCAGGAAGTCATACTCAATAAGAAAATACTTGGTGGTGTAATTAATTTTTTTTTGAATGCAAATTATGAAGAACTTGATAGAAAATACAATGTTCTCCCAACTGGTAGTTTTCCAGCCAAAGATCTTCAGGAGCTGTTAATGGAACAGCCTTCAGGGTGCACAGGTGTGAGAAGACATGTTAAAAGGAATGAAAAGGGCTGGGATTATCTATGAGAAGTTGAAAGAGAAATAAATCCTCCTATCATAGAACTGTGATGGTTGCTTGCTAGATAAATAAAGGGGAAAATAAATCTGAACTGGAAAAATCACTCTGAGGCAGGAAAACACTTCCATCTCTCTTCCAGTGCCAACCCTGTGCATGTGTTTCACCAGTGCTTTTTCAGAGGGGTTGAGGTGGCTCTAAAGGGAGCAGGAGAGCTGCACTCCAGGCTGGAATTATCCACCTCCTGCAACTGCACCACATCCCAGGGCTTCCCAGCAGGAAAGGGACAGCAAAGCAGCTCCCAGCTCTGTTCAGACATCCCAGGGTGGAGACAGACTTGATCTTCCATGGCCTCCAGAGATGATCCCTGTGTTTATTTCATACAGCTTGTTTTTAGTCTTTTGGGAGTCAAACAGCCACCTCATCCCCAGCAGGGCTGGATTGCAGCCAAGGATTTCCCTTGGAGCAGGAATCCTGCCTGCTGCAGCCTCTGTAGATCTTGAGCAAGGTCAGCTTGGTTTCTGCAACACTCTTGTACCAAAAAGAGGGAAAAAATAACAGCTGGGAGCAAGTGTGGAAAGCCATTCCAACAGATCTGCCCAAGGCAGAAGTGGAAATATATTGGCTTGGCATCTTGCCTTCCTGTTTCCAGAAGCACTTTGGGAGATCAGGTGAAATGAAGTTTAATCTGCTTTCCAATAATGTAGGTGGTGTTTTTTAATAAGAGGCTTTTCTTGTAGAAGCTTCTGTAGCTCTGCATACAGGTTGTACTCTTATCATTTGGTTTCTTGGCTGTCAAAAAGCAGGTGGAGCAAGAGGGAGAATAAACCTTCACATTGTGGAAGTCACTTCCCATAAAAACATGGATGTTGAATCCCACAGAAAAGACAGCAGAATGGGGCTAATAATAACTTAAAGCCACTTTTTAAGACTTCAGAAGTGACCCTTTCACAACCAACAGTGTCTTGTGTTTCTCAGAGTCAAAATGTGTGTTTCTAAACCTGCAGCAGGAGGGAGCAGGCCCTGTGTGGTGGTGCCAAGTCTGACACTTCCATCTTCCCTCACAGTTGCACTATCAAGTCCCTTCAGCGACGTCACGTTTGCATCAGCCGCCTGGAGAGGCCTCAGAACTGGGGGGAGAACTCCTGTGAAGTGAGATTTGTGATATTAGTCCTGGCTCCTCCTAAAATGGTGAGTGCTGCGTCCTCGCTCCGGTGCCTCGGGGGGTTCTCCCAGGGTTGGTTTGCCTTGGGCTCCTTTTAGGGTTAATAACTGCTGTTCTTAAAATGTGGGGATGTGAAAAGGCCTGAGATCCTTTCAGCAGCTGTCAAGAGGATTTGTGCTCTTTGTGAAGGGTAGATTAGTCAGCTGTGTCCTCACCTTGTAGCCTGATGGGGAGGAGAACACTGCAGGTCAAGTGTGTCTGTAGTGCCCGTGCACTCCATAGATTCCCTCCTCCAGCTTTACCACTTCAGCTACTGTTTTTAGAGGTAAGGAGTGCTGTTCCTGGTTAAAGCCATGCTTGTGAAAGGCCTCTGATTCTACAGCTGATGCTCCACTGGGTTTGTTGCTTCCCAACAAAGTCACTTTTTGGGGCTCACAGTTACCCCAGTGCAGCAGCTGTAGGTGATGTAACCAAGAGGAAGATGATGATTTTTGAGCTCTGCTGCTGTATGAGGGAGAATTTTTGGGAGCTGGGGTCAGACTGTCCCTGAGGTCCTTTGGGATGTGTTTTCAGAGCTTTTGGCACTCAAAACATCAAGGTTAAAGCTTGCTCAGGTGTCCTTACTGGTTCTTTGGTGTAGACAAGGCCAACAAATGGCTCAGTAGAACACATTTACTGCAATCATGGAATATCCTGAGTTGGAAGGGACCCACAAGGACCATCCAACTCCAGTATCACGGGGTGCATATCAAGGTTAATTGGGGATCACCATCCTGTTCCTAGAAAGCACCAGCTTGACCAAGATGGGGTGTTCTTCCAGCTAATGACCAAATGGTTCAAAGCTCAAGACCTTTTCACACTTCAGCTGCTGTTTACACCTTGGGGCTACTGGGTCTGTGCTGGGAGGTGCTGGAGAGGTTGCAGACCTTTTCTGGAACAGGATATGTCCTGATTCAGCTTCCTGCTCTTCAATGCTATCGGTGTGACCTTGGGACCTGCTGTCTGGCCTTTCTCCTCCTGCCCCTTCGCCACCACCCTTGTTTAAATGGAAATACTGGTGTTTCCTTCTTTCCCAGGATTTCTGGCCGGTCTTTCCCAACCGAGCAGCTCAATGCTTTTGGCATAGACCTGGGGGCCAACAGGCTGAAAACAGATCGGTGCTCCTTATGGAAAGCAGGAGCTGTGTGGGATTGCAGTGATCTCTCCCTCATTGTGTGGCAGTTGTTGCCTCCGGCCTGTTACGTGCAAAGCTCCCGGCAAACGGCTCTGCATCCGCCTGGGGCCTGGGAGTTTGCAATTCCAATGGACAGCAGCAAATTGAGGAAAGGGAGTGGAGGCCAAGCAGAGCTGCACTTGCCAATATGCTTTTTATTTTCAATGAGGTGATGCAGCCCAGCTCCAAGTGCGCATTTCTGGTGCAGCAGTTAAAATAATTAACCTGCTGACAGCAGCGGATTGAACGGGCCTTGCTTGGGGAGGGGGAAGAAGTCCAGAAAATGGGCATCTGTTGTGCTGGGAATGTGGATCCTTGGCCTTTCTTACATGGAGGATGGAGGAAACGGGAGTTTTCTTGCAAATATCTGTGCTTTTCATCTGTTCATCCATCTCTGGGGAAGCAAAGAGTAGGGACAGCATTGGGAATCACAGAATCAACTAGGTTGGAAAAAGACCTCTGAGACAGAGTCCAATCTTTGACCCAACAACACCTTGTGAACTAGTCCATGGCACTGGTTGACACATCCAGTCTCTTCTTAAATACCTCCGGGGATGGTGACTCCCCCACCTCCCTGGGCAGCCCATTCCAATGCCCAGTCACTCCCTCTGAAAATTGCTCTTAAAGTAATCCTTGCCCAAGGGTTGTTGCTGGCTTGAGGTGGAAGGTGGAGTCTCTGCAGTGGTGGCAAATCCAGGCTGGCTCAGTCTGCGAGAACCAGGCTTAAAAACTCTAAAAGCAAACCCCAGAGCAAATCCTCCACTTAAATCCAAGTCTTTCCCTAGAAACTTACATTTGCTAGGACATGTTCCATTTATCTGAAGGGAGTTTACTGGTGATGGAGGGGGCAGGGTGATGGAATCCCAGAATGGTTTGGGTTGGAAGAGGCTTTAAAGATCATCTCATTCCATCCCCTGCCATGGGCAGGAGCACCTTCCACTATCCCAGGTTGCTCCAAGCCCCATCCAGCCTGGCCTTGGACACTTCCAGGGATGGGGCAGCCACAGCTTCTCTGGGCAAATGGAGCAGAAGGTGATGTGAGTGATGGAAGAAGCACAACGTCAGCAATGACTTTGGGACTCGCTCTGTGCCACCCACGTGTCTGTGCCTGCCAACCCTCACTGAATTATTTGGTTGTGTTCACAAAGAAATTGTTCATCTGTTGTGTTATGAATCATGGGAAGCAATTCAGATCAATCACATATGTTTGCTACTTCTCACAGCAATGTGAGGAGCTTGGAGGCTTCCCAAAGGAGGGGGTTTTGTTTGGGTGTCTCTGGTAGTTGCTGCATGATGAGTGTAGCAAAGGTAGGTGGGTTAAAGCTTTGCATCAAAAGGAGCTTTTAGTGAGCTGTGCTTCTGTGTGACTTTGCCTTGGCAAGTATTTTATCTGTCCTGAGCACGCTGGGGTGAGCAGTTTAGCAGGTCAGGGTTTGTAGAGCTCGGGGTTGGTGAGTTTGTGCAGGATGAGGAGCTCAGTCTCCTTTACTGTTCCCTTTTTCTCTCATTTCTAAGGTGCTTGGAGCAGTAGGAAGGCAAGCTTTGATTTTATTGGGAGCTGGACCCCCAAAGATCAGGCCCGTGTCTCACAGAAATATTAAAACCCACAAATAGACACTTTTGCATCAAATGTTTGCAAGTCTTCTGTCCCTCCCAAGCCCTTAGTGAAGGTGGCCAAGTGCTGCTGGTGTGTGTGCTCAGCTGCTTCTTTCTACCCTTTCCTCTGTGCCAGTACTTACCTGAGCTTTGAGCTCTAAATCTCCACTTGTGCTGCCAGAATTGCCCCAGAGTGGCCAACTGAGCTGAGTTTCAATGCCCAGAAAATAGGAATGTGATGAAGCAGATGAGCACAATAATCTGTCTTTCAGATAAGACATCAGGACACTCCTGCCTGCTGGAACCTTGACTTACAGCATCTCTCCAGCCCAGTAGCAATAATGCTGAGGTGCTGCAAGATAGAAAAGTCTCTTATTTGTTTAGTCTCAGCAATTTTGAAGGGTGACCAGGGATAAAAATCCATGCTCAGCATGATTCAGCTTTGGATGGAGGCCTGGGAAGTTGAGCAAGTAAAACTGATCAGTGCTTTGGGTCAGGACCTGTATGTTGATGCTTCACAAGGTTCTGCTGTGGTTGCTGATTTCCTCTGCAACATCTGCCCCATGTTCCTCACCTTCCCCCTCAGGTGTGTCTGGGACCCTGGAATCCTTCACAGTGGGATAAATCAGCGGGTTTACCTTTCAGAAGTAAAACAAAAATAGTTTTACAAGTTTTTTCTGTTGTCTTTTCCCCCTCCTGCTCAGAAAAGCACCAAAACAGCCACAGAAGTGGGCAGGACCTTTGCCACGATGTTTTCAGACATAACCTTTCGGCAGAAACTCCTGGAAACCAAAACTGAGGAGGAGTTCAAGGAGGCCTTAGTCCACCAACGCCACTTGCTGACGGTGGTGAACCAGAGACCCTCAGGGATGAGTGATGGGCACAAGTCACACGGTCATAAACCACTCAAGGTAAGGCTGCCCAACACCCCTGGTGTCCAAGTGCATGAATCCATGGGGATTTGGGATGAGGACATGAAGCACTTGAGTCCAATGGATGCCAGCAGGCTCCCAGCACTGAGCTTCCCTGACTGTGTGTCCATCCACCTTCCTCACTGCTGCTGCAAATCTAAAAAAGCCACTTCAAAGAGGCAGGTGCTGAAGGGATGCAGAGCTGCAGGGGGGTGAAATGGTTACAAGGCTTTGATTCCAGATGCTTAGTCAAGGGTGGGATTAATGGATCCCTGTGTGTTGTCAGCCCAAGGTACTTAATCCTTACAATCAGAAGGCTCCTAAGGAAGCTGCTGCTTGTCTTTCCCGCAGCCAAAAGGCTTCTTGGCCATCTCTGCATGGTAATTTCACTTAAAAGTTGCCTGTCAGTATTTGGCCTGGCTTCTTCCCTGTTTGATCTGTAGCTCTGTAAAACATTACTTGCTTTGTACTTTAGAGTTTGAGGGAAATGCTGTAACTCAGCTTTCTTTTCTGGAATTTCCTGCGTGTTGGTCATTGCTTTGTTTTTCTGTTCAGAAATCCATCCTTTAACCAGACAGCATACCTGCAAAACAAACTGTGCCACCTCTGCTGCTCCTGTCCCTGAATTACAAATAACCTTCAAGCTTTGGGTTGCCTACAGTGCAGGAGCTGCTTAACTTATCACTTTTCTTTTTTTCTTCCTGGGATAGATTTAAGGGGTTTAATCTGCACATCTGGAAATGAGCAAAGCTCATGTTTTCCCAGCAGAATCCCCTTGCTTATAAGTAGTGCTTTGAACTTTGCTAGACCCCATACCTGCTCCTAAGTTTGCAGAACAAGTCCTGAAACCCTCTTTAAACCCAGGTCAAGCAGGGCAGGGATATTTGGACTGAATAATTTAGGTAAAGTAGGTTTAACCCTTTACACTGGGCCTTTCAGAGGAGTTTTTGCTAGGGCAGTTCAAGTGTCTGGCTCTGTCTTGTGCTAAAAGTAGCCTTTTTTAGGTGACTGGAGAGTTTTCTGCCCTGTGGTTTGAGCAGGTTTTTTTGGTGCCTCTGAGCCAGTGCTGTAGACAGTGACACTTGTCTCTTCAGCTCTTTTGGCATTGGCAGTTGCTGGTCTGGATTGGGTCAACTGTTGTTCTTAAACCATTTTATCCTTCAGCTCTTGGGAAATGCAGCCTGTGTAGTGGTAGCTCTTGGAAGCAGCTTTTCCCAACCCTGCTTAGATATTAAGAGCTGGGCTGGAGATCTCTTGTCCTAAAAGGCACCTCCAGCAGCATCCCCTCCCCCTGTGCAATAACCTGGAGAGGAAGCATTTAATATGGGCACGAACTCATAGGAGACCAGGAGTGTAATTTCAACCTGTCAGCCACCCCCAGTGAAATAAATCCCCTCATCTGGAGCTGCTGCAGAATTGCAATGAGCTGCCAGGAGGGTGTCAAGTCTCTTGGTGACATGAAAATCTGCCTCCTGGCTCCCTTCTTCCCTTGGCCCTGCAGTGATGGGAGAGAAACAGGCCTTGAGTTGTGTGTGTGAGTGGGATTTTTGCAAGTGCTTGTTTGTACCTCTGCTGAAACACTGAGGGGGATGTGACAGTCACATTCCATGCTGTGCCTGCAGCACCATCACTTGGCTTTGCCTCCTCTCACAGGATTATTTAGGCAGGGCTGTGTACTCAATCATAATTAAGTCAGCCTGAAATCCTCTTGTTTACTGAGGCATCTAATTGTGATTTTGTTCATGGAGGAGCCCTGAACAGCTGTGATGTTTTCTGGCTGTGATTTCGTGTCCTTTGTGGATTTGCTGAGGGTGGGGGAGGCTATTCTTGCTCAGCATCAGCAGGAGGGGGGGAAGAATGTGTGTCCTTAGTCTCTGTAAAACACTTGTGCAGCCCCCCAGAACTTTTGGGGAGCACTGAGAAAGGGTCAGAGTTGTTGGAGCACATGTTTTCTGTTTGGCTCTGTAGCTGCTGTTGAGTGCTGGCTTAGCCTCTCCCAAAAACCCAAATAATGGTCAGAGGCAAGAGGTTTGGAGGGGTTTGCAGAATGGAAGGTGGATAATTCATGACCTTCATGTAGGGGTGTTTTGTGTGCTCCTTTGCTGCTTTTTCCTCCTTTATTTCTTAAAAGCAGCAGGGGAAAAGCACTGGGAAAACTTGTAGAAGAGAGCCAGGAGCCTGAAGGAGGATTTATTGCTGGGTACCTGAGCTGCAGTTCCTAAACCTTTGGCTTTGTTCAGGAGGGATAAAGCTCTGGTCTCCTGGAAAAGGCCACTTGGGATCAGGATGTTAAATCAAAAGGATGGCAAAGCCTTGAGAGATGTGATACCCTCAAGGGGAGTGGGAAGCCCTTCCAACCCAACCAAACTTGACATCTGAGGGAGAAATGGGCAGGGAATGGCAGTCCAAGAAATTCCCAGCACTGGAGTGTATGAAGGAAATTAAAAAGTACAAGGATGAAGTGTCAGCGCTGCCCTTACTGAGGGTTTTGGAAATCTCAGATGATGTCAGGAGGTAAAAGCTGGACTGAAACATGTCTGAAGCATATTTGGACGAGAAAGGTGCATGGTGGGGATGAGTTGGGGGATAAAAGCTGGAACCCAAAGGGCTGTAATATCAGGCATCAATAAATTTGATTTTTTTTTAATATTTTTTTATCTTTTGTAACTTAGTTTTATCAGCCTTTCAGTACCTAATAGGGGATTACAGGAAGGCTGCAGAGGAACTTTTGCGTGGAGTGATGGCACAAGAGACCACGGCCTTAAGCTGAAGGAGGGTAAATTAATTGGATATTAGGAAGAATTCTTCCCTGTGAGGGTGGGGAGGCCCTGACACAGGTTGGGCAGAGAAGCTGTGGCTGCCCCATCCCTGGAAGTGCCCCTTCCCAGCTGCCTGGAAACAGGCTTTGTGGCTGGGGCTGTTCCTTCTGCCCTGGAAGATGAGCCACCCCAGGCATGGTTTTCCCTGTGCTCACTGCAGCTTGATAAGTAAACATCCTTGTCATTAAAGCTATTGTGATTCTCTGGCTGACTCATGCCTTCAGGAATCTCTTTCTGGGGGAAAAAATTAAATTGCTTTTCGAGTACATATGCCTTTGATGTCCAACCCTGCCACCAAATGTGGTTGAAGCTCAGTGTTTTCGGAAATGCTTGAAATGCAGATGTTTTGCTGGTGGCTGCCAGCGTAACATCTGTCTTTCCATCCTCATTGTCTGGGCTAGAGAGATGGAACTGTCCTAAAGTCCACAGAATTGACTTAGTTAGCTGAAATATGAGATGATAGTCACTGATAAAGGAGCTGGTCCTCTGAGGTGTCTTTTACACCCTAACCCTGAGGTTTGTCATGCCCAGTATGTTCCTTTTAAAGGAGAAATTTCCTTTCTGAGTTTTATTTATGGTTCTGATCTTCCAGGTGCTGCAAACAGTTGAGTCCCAGGAGAGAAGGCAAAGCTGTGTGTTGTCTATTAAATGAGCACTGCAGTGTCAAGTCCTTTCTAAAGCAGTAATTTTTATCATTTTCCACATAAACCAGCCAAAGGAAGAGCTCTCTGCTGGTTTGAGATGGTCTGTTAGTGTAACTTTTGGATCTGTGATTTTTATTTCCCCCCTTACACTCCACAGCAGAGGTTATAAGTCTTTGGTGTCTAGTTCTGCAACAAATATATGAAATGTTTTAGATGAGACAGCTGGGGTTGTTCTCACTGTATAAAGGTGCATTTGATTTTTCAGAGTAATATGTGTGCTCTGAGCATAACAGGAAAAAAAATCTGACAGGTGCCTCATTTGCAAGTGTTGCCTACTCTGACTCTTTCCATGTGCTTTCCATAAGGATGGGGTTGTGAGAATTGGGAGGCTGTGAGTCAACAGCAGCTGTCACACATTCCTGACAAGTTCCTTATTGCCTGTGGTGAGCATCAGATCCTATCAGCAATCACACTGCACCTTGCAGGCCCCCAAACCTGAAATAAAAGGGAATGTGTTGGACTTCTGGAACCCTTTCACAACGTTTTTCCTGTCTTTTAATGGGAGAGATTGTGACTTGGTTATGTGAAGTTATTAAAGCTCGTTCCTTTTGGTGGGGTTTGAGGTGCAGAAAGCTTTAATTCCCTCACTGCATCTATGGGATGTCTCCCTTTCCCATGGAAATGGCAAAGGAGGGAGCACTTGCTGGAGATCCCCTGTCAGAGGCTTCATGTGGATTTGAGAGAAGAGGTTTTTTGTGCTGGAATGTAAAGAAAAAGTTGCCATCTCTGATACTTGACCCCGGGGTTCCCAAGGACTGATTCTTCCCAGCAGCTCACCTGCAAAACCAGAGATGCAGATCCCAATGGGAGGGGAAAAAAGGGAAGGAAGGGAGGAAAACGGGGTGGATTTTCTCTCTCACAATGCCGCTGAGGATACAACTCGAGGCACGAGGAGTTTATTTTTATTATCATTACAAGCCATGCTTTCAATGCCCTATTGAAAGGGAGCAGCTCTGCTCCTGTCGGGACTGAATGAGGAGGTTAATCTGTTTAACAATGCGGGAGCCTTTACACTGACACAGCACTTCCTTCCTTTCTTTAGCTGCACGAGTTCCTCAGTGTTGGCAAGGGGATTTCTGATGACATTGCACGGAGGTTTCCAGTGTACGCGTTGGACTTCACCGACGGTGAGTTGGCCCGTGTTGATGGAGGGTTTTTTGGGATGTCCTGTTTACAGTGTGCGTTCCAAGGGTGCTTTGCTATGTGTGACAGCCCTCTCACTCCTTATTTCAAAGGGTATTCTGGCAGAAGCCAGTGAATGGGCAGCACTGGAGAGGGGGAATTGCAGCGTTTCCTTCGTGAAGGTGTGACTGGGTGTAGAGCAGCATTTTAATTTTGATTAAGCAGTGAGGTGATTAAATGCATCGATTATTGCCCTGTGTAGACTCAGATCAGCTCGTTGCAACCTAATTAGTCAGTGGTGGATGCCGTGGGAGCTGGGGATGCTTGAACAAAAGGGGACCTGCAGCAACTGCAGCTTGGTGTTTTTAAAAACAGGATATCGCTTGTGTGCTCCTGCCAGATCAGTGTTTACCCTGAGCCTCAGGTTTCAGGCTTTTTACAGCTCCCACAGTGGCCTTGTGGGGTTTGAGAGTCACTTTCTCCTGTTTCCAACTTTCAGAGATTCTTGAAGGCTGGGAGGAGGTTCTTGAAGGCTGGGAGGAGTCTTCAGGGGAAAACATGAATACAGAGCCTCAGCCTGACATCCAGACGTGTTTCTGGTGCTTACTGAGGAGCTGGTTGATGTCTTCAAGTATCTAACACGAAGTTTGCATAAAATAAAGAAGCAGAGTGTAGGCAGGGAGAACCTGGAGGGTTTATCAGACACCTTCCTGCTGTTAAATTCTCTTTAGCTCAAACCACAGTGTCCCAGCCCTCCCCGCTGCACCTCTGCTGAGGACAGTCTCCCTTGGATTAAGCATAAGAAAAATAAGATACACACCACCCAAGCCCCAATTTGCAAAGTATTTTAGTGCAAAGCCACCTTCCACAGCAGCTCAGGCTTGGGAGAAGGGTGTCCAGGCTATGGATGTGTGTCCAGGCTATGGATGTGTGTCCAGGCTATGGATGTGTGTCCTTCCAAAAAGGAAGGCCACCACCAGCAGAGGAATTGTCCATCAGGTGTTGATGCTCTGCTGAAGGAGAGGCTGTGTCTGGAGGAGTTGCTTCCCACAGAAATCTTGCTTTTTTGGCTAGAAATGCCTCATCCCCCACCATGTGTTTTGCAGTTACTGGTATCTGCTCTGGAAGAATGAAATGGGATGAGGTGCTGGTTTAGTACAGGGGGTTTGTGCTGGATAATTCTCCAGCTTTGTCAGTGCTGGGATGAAACTCTTGTCAGGAGATTTAGGGGGACAGGAGGGCAGGCTCCACTTGGGGTCAAGCAAATGCTGATTTCTCTGGGAATTTGAGGGTGTGTTGAGGAGGAAGGGGGACACAAAATGATTTTCGGGGTATAGCAGAAAGGATTCTGATAAAACAATTATTTCTTGGCTTGTGTGTCTGTCATCAGGCCTGGCAGGGGACTTGAGCCCCAAATGTGGACACTCATCTCCATGGCTGTTGCTTTGTAGAGCTGTCAAAGCCCAATTTGTCATTATATTGGGATATTGAGAAGGGAACTGCTGCAGAAGCACCTTGTGGGGACCCATGTTGCCCTCGAGGCAGAGCAGTGTCTGCTGTGACTGTCCTGAGCACAGCAGGTTCACAGCCACAAACACATCATGTGATGGTCCTGCAGCCAAATTTGGCTGTCAGCAGAGTTGGAAACCCACTTCAGGGTCCATCTTCTGTCCTGAATTTTATCCAAATTAAGCTGTGTGTGCTGCCTCAGCCCTGGGGAGCTCAGCTCCACGAGCTTTGCATGAACTTATGTACACAGTGGTTCTAAATTAAATATATAACTTAATTATATTACTTTATAATATAAGTAATGTATAAGTTATATATTAATACAACTAGTATATGTTATATATTAATATATAACTTAACTAAATTAAATATATATAATTATGTAAATATATATAATTTTATAAATATATAAAATTGCTAAAAATGGTTATAAAATGGAGAAGTACATGTTAAAAAGTGTCAGGGCTTTGTTATACACAACTTCTGGAGAGTGGAAGATGCAGAGAAGACCCCAGTAAAGCTTAAGAACTATTTCAGCTCAAAGGGGAAGTTCTTGCCTTAGGAGCAGTTGTTCCCTTTCAAATAGGATATGGGGAAAAGGAGGTTTTTAGAAAAAAAACTGTATTAGTACATGCCATTTCTTCCCAGAGACCAGAAATTAGGATGAATTCTTTAAGGAACTGCTTGAAATGAAAACCAGATGGAGCATATAAAGTATCTGCCATAAACCACGGGGACTGAAGGTGATCAGGAATGTGGAATTCCTGGACCATCTCATACAGCAGTGTATCAGAACATGAGGGATTTGAACTATCCAAGTGTATCTGCACTCCAGACAGCCACATGTGCACCATCAAAGAGCTCTGAATTGCAAAGATGCTGCTTTTTGAGTGGTTGGAAGTCTCTAAATCCTCAATCTGAGAAACATCCTGGGGTTTGGGCTTTGACAGAGAAGGCGAGTGATAAATGATGAGGCTTTGGTAGGAACTGCAAATATTTGGTCACTTGGAGTTTTGTGGGATTGGTGTTCACACACTACACAAAGCTGGCCTTTAATTTATCCTTAATCATCATGATTTGACAAAGAAAGGTCTTTCTCTCTTTTTTTGCCCTTTCACCCCAGACTTGGAACTTGTCAACTTTGTTTTGTGAAGTCTTGTGCATTTTACTGAAGGTCCAAAGATCAAGGAAGAGTTTTCTAAACTTTTGGTGCAGGGTTTTGGTGATGTTGTAATAGATGTTTTCCAGCAGGAGCATCTGAAGAGGAACAACTGAGCCTAAGAACCCCTGTAGTTTGCCTTTAAACTGGGATTTACACCATTTGACCCGTGTTCTTGTATATAGGATTCACCATCTTAAAAAATAGTGTCTGAACTTCATCCTGATCTTGTCAAACAGGCTCAAAACACTTGTGTATCAATTTTATTACTCTTCAAGTCTCAGTCAAACCATAGGAGCTTCCTGGAGCTACTTTATATTGAGGTTGGTGTGAGTGAAGGAGGAAATTCTGCCTGGACTCAGCAGCTCCCTGAAACTCTGGAAGTTTCTATCCTTGTTCTTCAATGTCTGTTTTTCTGGTACAACACAGGGTTTAACACCAGTGTAGTGCCTGAAGTGCCCAGAGGGAAATTCAGGGTGCCAGAGATTTTTGGGGGTGAGCTTTGCTGTGTTCTGCCATATCCCTTCACCCCTTGGGGGAGGGAGGGTGGAGAAAAAAGAGAACTGAGGCTGTGGCTGCTTCTCCCTGGTTTTCTGGACAGCACACAGCTGTGGTGGGTGGATAGTTCCATTGGAAATGTGGATTTCTCCCTGTCCTTGGTCCTGCAGAGGGTCCCTAACCAGCTCCTGAGTGTAAGGCCAGCACATCTGCAGGCAGCATCCCTGGGATTTGGTGTGGGGTTTTGCAGGAGGGAGATCTCCAAAGCTCCCTGTAATGCAGCCATGGAAGCATTGAAGGCTTGAAGGCACTGGAAAAACGGGATTTGAAAGGGAACTTTTGTCTTGGTGGTGATCTAGGATAGCTCAGAGCTTAAACCTGCTGAAATGCTGTGTGTGGATTTGGATGTGCCCAATCTTTCCCCCTGCCCTGGCCACCTTGTCTGGCAGGATGGGATTCTTGAGGAAAGGAGGAAAAATACAAGATTGCACATGGGCTTTTTCCCTTCTCTCCCATGCCTCTGCTGCCCTAGGGTGGAGATGAGTTTGTTCCTTCATCCCTAAATATCACCTGGGACCAGAAGTTTGACATCCTGACTTGTTGGGTGCTTTGGGACATTGTGACCTGGGATGCTTTGAAGTCCCTCTGTCTCGGTGGTGACAGGAGTGCATTAAAGATTACAAAGCACCTTGTTTTGTCTGTGGGTGTTTCCTTCCCACACACCAGGATTTTATGGGAAATGGGTGGAAGGAAGCAAGGGAGGAAGAGAAAGCTCTGAGCCCTTGATTTATTTCTTTATACTTCTCTGTGGCTTCTCCAAAATCAGTGAGAGTGGATTTTCTTTTCCCAGTGAAGTTCCTGGTCCCACTTGGACTTGGATTTACTCTTCCATCACATAAGTGAAAGCCCAGCTTGAGGGCATTAGGAGAAGTTTGTAAATGTGAGTTTTTATGACTGCAAACCTATGAATGTTTACAATGTCTTTAAGATTAAAAGGTGATTTTTCTTTTAAAAATTTGGGCTTTAGTAGATAGATCTTTGCTGCTGTGCTGATGGTCAGAATAATTAAACTTGTTTTGCACAGAGAATTGGGAAGGAACATTAACACCCATTTCATAGACTGTCCATCAGTCATGATTGTGATTTAGTAAATGTACAATTAATACTTTTAAGTACCTCTAAGCCCAGTCTTTGGGTCTCCATTAACTTGTTGGTGTAGAATCCCAAGCAAAGCAAGGCAGCAATGCTGCAGTTTTCTCTGAAACTCTCACCTTGTCTCCAAAAACTGTGACATTTCAGGAATTCAGGCAAGTAAAACAGAACTGTCACGTTGATGAATATAATTGCTCCCATTTCCATGTGTGGATAAACCTTAATTTCAAGGGATTGCTCCTGTCATAGTCAGCTTCTCAAATTTCACAGCTGGACTGAGGGTTGATTTTTCTGCTATAAAATGTCCACGGTGCAGGTGGAGTGACACATTTTTCAGTGGCTTTATGAGCCTGTCACAGATGAAATGCCATCATAATGCAGCCCACCTTCTTTGGAGTGAAGTCATGTCAGCCCATGAGCTGCAAATAGAGCCTGAAAATGGTTCTCCAGATGTTGACTTGAAAAAGGCAAAAGGTAAATTGTGGTTAATGCTGGATTTTAGTGCCTGTGACAGGAGAATCTGTACCAGGAGGCAGCATTTGATCATGACTTTAACTGCAGTTAAAGAGTGAGCAATCAGCTTTGTGGAAAGTGTATTTCATCTGGTATTGTCTCCATTACAAAGTGAGTTTTGCTGCCCACTGGAAGAATTCTTTGCTCCTTGGCTCTCATCTGGCTGATGGATTAAAGAAAGCACTGCAAGTCTTTGACCTGGCCGTGATGAATCCCAGAATCATTGAGGCTGGAAAACATCTACAAGATCAGAGCCCAACCTGTGACTGATCCCACCTTGTCCCCCAGCCCAGAGCACTGAGTGTCACATCCTGTCCTTCCTTGGACACCTCCAGGGATGGGGACTCCAACCCCCCCGGGGCAGCCCCTGCCAAGGCCTGACCGCCCTTTCCATGAGGAAATTCCTCCTGATGTCCAACCCGAACCTCCCCTTGAGGCCTTGTGGCATAAGGACCTCTGGGATCAGCAGATCCTGCTGCTGGCTTGGCAAGGGTTGAAACTCAAACCAAAAGCCTTACAGGAATTTTGTTGATGCTCTTCAAGGCTTCTTCCTTCCTTCTGCCCTCTTGTACTGTGGTCTAACTAACTGAACCTTTTAAAAAAATATTATTTTCTACTCTGGACCTGGTTTCCTGTCCTTTCAGGAATGATTTCCAAGCCTCTAGGCATTGTTCCCTCTGACCTTTCATGTCAGAGACTCCCTTGTCCAAAAAGCAGTATTTTGGAGTGACACAGAGTCCTCTGAACAAGGATGTGACCCCATCTCTACTTACAAAACCACCACTCAATCCACTGCCCTGCCCAATCCTTCCCTTTCTCTAAAGGTCTCAGCAGTTTGGGGTGTGAGGTTGGAGCAGCTGCTGGACTTGGGATCTGTGAGAATGAGATTTCAGGCCCTTTGGTTGCCAGGAGTGGTCAGGAATGTGACCTGTGGTTTCTGAATCTTCACAATAAACTGAAAGGAATTTGCCTGGGAACAGCTGAGCCGATGACTCCCGGAAGGTCAAGCTCATATTTGCATGTTTGAGATGTCTCTTGTCAGGTTTTAGCCTCAAGTCTTAGGATGCTGAGCATCAGAAATCCTGTTTGTGCCTGTTCTCTCCTGTCTGCAAACAGGAACCTCACGAGGTGTCCTTTATTCATGTGGCTGCCTCTTCATTACCTTTGATTTTTGGGGTTTGCATCCTCCTTCCATCCTTATCTCTGCACTGCAAATGGTGCAGCAAACAGATGTGAGATAAGATCCCAAAGTCATTGAGAGGCTTTTTTTTTTGTTTCACCCCAATGATGGAGATTTTCAGCGTTGCATCAATAACCTCCAAGTCCTTTCTCTGATTCAGCTGTTTGGCTTTTACCTCTCAGAACAAGGAACTGATGCTGCAAAAACTTAGGTGGGAATTTAGGAGCCTGTTTGCTGCTCTGGAGGCTTCCAGAAAGAGGAAATGGGCAACTCCAAGCTTGTCCATGTGTTTTGCAGCAGGAGCACCATCAAGGATGGTCACACAGAGGAGGCTGAAGGCTGTCAAGTTTTTCTTTTCAAAGACCTTCTCCAGTGTCTCCATTCTGTGGCAGAACTTGTTCTCCTCGAGCCATATCAGCTGTTGTCATCTCATCTTTCTCCTGATATGAGCTCACTGGGGATGCACATCGGCCTGAAAACAGGAAAGGGAAGTGAAGCTACTTCAGTGGCCCTTAAATCCATATTCTGACACTTTAATTCTCTCTCTGGCTGCTTTTTGTTTTGGCCTGGTGTGTTTTTTCCGATGGAGATGGAGGGGTGAGTGGATGGAAAAGAGAGAAGCTGTTCTGTCAACAGGGCTTGTTAAAGCCAATCTGTGTCTCAATTCCTGAACTCTGGTGCTCTTGGCTTTTGCAGTCATTAAGGCTCAGTGTAGGACATTATTGATTCAAACCTATAACCTCAGGTTTCTACCTGGGGAAGAACCAAGTGCTTCTTGTTTTCCTGCCCAAGACATCATGAAATGTGAAAGCAAGTGATTATCGTGAAGCTCATTAGGGACACAGTCCAGAATATCTATAAAATTGTTATTAAACAGGCAGGGAGGGGGGCTTTATGAACCCTAAGCTTAATTTCTACTTGGATCCCTTTCCAAACTTCTAGAACTGGCAAAACTGAGGAAAAGGCTTCTTGTGTACCCTTTTTTGACAATGCCAGAAATGTCTGGTGGCATCTTGGTGCTTCTGATCCCAGATGAGCAGAGGAGTGTGGCCGTGCAAAATCAAATGTTAATCATCTACTTAGATGTTTAAAGTGTGGACTTAATTTCTATTTCTGCTTTTCAACATGGAAAGAACCAATGGCACGTGTGGCTGATGTGAGTGAGGCTCCAGTGCTTTACAAATGGGCAGCACTAAGGTGATTTTTGTTGTGGTTTTTGCACTTAGGTGTTATTGGAAACAACAAAGCTATAGGAAAATACATCACAACTATGATCTTTCTGTATTTTGCCTGCCTCCTTCCATCCATTGCCTTTGGGTCACTCAATGATGAGAACACCCGAGGAGTTATTGGTGAGTTTATCAGTTTTGTGCATCTTGATTCCACGTGTTCAAACCCTGGTCACAAAAAGTTTTGGTAGTTCTTATTTACTGGGCAAAAACCCAAAACTATGACCGAAGGGGGTTTTTTCCTAATTAAGTTCATGAGTTATTTAGAAGACCAGAAAAACTGAACATTGTTTTGGTATCATATGACTTGGACTGATATGGACATATTCTACTGTATTTTGAGTTATGCTCACTTTAGAAATGTGTGATTATCTGCATATTTTTTCCTGGTAAAGCTCCTGTGCTTTTTATCTGAATTTAGTTGCCAGCATCCCAACCATTGGAATAGAGCAAAGCCTCCTCCTTTATCCCAGCTGTGGCCCTCAAGCATTTCCTGGTGCTGTCACAGTTCATGGCAGTCTTTATTCAAATCTTGTGCTGAAGGCCTTCACAAACACTGCTTATGTTTAATAGCTGTTGAAAAGAAAACATATTAAAAAAAAAATAAACAGCAAGAAAACCCCCAAACCCCACCCTACCTTTAGCTAAACACCTGGAAGCTTAAATTACTGCTACAAATAAAGGGTTCCATTTGCTTTTCCAGTGTCTTACCTCTGTACCCTTTTACACATTGCTCTTCCTCAAGGGTGGTTGGCTTCTCTGCCCTGGGGATGCTCCTTGGTCCAGGGGGTGTTGACTAAAATCCCTGTTTGTCCCCATGCTCCCTCCCCACAGATGTGAGGAAGACAATCGTTGGGCAGTGCATTGGGGGGCTGCTTTACGCCCTCTTTTCGGGGCAGCCTCTGGTTGTCCTCCTTACTACAGCTCCTTTAGCACTCTACATTAATGGTAAGTCTACTACTACACTACTCCTGGTGGGTGGGGATTGGTGGGATGGGCTTTGTATGAGAACCTTGCAGTCCTGGCGGAGCTTTAGTTGTATCATAGTATTATGATATTTATCATGTATCATGTATTTGGTTAAATAAATCCATGTTAAAGGGGTGTTACTAGGAAAAAGTGCTTCATCCAGAGGGTGGTTGGGCACTGGAACAGGCTCTCCAGGGAAATGTGGTCATGGCATCAACGTGCCAGAGCTCCAGGAGGGTTTGGACAACGGTGTCAGGGACAGGGTGGGATTGTTGGAGTTGTGCTGTGCAGGGCCAGGAGTGGGACTGGATGGTTCTTGGAAGTCCTTTCCCACCAGGCTATTCAGGTGCTGAGGGAGAGGGAAGGAATTTAATTCAAATTTCATGGGATCTTGAGTTGAAAGGGACCCACAAGGGTCATCGAGACCAACTCCTGGCTTAGTTAAAGCTGTTTTCTAAAGAAATAATTTTGTATAGAAAAAACTTCATGAAAATAACCATTTCTTCAGCTTCACTGAGGAAATGTGTTTCATTAATGGTTTTCTCATCTGGCTGCATTTAACCAGCTTGAGGATAAGAGACTGAGACCAAGTGTTTTGGTTTTGCTTGTAGGGGAGTTTGGTTTGATTGGTCTGTTAAAATACAATCAGTAGCTTTCCATGGACAACTGCAGGTTGTACCCAGAGGTGTAAAGGATCAAACTCAGGATGTGTAGGGATAATCACATGATGGGCCATCAGATGAGCAGCTTGAAAGGTCTGAGACATGAGGTTTTGCCCAAAATGCAGGGACACGTGGTACATGAGCATGGATGGGACCAGCATCCCGAAATGTCAACANAGGTTTTGCCCAAAATGCAGGGACCAGCATCCCGAAATGTCGACGACAGCAAATCCCAAGGGTGTATTTTGTGGCCTCAATCCCTGTGAAAGATACTTTCAGCTGTGGGAGAGAATATTTTTCGGAGTGTTTCTCCCCATTTCTAGTGGTGGAAGGGGAGGGACAGTCTGGGTTGGTGCAGTGTCCCTCTGGGAATGCCAGAACAGGGATTTAATGGGATCTGTAATAAAAGCATTGGGGTGAAGTCTTGGAAATTGGTTCTTTTTGCCATCATGGAGCAGATGGGACTCACAGGGTGGGAATGGCAAGAGTTTAATGTGACACATGGATGCTTCACTTCTGCAGTCATCCGAGGAATCTGTGATGACTACAACTTGGATTTCAGTGCTTTCTATGCCTGGATTGGACTGTGGAACAGCTTTTTCCTTGTGATGTACTCCCTGTTTAATTTCAGCCTCCTGATGAAGCTCTTCAAAAGGTAGCTATTTTCAAAAAGCCTTATTTTGATCAGATTATTCAGCAAATGGGAAAATTATACATTCCACAAGCTCCTTAATTACAAACTTGCTGCAAAATGTATTTTGTGAGATGAGGCAAGTATCATTTTGGCTTATTGTTCCAGCTTGAAAGAAGCTCTCAGAGATTCACTGGGTTTTGTTTGCTAAGTTGGAATGTAACTAAAACTGGTATATTTTCATGAAACGCATGAATATTCTGATTTTTCTTTGAACAGAGTTGAATGCAGCTTTATTAATTCCTGGGATTTTTCCACAGGTCAACAGAAGAAATAATTGCACTTTTTATATCCATCACATTTGTGCTTGATGCCTTCAAAGGCATTATTAAAGGTAAGTCTTGCAACAGTGTTTTCCAGTGCAGATCTCTGCTTCCTTGTCAGAGGGAAACACAAGGCTGCAAATGTGTGATGTTTGGTGGTTCTGTGCTCATTCAAAGTCTTCAGGGAAAAAGAAAAATCAGTGTGTGAGATGGAAGCAGCCCTTTGTCAGCAGTTTTACCTGGGTGTGCAGAATTTCTATCAGCTCTCATTTCAGTTAGTTGAGACAGAATTAGTTTCTAAACTTTCACCAGATGGAGAAACCCCAATGTTATTGATGTGGAAGTCTTCTCCTGATACCAGCTTGTTTTTCAGTGGATTGGGGGTTAAAAACTTCCGACTTAAATGCAATTTGTCTAGTCCTTTTTCCTTGACACATCATTAAAACTATATGGAGGGGAGTTGAAAGATGGGTTGAGGTTTCCCATTTTTACATGAGCTCTGAAACCCTTCTTCACTGGCAGCAGCAGGACTGCAGTGCCCTCCAGCAAGCTGCTAAAGCTACTTTACAGCCACTTGGGCACCATTTCTGGGCTAAGTTCTTAGGAGAGTCTCCTTGGGATTTACCAAATTCCTTGTGACACCTCTCTTACCTCCTGCCAGTCCTGGTGGTGAGGATTTGGGAAGGTGAACCATGTTAGCAGAGATACCATGTGAGCCTGTCTGTCCATCCATCCCAGTGAGGAACTGGCCAATGCTCCATTCCTGCATTTTTGTGACCTGTTTGGGTCATTTTTATGACCTGAGTTTGGGCTATCCTTTGGAATCCTTCAGGATATATCTAAGCACACTCCTTGTTTTTAAGATACTCAGGCTTTGGTGTCTCACATGCAAGGAGAACACCTTGCAAGGCAAGAGCAGGTTGGACACTGCAAAGCAGTTTGAAGTGAGATGCTTTTCTTGCTTCATTGGGAATCCTTAATTTGCTTTGTGAGCTTTGATGGTGCAATCAGAGGGGTTGTTTTTCTCTGCAGAACAGCTGCATCTTTTAAATATCCTGCTCATACAAAGCTTGGTGAGGGAGAGGTTGTTCTGGGACACTCTGCTTTCTACAAAGCTGTGAGATTTGCTTGACGTGTGCTGTCAGTGCCTTGTCTTGGAGGTGTGGGACAGACTCCCTGTGGCACTAGGGTTTTCCTCAACAGAATGTTCACCTGCTCTGTAAAAACGAGCAAATGTTCCCAGAGTTTCCATAGCAGCTCATTTCCCAGAGCAGGGATGTGGGGTGTGGGTTGAGAAGTACAGGAAGCATCCATTGGTCTTGTCTGCCAGACTTTCAGGAATATGCGAGTAATACCTCAAGTATTGCAGTGGAAACAGGAGATGGTCCTGGAAGATGAAGGGAAGTGGCCTTAAACTCTCAGAGGACAGGTTTAGATTAGGTCCTAGGGTGGAGTTGTTCCCTGTGAGGGTGGGGAGGCCCTGGCCCAGGTTGGGCAGAGAAGCTGTGGCTGCCCCTGGATCCCTGGAAGTGTCCAAGGGCAGGTTGGATCCACCTGGGATAGTGGGAGGGGTCCCTGCCCATGGCAGGGCATTGGAACAAGATGATCTTTCAGGTCCTTTCCAGCCAAAGCCATGATTGTAAATGGAATTAGTGGATTAGTTGAGTTCTCCCTTGTACTCACAAAGGGCAGAATTTATAGGAACAATGGCAGTAAAGTCAAACCAATGATTATTTGCCAGCTCCTGTCGCCTTCAGCTGCATCTGGGAGCATTCAGTGCATCCACAGATGGGACCCCAGTTCCATGAATGGTCCCAGACACATGACACCAGTGCTGGCAGGCACAGATTTTATCCTCAACCCTCTTGGAGCTCATATTTAAGCACATGACACCAGTGCAACTCAGCTGCATGTTTGGCTTTCTTCTTCCCCTGCTGTTTGGTAGCAGGAGGTGATGGTTGCTGCTGCTGCCACTTCTCCCTCCCACTCAAACCTTGAACTGCTCAAATCTGGGCAGTTAAACAGAAAGATCAAGCTGTGGTATCTTCTCCATGCTGTTAAATGCTGTCAGCTGGATACCCGTGATGTAACTTTGCCCTTTCTTAGTGCCAGGGGATGTGCCACCTTTGCCCAGGTGTTTTCCTCAGCCTGTTCACAGCCTTGGATTGCACAAGGTGCTCGTGCACGGGCAGATGGTGAGGGGGGACACACAGAGTGCACAGAGGAGCCGAGCCAGGAGCTCTCGCGCCGTCCCGGTGACACTTGTTTTGGCTGCGTGGCCCGGCCACCAAAGCTGTGTTTGTTTGATCTTGACATCTGCACTCTGCAGGAAACGGGGAGGTGGCTGAGGAAAACACAGGCAGTCGATGCTGCTGGAGGGAGCCTGAGCACGTGCCAGGCTGGGGAAGGGCTGGGGTCCAGCCAGGGCACCGCCGGCTCTGCTGCTCTGGGTGTTGGCACCGAGGTTCCCTGAGCTCTTGTGAAAACAAACTGGAAATCTGCAGGGATCACGTCCTTTGTAGGAAGTCCACGATGCAGGATAAAGGCCTCCACTGGCTGTCTTGGCATGTTCATTGCTTTAATTAAAGTACAAGAGTAAAGCAGCCACACAATTAATTTAGACTTTGCCAAGTTGGAAGAGACCCATCTGGATCACAGAGTCCGACTGCTGGCCCTGCATAAGATACCCCAACCATCCCACCTTGTGCCTGAGAGCATTGTCAAGATGATTTTTTAAATCCCTGGGTCAGTTTTTGCCTTTATCCAATATGAACTGGAGTAGTCCTGCCTGGTTTGGAAGTGGGTGGAGGTGGAATTGCAGCATCAGAGGTAGCATGTAGTGATGCAGCCAAGCTGGGCACAGGACACCAAAGATCAGCCTTAAATATGTTATTGCAATGTCACCAAGTGTAGGAGATGGAGAACCCACAAGACCCAAAACAAAGTCACTTGTTTCATGTTTGTTCCAGCCCAAATCTAAATACAGTGGAATAAAAATACAGTTTGTGTAGGGGTTGTTTGTGGGGTTGGTTTTTCAGATGCTCAGTAACTGCAGGTGCCTCTAGGCCTCAGTAACCCTTAGGATCAGCTGTGATGGTAAATAGACTTTTCACCCTGGCCAGCAGCGAATTCCCAGGAAACACCACCACAGTCACTTGTTAGGACAAAAATGTCCTTCGCTATTCCGAGCCGGAAGGTGCAAATCTTCCAACAGCCCATCCTGTGCCAGCGTGGGGGGTCAGGGCAGTGCCCTGAGCCTCAGTTTACCTGTTGGCAGAGCAGGTGGGGGTGTCCTGCCAGGGCTGGACACAGCTGTGAGGATGGAGGGAGGAAATGACAGCACAGCCTCTTCCGGAGCACGGGATGTGGGAGGTTGGGATGGGATGGGCTTCCCCAGTGAGGAGCAATTCTGTGCTTTGAAGGTGGTCTCCTCACTTCTGGCTGCTGCTGGTGCAAATTGAGAGGTTGAGTCTTGAACTGTGAACCTTCTATGGTCCTTAAATGTATATACAGACCTGCTGAATGTGAGAGAACTGGTCTTTTCTCCCGTGACCTACATGTCCTGCTGACCCCATCCACTTGTGGAGTGCTCAGACTCCTTTTAAATCTTAAAGGATGGTGCAAGAAAGATTATTACTGCATTTTAAAGTGGCATCATGGCTGAACATATCGGGCATTTTATATTGGGGTGAGCTCCAAAACAGCAGTAACACAAACTGTGCTTCGACCAGTTGCAAAAAAACCAGTTCTGCTTTGCAAGAGCATTTAAAATTTTTGCTTGTTTTCAAATATTGTAATTACAGTTTGTCTTCCCTGCTTTCCCTGTTGCTGCTCCACATGGAAAACCTGAGGGCTTTCAGAGCTTTGATTATTATTTGAAGGTGGGAGGAAATGTTACGAGGAGCATTGTGGCCTAAGCTTCAGGTTGTTGTATTTTTGCCTAAAAAGGATGGTCTTGTCCTCAACTTTTCAATTTCCCTGTGCAAAGTTTGAAGGGATATTGTGACTAAAGCAAAGGTTTGACTGCAAAGCTCTGTGGTGGTGGTTTCCATCCTCCTGTATCTTCCTGTCATGGGGCAGAGCAGATGCTGCCATTACATGTCCTGGGAGTACCAGTGCTGCAAAACCCAATTCCCATCTTCTGGTTTTATTTGCTCCTTGTTCCCCAAAGAGATGAAATGATCCCAAACCTGTATTTATACACTTGGAGCCAGACAATGCTGTAGAAATGGGGACACAGCTAAATGCTCAAGAGCAAGAGGATCTTTACAACTGTTAATTACTTGTATAAAAGCCTCAGGGCTAATGTAACACACTTCTGGACACTTCTAGGGGCTTTGCTGGGTGTTTTGCTTGTACAGGTTTGCTTTGTGTTGCTCTGTAACTCTATTCCAATTTGCAGTGTAAATTTAAATGTTCTGCCAGGTTTTGCATATCATCAACACTTATCTTTAAAATCTGGATTAGCCTTGGAGGAAAAGTAATTACTGTACACTTTGTAATCCACTGAAGGATCAGTGCAGCCTGGCTGCTCCTAGTGTTTTCAGAGAATCCTGATGGAAATTGTTTAGGAGGATGTTGAAAGTAGGTGTCTGTATATTTATATATGTATTTAAGAGCAGAGATTCCAGTGCTGGGAACAAAACCCCATAAATAATTAGCACTGCAAGGCCTTATAGTTAAAAGATGTTGCTTTATAGATTAATGCTTTTACTTGATAAAATAAGTGGGAAAAAAAAAATCAATTTGTGAAGCGCTGGCTTTGTAAGGGAAGCAATTCTGATTTCTTTCCACTGCTTTGAGAGGTAGAGCTGTAAACCTGGTGAAGCATAACGTTAATACTGCATGATCAAGCAGAAAAGAACCACTTTATTTTACTTGCTTTGATTGTCACAACCCTATCCTAATGCTTGCCTGTTGGTTGTTTGTACAGTTTTTAAGAAATATTACTACCATGGGCGCACAGGAGACATTTACTTGGGAAAAGCACAAGCTGATGCTATTCCAAGCCTCGGCATCAATACCACCTTCTTGATGAATTCATCAGTGAGCAGATCCATGTCCCTAGAGAATCAAACATGCACTCATGATGTGCATTATGGACGTGAAACTGCCGTCCTTAGTCTCATGTTGATGTTGGGTACCCTTTGGCTTGGCCATACGCTCTATCAGTTTAAGAAAAGGTGAGTTGCTTCAGTCTTAGAGCTCAGACTGCTGATTATTTCGTGTTACCTGTGAGGAATCTCTTAACAGCTCAGATCTTGGTTGTGTAACCCAGGAAAACCAGCTGGAAGTCTTCTGTTAATGGTGGTGGAAGCCAAAGGCAGAGATGCACTTGATGGGCCACCTGCAAAATGTGACCAGCACAACAAAATATTCAGTCACTGGATGATGCCCTTCTGTATTCACCTTGGGGGGAACCATGTAATTCATGGTGGAATCCCTGTAGCTCCCTCCAAACCGTTTTGGTGGGCAAAAAAATCCCTGATGGTGCTGGAAGATCTATTGGGAATGTACCCTCAGTGTGCTCCTGGGAGTCACACCCAGCTCTAATTCGGGGTTTTTTCCTATTGCTCTTAAAAGTCTTCATTTGAAATGCAGTGAGCAATTAAAGTAAAGTGGAAATGACACACAAGTGGGTGCTTGGAGGACTTTTTTCCAGCTTGCAGCTTAGTTCCTTGTTTCTTTGTGTTCTGCTTATGCTTTCCTCAACCTCCAAAGGCTGTAGGTTCCAGAGGACTAAAGGCTGAATTAGACCAATTCTTCACTTAGAATTGCAAGATGGGACAGAATTTTCACTTGTTAGAGCATTAGTGATGTCTGGATGGAGTGGTTGTCAATCCATGTGGTGGTGATGGGATTTTTGTCTTTCCATTGCAGCCCATATTTGCATGCAAGAGTACGTGAAATTCTGTCCGACTGTGCCTTACCCATCTCAGTTCTGACTTTCTCTGTCGTGGGTTCCTACATCTTCAAGGAAATTGAAAGTAAGTTCTCTTTTTGTTCTCTGCAGTACTGTGGTTTGTGAAAGGGAGAAATGGAATCCTAGAAAGGCTTTGCTAAAAAATAGTGAAGTTCTTCCAGTATAATTTCACAAATGTTGCCTGTACCTCCCATCACTCCAAGAGCTGAGATTTCTTCACAATGAGATGTATTTCATTCAAAATGAAGCTGAGTCAGGTTTTTTCTCAAAAAAAATTATCCAAATGTGTCTTTTAAATGAATTGAAAGTGTGTGTCTTACGATAAGGAGGATTAACAATTTCTGGCAAAGATCAAAGGGCAGGAGGAGTATCAGGCAGGAAGGGTTGTTGCCAGTCATACCCACATAGACTTGATGGTCCCAGTCTGTCCTCTTTGTCTCCAGTTGATATTTTCCCAATGTAGGTGAAATGGTGCAGAGCATTTGGGCAGTTCTAAGTTACATAAGGAAATCTAAAAATGAGACACCATTCATTGGCCAGATAGATCAACTTTTCCATATCAGGAAGTGATAATGGGGACAGGAATTGCATTGTCCTGCAGTGACGTGAGTGGGTGATGTGAGGAAATGTATGGAAACAAATAAGAAATGGCTTTTTTTTTTCTGTGATGGCCATTCCATCCAGTTGGATTGTGAAGTGGTGTGTGACCATGTGTGATTTATCCCTAGTCATGGGTTGCTTCCAATGGCAGGAAAGCGGGACATTTTTATACTAAAATGCCTTGTTGGATGTGAGGAAGTTTTCAGATGCCTCTGAGTTGATTAGCTGATTAGCTGCTAGTTAGAAATGAGGTTTTCTAATCTAAACCCACCTCACATCTGTGGAAAACAAGTTTCCCTCTTTTGTTTTGCTCAAATACACGGAATGCCTCGCTAGAGCTAGCAGTGATCTGTCAAATCAGGATGGCAGCCAAGTTCTGAGTGGATGGAGGAAAAAAATAAACCAAAACAGCCAGATGGATCCCTCTTCCATGGCATTCTGTCTCCCACAGAGCATCACTCCTGCTTTGCTGCATTGGTTCCCAATAGTTCATGGCGTGGGTAAAACATGATTCCGTGTGGATGGCGGGACAAGAAGGTGCCTCCTAACGTCACTCCCTTCGTCTTTGCAGTGTCCAAATTTAACTACAACACATCTGAGAGCCTGTTTGTGCTGGCCCCCGTGCAGTCTCTGTCCATCGGGTCGGTGATGAGCGCCATGGGCCTGGGCTTCCTCCTCTCCATGCTCTTCTTCATAGAGCAGAACATCGTCGCCTCGCTCACCAACGCCCCGGAGAACAGGTAACACCCGGGGCTGGGGCCACCACTGCCTGCCCAGAGCTGCTCTGAACACCTTCAGTATGTTTCTTGATGTGTTTTTAACAATTCCTCTTGTCAAAGGTAGAAGTGGCTCCACTGCTTAACTCCTCACCATCCCCAAAGTGCAGCATTGTGGCAAAAACAAAAAATCTGTCTTCTTCACCTCAGGGTCTGTCTTCTTCACCTCAGGGTCTGTCTTCTTCACCTCAGGGTCTGTCTTCTTCACCTCAGGGTCTGTCTTCTTCACCGTCTTTTTCTCCCCTAAAAGTCTCAAGGTGTTTTTCAGGGTTAGTTTTGGGAGGCAGGATGTAGTGTAGTGTGTAAAGTAGATTTTTTTTGTATGGTTTGGGGTCTGTGGCTGTACCTCTGGATATTCAGGGAGTGTCTGACACATGTGGACACTTGCACTGCTCTTGCAGTACAGAGAGTTGGTTAAAAATGAAAAGGCAATGACCTACATAAATGTTGTAGCTGCAGCTGAGCATCAGAAGTGTTTGGAGATGTTAGTTCCCAACTGAAAAAGGTGGAAGTGAACTAAATCAGTATGTCCTATGTCTGATAAGTCTCATTAATGTGCAAACTTAAGATGTTGCTATTAAAATATTTCCTCTGATGTTCTCGTGCTGGCTGCAGTCAGATGTGATATGAAAAATGAACGTGGATGAGCTTTTTTTCCAGGGGAACTACCATGTCTCTGAGGACTTTTTGCTAATGTAATGTGTGGGAGGGTTCTCTCCTTGCATAATACACATTAGCATTCTCCATGTTGTAGCTGGAGTGACAGAGTATTAGGGGAGAGGAGACAAGCTCCAATTCAGTTACACCAATTTAGTTTCCTTTGACCACCTCTTATCTCTATTATATCCCTTTAAGTGTTGCATAAATCTTTATGTAAGTGGGTCATCTCTTAGTAAAACTTCATATTAGCAAAACTTTTGCTATTTTCCACTAGAATGTCTTTAGGGAATGTAAAATATCTTTTTAAGTTCTTCATAGTGTTTTTTGAAATGGGTCCTTACAGGGCTGAGATGACACTTATCTGGCATTGGGGTGTGGGTTTTTAGAGATCAAAAAACTAGGACTTGACCCCTTCTGTTTGTGCTGCTGTCACAGAATCAAATACTGGTTTCTGTACCAGCCAAATGGAGAATGTGCTGGTGGTGTCTTACCAGATGTAGTTGTTTCCTTCTGCAGGAAAAAAAACAAACCAAAAACAGGGAAAAGATGATGTTTGCCTGAAAGTACCCAATGTGTTTTGCTAAAGAATAATCAGACCAGTTGTATGGGACAGTCCAAGGAATGCTGGGCTGGTTGGGCAGTGTGAAGATACTGAAGGATAAGGCATATCCAGAGCTTTGCTGAGCTAGAGAAGCCTGTCCATTGCTCAGAGTTCACCACAACTTCTGGGTTTGGTGTCCTGAGGGGAATAAAACAGCACTGCTGTTGGATCACCATAGAATGGTTTGGGTTAAAGACCATCCAGTTTCGACCCCTTGGATACTTCCCATTAGATCAGGTTGCTCAGAACTCCATCCCATCTGGTCTTGAACACTTGCAGGGATGGAGCAGCCACAGCTTCTCTTGGCAATCTGTGCCAGGGCCTCACCACCCTCACAGGGAATAATTCCTTCCATATACCTAAACCTACTTTCTTTCAGTGTGAAGCTCTTCCCCCTTGTCCTGTCACTCCAGGCTTTTGTTCATTGTCTCTCTCCATTTTTCTTGAAGCCCCTTCAGGTCCTGGAGGGCCACAATTAGATCATCCCAAAGCCTTCTCTTCTCTAGGCTGAACAATCTCAAATTTCTCAGCCTTTCTCAGCAGAGCTGCTCCATCCCTCTGATCATCTTGGTGCTTCCTCTGGATTCTCCAACAGGTTGTTGTGTAACCCCTGTGCTTGGAGCCCTCTGGAAAGGGCAGACAGGGCAGTCACAGTGACCCTGGGGATGCTGGGGGTTCCTTTGCCCTGACAAAGCAGCACATGAGCAGGGGCTTGGCTTTCAAAGCACCAGCCAACACAGGAAACCTGTTCAGTCCCACCCTTCCTGCCAGCACCTTCCACTGCAGAGGCATTGCAGACACATCTACCTGACCCAGTCACCCCCCGGCCTCCTCAGTCAGTGGAGGTGAGCACTCCCAGTGAGACAAGTCCTTTTGTTCCAAAACCAAACCCCACCCAAGACTTCTGCTGCCCAAACAATGGACTCTGCTGCTCTTTGAGGTGGATATTGGGCACAGATCTTCATCTGCTGGGTCAAGGCTGCCATCTCCATGTGCCTCGTGTCTCAGATGGCTTCAAGTCTGTGCTTAGGTGTTGAATGGAGCTTGTTTGAGTGGTGTTGACAGACCTAAATTGTGTTCCTTTTCCAGTGATGGTGTGCAGAGAACAATTCAGCTGATCCCTTGTGCTGTGTGGGTGTGGCTGGGCAGAAACACAGCCTTAGACCTTTCATTTAGGTATTGAAGTCTGAGAGTTGAATCCTTCCCCAGCCTTTTTCTAAACTTTGCTATAAACAGTTGGTACAAGATGGGAATATTCAGGCAAGGGGCAGACCTTGGAAAAAAATGGCAAGGTTAAACTAGATGTGAGTTTAATGCTGGTGCTGCTCTGAGCATTGTCCTTGCAAAGTGGATATGGTCAGCATCTTTGATGGAATTCTTTAAGACCAGGCTGGATGAGGTTTGGAGCATCCTGGTCTAGTGGGAGGGGGTTGGAACTGGGTGATCTCTAAGGTCCCTTCCAACCCAAACCATTCTGTGATCCATTCCATGATTCTGTGCCTACCAAGGGGGAGCTGAAGTTTAATGAATTCCTGTCCCATTTTCTTATCATGCAGTAGCAATTACATAATTAGGGGATTACTGCAGCACAGCAGGCACGTGTTCTGTTCATGGGGAAGGAGGGAGATCAGGGCTCAAAACAAGACAGATGAGGAACTTCAGTGTCAGTAGTTTGTCAACCAGTTCTGAGGGTTTTAACCACTCCCTCTGTGGGCTCTGCTAGCAAATACATGTGTGCATTTGGAGCAGACTGACACAAATGTAGGAGCAAAATGCTGATGAAATTTTCATGGGCTGTTATTTTTAGTGTGTGGCCCTTCTGCCCAGCGTTGTTCTTCCCAGATGAGACTGCTTTGAGAGCAAACATCACATTTCCTTGCTTTTATGCCCATGTAACACAGAGGGCAGAGCAGGAGGTGTGAAATCGCTCCGTGTGTGGAAGAGCACTTGAGTGACTCAAGTGTTCACCAGCTCAGCTCCAGCCAGGGCAGCCTGCAGTGTTTGCACCAGGTGTAACTCTACAAAATCCTCCTTCCAGGTTGGTGAAGGGAACAGCTTATCACTGGGACCTGCTGCTCGTGGCACTGATCAACACAGGCCTGTCCATGTTCGGCCTGCCCTGGATCCACGCTGCCTTCCCACACTCCCCCATGCACGTCCGTGCCCTGGCCTACGTGGAGGAGAGGGTGGAGAGTGGACACATCTACGAGACGTAAGTGGGAACCACACATGTCTTGGATCTCTTGGGGTTTTTGTGGTTTCCCAATCCTTTGGGAGCACTGGGTTGCGTGGGTGGGGAGTTGGTCTTCAAGACTTGTGGAGAGGAGCTGCTCCAAATGAAGCCACCTCAGTGTGACCCTTGGCCTGGCTTCATCCCCAGGACAGACACAAATTGATGCTGCAGCCCATTTCTGGCATCATCCTGCAAGTGCAAATTCTCCTCTGGAAGAGTCAGCCAAGGTCTTTTTCGGTTTCATCCTTGTGGAAAGCTGAGGAGATACTTTGGCTGGGTCTTTGCAGATGTCTTCACCAGCAGGAATCCAGGCTGATTCATTGCCTGAAACCTGCCTGGTGGTTATTACCAAGGGTGGGAAAAATGCACCATTATTTCAGAGCTCCCATAACATCTTCCACCACGTCTTGGGAAGGCGAGATGCTTAAATTCTCTTGGTTTAAGCAAAAGCAGACAGGAAGCCATGCCTGGGTCATGGCTTTGTATTTAAGACCAATGTTTTTTGCTGTTCTGAGTTGAGCAACAGATTCTTATCAGATATCTATTAAAAAAAAAAAATTAAAAACCTGTTTCTCATGAAACCTGCTCCAGAACAGAGATTGTGACCTGTTTGATCTCAGTGTTTTCCAGTTGAGTGCTTTTACCACAGAAGTGGTAATTTCCACTCACATGCCATTAGTTTTAATTATCCTGCCTTGCTTTCCATTTTCTGAGTTGCCACTTATCAAAAGTGAGGTTAAGTGGCCATTTACTTTGGGGAATAGAGTGGGTCTGTCTTAATTCCAGTCTTGCCTTCCTGCTGTTGTTGCTGCCAGCTGGCCCAGCCCAGCCAGGCACAGCTGCTTTTTGGGTCAGGGATGGACAAATTTCACCATCCACATCTGGAAATTGCTGAGGCCTGCAGCTCTTTTACAGATCTTTGCTGGGAGCTCAACCCCTTGAGCTCATATTTCCATTGGTATGTGTTGCTATCAGTTGTTCCCACAACTATATCCCAGAACCACAGAGTATCCTGAGCTGGAAGGGACTCACAAGGATCATCCAGTCCAGCTCCTGGCCCTGCACAGACACCCCAACAATCCCACCCTGTGCTGGGAATATTGTTCAAATATTTCTGAGCTCTGACATGTTTGGGGCTGTGAATATAATAAATGCTAAACCCTATTAAAAAAAAAAATCAACTTTAAAAAATGAACTTTGAAATTTGAGTTCTGTCAGGTTTTAATCCATGCCCTTTCTCCCTGTGTCCATGATCTGCTCTGGGATACCTCTGCTCTCCATTTCCTTGAGAGATGCAGAATTCACACTTGGAAACCCATGTACCAAACATCCCTCCTGTGTCTACTATTGTCAGTTTTAATACCTGATGTCTTTCCCTGGATTTCCACAGTCTTGAATTCTGCATTCTGGCTTTTCCTTGACGAAATCAAATCCCCTGCCTGAATTAAGGACTAATTCCTGCTCTTGCCCTCTCTTCCTTCACCCAGCTGCCCAAAAAAGAGCATCAGAGAGCCCTCTTTGGCCACTCTAACCTAGGTCTGACTCCAGTGATTATCCTGAGGGATGCCCTAATCCCACTAAGGGTGTTCCCTCATGGCACAGCCCTTTTCTGCTGGAGGCACATTGGAGCTGTGAACTGGATATTGGGAGTGAAGGAGGGAGTGAGGATTCCCTAGTGCTTTGAACTCCCTTTGAGACCAAAGCTTTTTATTCCCTGCAAAGCACTGAGCTATAACAGGAGGCTCCAAGCAATGTAATCATCATTTTCTTCCCTTTTTTTTTCCCCCCTCTTATCCAGCTCTGCTGCAAAAGAAACGAAATGAAGCTCAATTAGGGCATCAGCTCTGTCTCCCTTGGCAGGTTCCTTTCCTGCACTCAAATCAAAGCTCTCACAGGATGATGATATAAACAAGAGTAAAGATCTGCCACAATGAAAGCAAAATTTTCTTCTCTCCTGTAGAGGAATGATTTGAGTTTCCTGTGTCAGTCTGCAAACAGGCTCTTGTTACTCACATGGAGAAGTCCAGGAATGGCTAATCCCATGCCAGCCATATTTAAAGGATTTTGGGGAAATGAGCCTGGATTATACTCTTTAATCTCCATTAATTACTTTATTTTCATCACAGCACAGGCTTTCTGGAGCTGTTTCCTCAAGGGCCAAACCAGATTCTGAACACATGGAAATCAAGGTTTCCTCTGACTTAATGTGGCCGTGATGTCCTTACCCTGGAAACAAGAAAAGTGTTAGAATAGACAGAAGACCAATTTAGGGCTGGGAACATCAGCTTTAAAAATGTCATGTTTGATCCATTATGAGCAATTTTAGCTATGTTCTGATAAAATATTCCAAACTAATAGGTGGCATTAGCAGGAGCTGGCGTAGTCATTGCAGTACATATTGTGTGTGATCAAACACTTTTTGCTCTGATTGCTGAACCCCCAGGAGATGACTATAGAAAATTCCATGTGCTTCTAGAATCTGGTACTGAAGGGCTGCTCCTCTGAGCTCTTCTCTACTTGCAGCTGAGTGAAAGGTGGTGTCTCCTAAGCTCTTTATTTGCACACTTTCACTTGCAGGTCAGGAGCATCCACGCTGGTGGGTGGATGAAACCTTTTTTTGCCTGGAAAAGCAGAAATCCTTCCTCTGTAGGTTGCCTAATGATGAAACCAGGGAAACTGCTGCTCTACCTGGATGAGGCTAAGGAATTAGTGCATCCTTTCACTCTCCCTTCATTGGCCACTCAGGAGGGTCCTGCTGGTTCTGGCAGCTCTGGAGTTGTCTGACCACTCCTTGTCAGACTGGAATTACTCTGAAGGAGCACTTGCACTTTAAGCTCTGTTCATCTCCAAGACTTTCTCCTCTGGTGATCCAGACCTGGAGGCAATGGGAAAGATGGCAAACTGTATCCACTCAGGTGTTGTCCCAGTTCCAGCAGAGCAGAAGAGTGAGGTGCTCTACTCTCCCTTGGCTTCTCCAGGCATTGGCAGGGACTCTGCAGATTTGCAAGAGGATCTCAACAAAATCTGTCTGGAAGGAGGAAAACTGGTTTCTGCTGTTCAAACCCATTTAAAGGTCACTTGAAGGTTAAGACCTCTGTATCCTGTCTTGGTAATCCTGGTGATATGTATGATCTGCCCCATTACTCACCCAAGAATTCCAATGTTGCCCTCAGGACTTTGTGTATTGTTTGTGGTATCTTTTGTTCCTTGGCTCTCGTGACCCATGGTGTTGATTCTGCCTTGTTTTCCAAATCCTCAGGTCAACCTTTAGGCTCTTTCCTTTTTCCTCCCTCTCTAAATACAGGTGTGAAAGGCTCCTTCATCCCCACAGCTTCATCATGTTCTTGGAATGTATAAACACGTTTGAAGTTCATCCTGACTTGACTTATAAAACTCTCAAACTTAATATTGAAATAATTCACCAGGAAATAAACATTTTGATACTGAAATAATTCATTGGGAAGCAATCTTCTTTAGGACAGAAGGGATTATGAAGTCCCAGCAGTGCTTTTGTAAAGGAGGGAAGTGTGTTTTGACAGATTTTTGTGTTAATCCTCAGGGTAGTTTGTCCACGGGGTTAATTTGGAATTTGAGGAGTCTCATCCAGGGAATGAGGTCACTGAATGGCACCAAAACACCAAATTTTTCCTGATAACAGGGGGATTTACTCACTGGCTTATCTGCCAAATTGGTGGTTTTACCTTTGTTTAAAGAAGTTAAGAATCCTCTTTTTCTCTCTTTATGAATAATCTTGACAGATGAGGGGTTTATTTCCTCTTGTTATTTCTGGTAATTTTTTTTAAACTAAGAGATGCTCACAGGTTTAGTTGAAGTGAAAAGAAACCAAAGCAACCTCCCTTGGAGTAAGCTCTGAAAGCTGTTCTGTGCTTTCCTGTCAGTCTTCCCCTCAAAACAAAAAAATCAATCCGTGGCTTGTCAGCTCTGGAAAATTTACATTAATTAATTACATGTTTTGCATGGTAATAAGCAATTTGCAGCACAACTGCTCTTGCCCACAGCAGAATTGAATTTCTAGCTCCCTATGTGGTGCTCTCAGCATTCCCTTCCATGTAAACAAGGAGATCCTTGTATCCATCAAAAATGCTGACTCGCTGTCAAGAGCCTGCAGACGTTGTTTTATTTTTTACAAGAGGTTCATTAGTTCCTGGAGGAGTCAATGAGGTTTCTTTGGGATGGAAGCCAATTCCATATGCACTGGGTGAATCGAGGATTACTGCCCAGAAAAAGGGGATTCTTGCCTGGTTTGTTGTTTTGGTGTTGTTTTTCTCCCTCCATTGTGCTAAACAGAGTCGGTCTAGAGGGCGACTTGGTTCAGGATGGGATCCGTGGAGCTTTGCAGAAGGGGAATTTGGAGTTTTTCCAGCTGCTCTGTTTGAGCTGTGGATTAAGTGCCTGGCCTGGGTCCAGCAGGGCTCTGCCTCGGAGTCAGCACGAGGCCAGAAGTGCTGATCTCCGGGTGGTGGAGATGAGCTTCCCTTTCCCGAGCGGCACGTGTCCTGCACCTACAAGGAGACAGACTTCCAGGGATTCTGGGGTGTTGTCCTGCTCCCCTAATCCCTGTTTCCTTGCTCCCAGGATCGTGAGCGTGAAGGAGACGCGGCTGACGAGTCTGGTGGCCAATTTCTTGGTTGGGCTGTCTCTGCTGCTCCTGCCTTTCCCTCTCCAGTGGATCCCAAAGCCCGTCCTCTACGGCCTCTTCCTCTACATCGCCCTGACCTCCATCGATGGGAACCAGCTCTTTGAAAGGGTGGCTCTGCTGCTCAAGGAACAGGTACATGGAATGGGGCACCACACCTGGAGGTTGTGCTCTCACACCCTGAGCACACAACTGTGCAAACCCTTTCTCCCCTAATGTTGGGTGTTGGTGAGTTTTCAACCACCACTGTGGTGTTTTGTCAGTCTTTAATAATAATAATAATATTAAATATTAAAAGGAATAATGTCAGGAAATGGTGATCTTTGATTTTTCCCAACAAAGCTTCAGGCAGGTGATTTTTTTTTTTTTTGCTGTATTTTACTTTTGTTTTGCGTGAAATACCACAAGACAAGATTTTATACTCAGAATGAAATTACTTGCATTATTGAAACCTGTTTGTGGGATGAAAACAAACCTGGAAGATGTGTTTTCAAGCCACCTCTATTACAGGTGCTAAAAAGGTGTTAGTTTCAGTGTAGGAGGTACCTGGAGCCATAGTGAGTCTCCAGCTCATCTTCTCTTACATAACAAGGGTCAAGGGCTTAATAAGCCCAGTACTTGGCTCTGCATCTGTGCTAATCTATCTTGATCTCTAATATGACATCCCAGAGTTTAAAACAGTGAAATTTGGGTAAAGGTTACATTTGTCATGTCAATTCTTGAATGAGGATTGAATATCTACTGAGGTATGTGACTTATTACTTCTGGGTTTAGTACGAATTATGTGTGGAATTTTCCAAGCTTCGGTTTGGAAAATTAAAAAGTCTTGTCAGATATGGAGATCTCCCTTTTCTGGAAACCTTTTAATGAGTCATGGCACAATCTGAAACCCATTGAGTCTGTACCAGTGCCAGCAGACAGTCGCTCATGCTCTTCATTGATGTGTAGACAGTGAGTCAAAGCCTGTGCTCAGGCATCAGCAAGCAACTGTCAAAAGAAACCACCATATTTAGCCTATTAATGTCACTTTTTTCCCCCCTTTATTCCTCAAAAATGAATAGCGTATGGGAGTGGAGAAAAATCACTGCAGTCCCTGATCTCATCTCCTGGTCTTCCCCTCATGGGGTTCGGCCAAGAGATGAGAGCACCAGGAGAAAACGTGGAGCTTTATGGGAATGAAGGCTATAAAATAATGAGGAGCTGTGGAGGAAACACCCAGGAGTAACAACACCAGAGTGCATGTGCTCACCATCACCCCCTGCACACCCCACAGGCTGCTCAGACACTGCTGCAGAGCCCTGACAACCCTCCTCATTACTCATGGGTCTCATTCCTGTACTTACCAAGACATTACAGAGCACTCCAGCTGCTCCCAAAGGCAATCCTGGCTGTGTGGTGCCTTTCCCTCTCCAGGTTCCCAGTGCCCAGTCATCCTCTGTGGGTGCTGCTGCCAGTGCTGTGGTTGAAGGCACTTGGTTTAACCCTGTAAATCCCGTGTTCAAATGTTGAACCCATTAAAGGACCCTGATGCCGATACACAGGGTGTGCAAACCGGTGAATTCCTTAAAACCTGGCTGTTCCAAGGCCTGTGCCACATTCTCCCATCCCAAGGCCTGCTCTGTGTGTGTGTAATGTGTGGTTCTTCTCTTCCCAGACTGCATATCCTCCGACACATTACATCCGCAGAGTTCCCCAGAGGAAGATCCATTATTTCACGGGCTTGCAGGTCCTGCAGCTCCTCATCCTCTGTGGCTTTGGCATGTCACCCTTGCCCTACATGAAGATGATCTTCCCTCTCATCATGATAGGGATGATCCCCATCAGGTATGTGGTTTGGCTGCCTTTTTTTCCCCTGTCTCCCTTGGTTTTTGTCTTTGGGCTGCTGGAAGTCCAAGGAGAGAAGCTGTTGGAGCTGAGCCTGTGTAGTCTAGAGAGAGGAATGAGAGGGGATCCCATCAATCCTTACCAATATCTCCAAGGGGTGGCAGAGAATGGTGCCAGACTGTTCAGTGGTGCCCAGAGACAGGGTGAGGAGCAATGGCCATAAAATACAACTCCAAGTTCCACCTCAACATGAGGAAGAACTTTGAGAGCACTGGAAGAGCTGCCCAGGGAGGGTGTGGACTCTCCCTCTCTGGAGACATTCCAACCCCACCTGGATGTGTTCCTGTGTCACCTGCTCCAGGTGACCCTGCCTGGGCAGGGGGGTTGGACTGGATTATCTCCAGAGGTCCCTTCCAACCCCAGCTATCCTGGGAAGTATTTTCCAGTCTAACCAGCTCCTGGTAGTGGGTGATGGTGACCCCTTTTTCTCCAGCTGCTCAGGCTTGAGGAGGAACCATGCAGAAAGCCTGATTTCACTGGGAAATTCCCATCCTGATGCTGGGAATTGTGTACAGGGTTCTGGGCTGGCAGGTGCTGCTCTTCCAGCTACCCAAGAGGCAAAAGCCTCTCCTTTTTATGCCTGTGAGATGCCTGATATTCCTGGGAGGCTGTAATCCAAGCCTTCCCTCTAAGTGGTATTTGATCATGTTCCTTATTGCTTTGCAATATGATTTTCTCAGGCCAGTGCTCAGAGCAGAGCTGGAAACTTTTCCTAAGAGGAATCCTCCTCTCTTTTCCAGTGCTGTGGTGACCTCCCAGACCTCCTGGATGCCACTGTCAGGTCAAACTGGCCACATTTAGTCTTAAGATGATCTTTAAAACTGGGAGGGCCCCACAGTATCTTGCAGTGTTGAGAGAGAATTGTTGAGAAATTTAACTTATTTCTTTTCAGTGTTCATTAGCAATGACTGCCCATCATTCTCTAGTTAAATCATTCATCCCTTGGATATAATGAGAATCCATAATAAGATCTTGGAAGGAACAGATAGGTTTCCAGCCCACTTGAATATTTTTAAGCCAGCATGGAATCCAGTGATATCTGGGTGACTTTGAGCTTCCAGTCTGAGATGTTCTCTGATTTCAAAGGCTACCAATGTGATAATCCCCAAAGGCAGCTGTTGTGGTGTTTTCCTTGGCTGGTAAACATGGGTCCAGTTCTTCCTAAAACAAAAGCAAATGTCAGAGCTACCCTGGCTTTCAACAGGATCATGTTAGAGCTGTTTGGGCTGGATTTGTCAGGATAAACAGTGCTGGAAAACACTGGAATTATTGTTCCTGTGGTAGGAGTCTCTCACCTGCCCCTTCACATTGGTGTCACTTTGGGTGACTGGGTAAGTGGCTGGTGAACAGTCCAGCTCTGTGCAGGGCTGGGTGATTCACTCCGGTGGGAATTGCAGGTTTCCACACAAAAGCAGCTCAGTGCAGAAAAGAAAATGTGGGACACACTTTGCCAAACAGTTACTGGACATCGTATAACAAACTTAATTAGTGTGGAGAGAATGCTGTCAAAGATTTGGTAATAAGAGCCAGATGATCCAGTGGTGCAAATAAAAATATAAATAATAAAATATAAATATAAATAATAAAAATAAAAAAATATATCCTTTTTTAAGTAAATAAAATCCTTCCACCTTATACGCTCTCATTTTCAGTGCAGTTTTTCCCTAAGAGCTGGATAATCAGCCCTGCTGCTCAGGGAAAGATGCTGCTACCTGGCACAGCACAGAAATTTGCCTCTGACTTTGCTTTCTCTGATTTCTTTTGCCTTTGTGTGGTTTCTGTGGCCTCCAGCCAAGAAGGCAGCACCATGATCCATGAGCTCTGTAGTTAATGACTTTTTCCAAGGCTTTGGCACTCTAAATAGATGAGACAGTAGAAAAAAATGTTTTCCTATTTTTTTTTTTAAGAGGTGAAGGGAGGAAGGAGGAGATGGGACATCAACCAGGGGGCAAAGTCAAGAATGAAACATAAGTGAGTGAAGCAAAGAATCCTCCAAGTTTTCTGTGCTACTTATCTGTGCTCCCATGGCTCTCAAACATTTTATTCTGTGACAGATCTATTGAAGAGATCCTGATACTTCTCAGTAGAAGGTGATATTTGGGATCTCTTGCACAACTACTGAAGCCTTAAACTGGCTTTTTGGTGATCTGTACTTTATTTTAACAGCTGAGGAACAGCTTCCTTGTTAAACAAGAGAAAGTGTCACCCTAAATATGCAGGATTTAAGGAAAGCAATTTGAGAGCATGTTGTTGCAGTGCAGTGCCTTTCCTGCCCAAATAAATTAATTCGTGAGGCTCTTCTTGTGAACAAACATGTTAAAAAAAAAAACAAAGTAAGGGAATCACTGTCTCCATTTGTGGAATCCAGACACCAGGTAGGGATGGAGTTTTGCTTGGAGTCATGGCTCTTCACCTCTTGCCATGATGTCAAGTCCTGCTGATACATTTGGTGCTTTTACAAGGATCAAAACTTCTGGTTTATCTGTTAAAGCAGCTGATGAGAGCTGTACTTGGAGAACCCTTGCAAGCAGGTCTTTGAGCCAACAAAGGAATTAGGAATAAAGAGTGATTCTTGACAGAGTAACTCCACCATTTGAGACCAGAGGCAGCAGGAAGGTACAAACCAGGAGTGTGGCTGGGGCTGGGGTGGTCCATTTTTGGCACCTCAAAGGCTTTGTGGTGGCAGAGCACTCCAGGAGAGCCACCTTTCTCCTGTGAGGATGTTCTCTTTCAGCAGAAAGGAGGAGGCTCCTTCCAGAAGGAGCTTTGCACTGGTGTTCCTATAAATGCTGTGTTTGCTGTCCCAGCTGAAGGGGGGAAAATCTCACGGATAAACCCAGAGTCTTGGGACAGACACAAAACTGCCACGTGGCTACAAACAGGCACTGACATCATTTCTCTGCTTCACCCCTAGGTATAACCTGCTCCCCAGGATCATTGAAGCCAAATACTTGGATGCTATGGATGCAGAGCACTAAACAGGCTCCTCCACACGTTGGAGCAGCTCTTTGGGAGTCGGAAAAGGCGGCTTTTCCAAGGCGTAGGACAATCTAATGCAGTTCTTTCCTTCACTTTCTCTCTGCTCACCTGTCCAAGCCCAAGGGGATGCTGGAGTGCTCCAAACCAGCCTGGGACTCGGGAGGACGGTGCTCTCTGGAGCTGTGAGGCGAGGAAGCTTTGTGGAAAATGTGACTTCCCACATCCCAAACCCGGAAAGCCCCGGGATCAGCATGGCTGGAGCATGAATTGGGAATTGTTCCCTTCTTTTCAGGGTGGGGGGAAATCTCTTGGGTTTTATGTACCACGTCCTATCCTTCCCAGACACTAAGGACACCAACTGACCCTTCTTCTAGAGTCTTGTCCTGGCCTTTGAATTCCATTTCCCATACATCCAGTATTCCCAAATTGGTTTCCAGGGTGGGATGGCCTCGTGCTAAACCACTGTCAGGAGAGGGTTTTGGCCATTTTTTCAGATGAGTGGGTTTGGAAACAGATGTAACACGTACTGACACAATCCACAGCTCTGGATGAATATTTAATTCCTACAAACGAGCTGGAAACATTCAGAGGTTGGGCTGTCACGGCGATGCTGATGAAACCACATCTGGGGTCTGAGCTATTTGGGAATTATTTTGGGGGTTTTCTACCATTGCTTCTCGGTAATCAAACACAGGATTGTAGTTTTGCACAACTGCAGCATTTTTTTTTGCTTGCACCCAGAGCGAGATGCTGGTTCTGGTCACAGGGCAGTTGTGTTACTGGTTGCATATACATATGTACAGTAGTGCCTATGTGTACATATATACATATGGATTTGTGTATATATTTTGCATAGATATACAAATAGGCCTGATTCTTTCAGAATATTCCAAAGTGTTTTGTGCAGTCAGTGTTGCCCATGAAGTCTTGACCATATACTTGTTCTCTGCTTCAGTGCTGCTTTTTCTCATTTGGAGATATGGTCACTGTTTTTCCCTTTGAAGCTGCTCAGTTACTGGTTTTGTTCATGTGTTGCTTTATTCAAGGTGTTCCTTTGCTCTCTTCTTCTTCCTGTGGCTTGAGATCTTCACCCGTTCTGTCTTGATGCTCCAACATGTGAATTTTGCATTTAATTTTAATGTACAGAATGCAATGAAAGTTTTCCTCTCTCGCCTAAACAATATTTGTTGGTCATTTCATTGTTTCTGTTTTGTAGCTGATCTCCAGTTCCCCCCCCCTCCCAGATGTTATATTATATTTCTGGCTGAATCTAACTTCTGCTGTCTTTTATATTTCAGTTTATTTAATTTTGCTTGAACTAGGGTCAGTTTTCTTTTTTTTTGGAGTACTGTGAAACAAGCTGCCCTTTAGTTTAGTTCAGTGCTTGGCCCTTGCTGCACATCACAGGTGAAGTGTCCACAAAGCTGTGGGCCTTGATGATGAACTTTCAGAACAGTAGAAGTGAGGGAAGAAGAGTCATAGGAAACAAAATGCAAATATTAGCCCAGAGAAGTGTTTCTGCTTGCCCAGGAAATGGTGCAGAGTTTTTATCAGCATGTGCCCCCTGATGGGGTGTTTCCATCCTCTGCATGATGAGGAAAGACCAGCCCTGTAATGAGGGAGGGAGGCACTGGGTGTAAAGCTGTGCTGGAACTAAGCCAGGCTCAACCCACGGAAGATTTGGTGTGTTTGCACTAAATATCAGAAGGTTAAACTTTCTGTAGCACTCGAGCACGTATGAAAAACTGATTTTTTTCTTTTTCTTATGAAACCCTTCATCTTTATATCAGTACTTGATGGAGGAGAGCAGTGAGGGTGTTCCTAGGAATGTGGAACCACAGGGGAAAGCCCTCAGCTTAGCCAGCAAAATGCTGTGTCATCCCAAAAACGTGACCTTCCTGTGACCAAAGCTCCCCTTGTGGGACTGCTGGGCAGTCTCAGGGTCAGGACCACCCCAGTCCATCCAAGCAGGGAATTTTGGCTTTGCCATCCCCAGGGGCAGCTCTTGCTGTGTCAGACAAGTGACCCACCAGCAGCTGGGAACCTGTGCCTGGTCTCTGACCCCCCTCCCTCAATATTTCCTGGCTTTGGAGCCATTTCTGGGCTGAGATCACTCACAGCTCTAACCCAGGTCTGCGAGTAGGAGCAGGGACACCCAGTGAGCAAACAGGATTCCAGAGGTGGTGAGACAGTGTCTGATCTCCAGTGAGCAGGAAAAGGGCAGGTGACAGCCCACAGTTCAGGACCTGTTCTGAGACAGGGAGTGCAAAGGCCTGGTGAGGCTGAAATAATGTGTTTTTCCCACAGATGTCAAAAGATTGAACCAAAGCTCCGATCACAAGTGTCATCCTGTGGTTGAGTAGAGCTGCAAGACACTCGTTATCCTGGGGGGTGAATTCCTGGTGTCTCAGGAAAAAATCACCTCGTTGGGGTGGTTTAAATCCTGGTTTGGATGTGCCCAAGGGAATGTGGCTTTGGTCCTCTCTGAGGAAGAGCAGAGGCTCTGGGTGGGGTTTTCCCCTCCATCCCTCACTCAGAACCAAAACCATCCCCATTTCAAGCCTCTTTGAAAGCACCAATTTCAGATAGTGTCAAATGTTGAGAGAATTTAAAATCCAGGTAGCAGGGAGGGTTAAACATCCATCACAACTCTTGTTTGTCTCTTATTTTGCTTTACCACTATGACTTCAGTGTTTGTATTTTCTTTGTAGCATCAATAGGGTTCTGTTTTGCAGGGGTTTGTTCTACAAAAGTCAGGGGCCAAAAAAAGAAACCCCAAACTGTTGGGAAATCAGCACAACTTGGGAAAAAAAAGTTGTGCTGACTTAGAGTGGTTGGACATTTAGACCCACATCTCAGTGTATGGGTAGAAAAGAGATGTCATGATCCTGCAGAGGATTATATATATTTTTTTTTTTTCCTTCATACCTATTCTCTTGTTTGCTTCTGGTTTTGCTGACTTAAGTGCAGGCGTTTCCAGGAAGTGGCTGACTAGGGAAGGAGGGTTTGTTCGGAGTTGATTGAGCACTTTAATACTTCTGTGAAGGTTCAGACAATTAGAATGTAAAAGAAGTTTTATTATAAGCTCTTTCTATACGCACAATGCTCTGTGTAACTGTTGCCAAAGAACTGGGTTTGAAAAGTGTTCACCTGGGACCACAAGGTAGGGAAAAGCTGCTGAAAGAAGGGGAATTTTGGGAGTTAACCTTTTGACAGCTGCCAAAACGATCAGAAACTGGGGAGAGGATAAATTTCCCCCCTCCAACCTGTGGTTTTGGATCCTTGTGTTGAATGTAGGAGCGAGAAGTGAGCTTGACAATTAAAATTGGATTTATACCTGAATAGCTTTGCTGGTCTGAGAATTATTTTATTGCCTTCAAAAACGCTCTTGATGTGTTTTGTATGGAAATAGGTGTGTTTCTCCATGTAAATTAAGGGAAGCTGGTGGAAAACACGGACTGCTGAACAAGCACTGGCTGGATGCTTAGGAAGTGGATCTGACAACCCCCAGACTCCCTGGAGTCAACACCTGAAGCTGTTAATAAATGTCAGGCTCTGCTTGGATGGGCATCAGTGCTGTGCTGCCCAAGGATGGGGATGGAGTGCAGGAATTCAGCTGGAGAAGTGCTCCAGGATGAGCCTGGTGACTGTGGGACACCACACACGATTCCTGGTGATCCCTGTGGACTGGGGTGCTCTGGGAAGAAACGTGGTAGATGGTCACACTTGTGTGTGTGCTGTAGGTCAGAGTTGTCCCCAAAACACCCACGTCAGCTGCACCAAAGGAATGAAACCCTGCAGTTTGCTGTGATGGCATTTGGCTGCTGGAACAAACATGAGGTTGGGCAAAGCTGGGTAGAGCTGGAGGACACTTAGGGATGGGGGGAAAGGGGTGGTGGGTGGGGGTTTTTTGTGGAGTTCTCAGCAACAAAAAGGGACCTGAGAGGGGTCATGTCACCAAAGCACCTCCCACCAAGCACCTCCACCATCATTGCCACACATTGATGTTACTCCTTTGATCGAGGGTTGTTTTATTGGTCATTGCATTCTGAATCTGCCCTTTGTGGTGTTTGTACCAACCAGGCTTGGCTCAAACTCACCTTGGGTCTGTTACCCCAAAACCTCAGCACAAGGTTTTGATGGTTTTTGTCATCTCCTGCCCCAGCCCTTCTCTGGAATCTCCCCTTGCAGTGCCAAGTGGGAATTTTATCCTGGAGAACTTGAGCAACTCCATGGCAATGGCTGCTCCCTTGGGGTTTGCTTGGCCATAAGAAGGAATTCTGAGGGATCCATGACTGTCCTCTGCATCCCTTCAGCCCCTGTGGCACAGTGTTCCAGTTGGGCTGTCCTGCTTTCACCTGCCAAAACAAATAGGCTTAATGGGATGGGTTTGCCCCATTTGCTGTGTTTAGGATGGGCATGTTGGAAGAGAACAGTTTCTCTAATTGTTTTCATTCCTAATTAAGGCATTTAAGTACCAAACCCTGGCCATCACAACTGGCAAACCAACTTTGGTGGCAAGAGCAGGGAGTTGCTGGAGCACATCCTTTAGAAACACAAATTGGCACTTTGCTCTTCAGCTTCTGTGTGTTTTCCTTTCACACCAAGACAATCCTTGTACAAAAGCTGTGTGAGCTGGGAGCACTTGGCTCTGTTCTGATGTCACATTCAATATTTAAGAGCCTGTCCTGGGGGAGATGCTGCCTTCTGCTTGCCCCATGCATCTCTGCTGCACAGGGCTGCACCTCATCCCTGTGACACATCCCTGCTGCTGCAAAAACCCACAGGTGGGGATCCAAAAGGGGAACAAAATGCAGAGAGCTGGGAAAAACAGCTTGCAATTAAATTTCATCTTTCTTGATCTGAGCTATGCTGGCACTTAGCGTGGGGAAAAAAAGAAAAAAGCTTTGGCAGGGAATATTTAAGTGTTTGGGGGTGCAGAAAATCCTCATCAAATTCAGCAGGGAGGGGGATTCAGTGCCCAGGGGGCTCCTGGGAGGGCTGGGATCAGCTCTCCCTCTGCCCATCAACATCAGTGGGTGTCTTAGCCTGGGTTTTGGGGGGAAGTTTCACCCAGCTGGGTGTCTGGGGTGGTTCCTGGTGTCCATGCAAGGAACACGGTGGTTCTGGGCTCTGCCAGAGGTCAAAAAGCAGAAGGTGCTCCCTCAGTGCTGTGAGCAGTGACATCTCCAGCTCTGCAGGTCACTGATTGACCTCTGGGGGACATGAGCTCTGCTGGCCACCCTTCTCTTATTTAAACCTCAGCTATTTCTGAACTTCCCAAGTCTGGGGCCAGTGCCACTGATTTAAGCTCCACCCTCAGGGGAGTCCCAGCCTAAATAAACAGGATTTTAAGTGATTCACATCATGGAAT
>WEIV01027657.1:172493-264101 GCA_013390005.1 Calyptomena viridis | reverse complement strand
GGGCGAAGGGAGGGGGGAGAGAGAGAGAGAGAATATTCCGTTTTCTCAGCCCGTTTGTGACAAAATGCTCTGGTTTGTCGCTGGAGGTGTCGCTGCCGGGGGACAGCTCGTGCCGGTGAGCTCGGAGCATGCTGCTGAGGGCCGGCCCCAGGAGGTTTCTGGAGCACCACCTCCTCTTCGTGGAGAGCACGGAGCAGCAGCACCCGGCTCAGGAGTCGCTCCCGAATCCATTCATGACTGAGGAACCCCCCGCCCCAGCCGAGCCGGAGCTGCCACCCTCCAACCTCACCAACGCGACGGACTGCGGGGAGGAAATCCTGCTCTATGGGGACACCGAGAAGATCGTCATCGGGGCCGTGCTCTCCATCATCATCCTCATGACCATCGCCGGCAACGGGCTCGTCATCATCTCCGTGTGCATCGTCAAGAAGCTCCGGCAGCCCTCCAACTACCTGGTGGTGTCCCTGGCGGCCGCAGACCTGTCGGTGGCCTTTGCTGTCATGCCCTTTGTCACCATCACGGACCTGGTGGGGGGCGAGTGGCTCTTTGGGAAGGTTTTTTGCAACGTGTTCATCGCCATGGACGTCATGTGCTGCACTGCCTCCATCATGACCTTGTGCATCATCAGCGTGGACAGGTAAGGGAGGACAAGGCTCCTGCTGCCTGTTCAGTGGGCGCCAGTGTGAGGGTGTTTCAGGGGGTTGAGGGCTGCTGGAATTGTGTTCCTTGTTGGATTGGTGCTTCCGTGTGTGTTTTACAGGTGGCTTCCTATAGGGATTTGGTGCCTCAGTTCCTTTGGAGGAGCTGGGCTCAGGGTGCTTCCTCAAGTAACTTCCCTAAGTTGCTTCCTTAGCCTTCCCCCTTTAGGCAGCTCCCTCACATTGTTCTTCCTTGGCTCGAGGAACAGCACCCAGAGGACAGACCCACCCAACCTTCTCCATGGAAAGAGGCTGGACCATAAAAACACTCAGGAAAGCAAAAATTAAAAACTCAGATGCATTTTGAAAACCCACATTACAGAGCTTCTGGAGCCAGTCCTATGGGATGCTCTGCAGCTCCCTGGACTTGTCCCTGGCCTCAGGATGTCAGCAACTCCCCCCATCCCGAGTCCCCAGCCCCCCCAGTTTAGCCCAGTGAGTGCCTTTGTGAGGATTTTCTGGCTTCAGCTGCCACGCCGGGGGTCAGGAGGGAAAGGCTAAGCCCGTCTGGCAAACTGGCAAGGCTTGGACAAGTCAGCACCTTGTGGGTCTAATTATAGCAGCCTGCGTCATTAGGGACACGGTGGTGACGGGCGGGTGGGCCAGGACTGACGTGTGCTGGCTCTGCCAGGGGGTCACTTTGGGCTTCTCTGGCACTGCTGAGCTGGGCTGGGCTGTGAGCAGCAGCTCAGGGAAGGGACTTTTCTGACTGGATGTGTTCCTTCAGCTGTGCCACCTCCCTGGTCACCTCCCACCCTCCTCAGGTGTGAGACTGGGTGACAAAGCAGGAAGGACAGAGGAAATGCTGCTGCTGCTGCTTGGTGTTACTCCCTGGCAAGCCAGGAATGAGTCCTGTTCCTAAGTCCTTGTCCTCACCAGGCACTGCTCCCCTGGGAGCTGCCCTGCACTCCACAGCCCTGATCAGCTCAGAGCTGCTGGGTAGAGAGAAAAAACCCTCCCAGGCCACGGGCAAGGGCCAGTGCTGGTGCTGAACTTGCTTTATTTTAACAAAAAGCTGCTGTAAAAAAGCAGGTGCATTCCAGGCTGATGGAATCCTGACTCTGAGAGCGAATGCAGGAATTAATTATGTCAGTGCTTCCTCTTGATGGGTGAGGAACAGGGAAGGAGTTACATGTTAATCAGATTGGCTTTGCTTTAGAAATTACTTTTCCCTTCCTCTTCCCTTTCCCCTTCCCTTTACTCTTCTCCTTCCCCTTTTCCTCCTTTCCCAACCAACCAATCCCATCTCATCCCATCCCTTGGAGAAAGACTCTTCAAAACACACAAATAGGACAGATTTTGCCCCAGAACCATTGCAAGTTATTCCACTCATTCATCCCATCTTTCCTGCCCAGCATCACTGCTCCTGTGAGCAGATCCATACCCAAGGACAGATGCCTGGGATTGATGTCAGTTTGTCTTTCCCCTTTGAACTGGCACTTGCCAGGAGGTTTCTGGGGAGTGTGGACACCACACATGCCAAGGCTGAATCCTGGGGGTCCATAGGGAAAGGCAGCAGGGAGGAAACTGCTCCATGTAGGATGGACAGGAATTGCACCTGCGTAACTGAACCCCCTGGATGGGTGAGGGAGGAAAAACCTGTGTCACGAATCCTCTGGGCTTTTCCTTCCTGTGTGTTGGCACAGGAACCACAGAACCTCATCCTCCCCCCCACAAATGCCCGATGGGGAAGTTGGGAGGGTAGAGGGCAGTTGTCCAAGATGTATTTCCAACTGGGTAAAGAGACAAACAGCAGAGATTGTACTTTGGGCAGAGGGAGGGGGTGGACAGTCCTCCCAGCTGTGCCCACCCCAGCTCTGGGTGGGAGGAAGGACAACCTGCAAGTGCAGGAGGGCCAGTGGGTTCAGTCCATGCTGGGCTGGAGGAGGGAATGGGAATAATTGGGATGTCCTTTGATGCACCTAAGTGGAGGAGATGACTGGGGCACTGTCCTGCTGCTTTCTGCCTCAAGGATTCCCAGGAATGGGCTGTGAGTTGTGTGAATTATCCCAGGGCAGTATCTCTGTTGCTCCACATCAACACCCATCCTCATTCCTTCCACAGGAGAAACCTGTAGAAGATGGAAATAAAATGTTAAAAAAATTTAATTCCTCCTCCCTCTCCGCCCGCTAAATCAATTCAGAGCTCAAAGTATTCTCCTCTGACTCCCTGATAAAATGAATTTGAATTCATTCACTGAGTTATTCTTTTCCTGGTTTCCTCTGTATTTTTTTGAATTGATCACAGAGAGTTTTGGTTGAGTTTTGTGACTATTTGTGTTCATGGAATGTGAATGGAGGTGGATTGAGGATCCAGGATCACACCTGGATCTCCACCTCCCCCCAGACTTAGCATGGGCAGGAATTTTTGGTTTAACTCTTGATGGCAACATCTCCAAAGGCACATTTCTCAGTTTCTGTGCTGGTACAACCACAAGGCTAAAGCACAAGGATAGCTGAGTTTGCAGAGACCCTGAAAAACCAAGAGAGAATAAATGGTTGTTTTCTCAATGGGGCATTCACCAAAATCTTCCCCTGTTCCTCCTGCCCTGCAGGGAAGAAGAGGAAGAGCACTGGTGCTTCTCAGAAATACAAATATTTCCCCTGGATGTGTCCTGGATGCCAACTTGGTCAGCACTGTCAGGCAGCTGCCTGTCCCTGCCAAAGAGGAGGACGTGTTTTTATTGATGGCTGAAGTGTCCTCATATTTTGCTTAGCTCAGATAGAAAAGATACTTGGTTTGCCCAAGATGATGAGCACTATTAAAATGTAGGCTGCTATTATTGATTATTAATGCAGAGCTCTTCCTAAAAGCCTCTTGATTGAAGCTGGTAGAACCAATCTTGTCTGAAGCGAGATTTGATTGATTTCCTTTGAAATCAAAAACGAAAAATGCTGGAAACATCCATCTTCTGCTTATGTTTTCCTTATGTAAAAGCCTGCCAATGTTACACGTTCTTTAATGTCACAAACCAAAAACAAAACAAAAAAACTCCTCTTTTGGCTGCTCGGCTTTTGATGAAAATCTCCATAAAAATGCCAAGTTGCTGACAAAAGGAGCTCCCCAAACCTCACATATCACTTCTGGTTTTCCTAGTGGAGAAAAAAACACCATCTATTTCCCAGGCGGCCCTCCTGGGGCTCTCCCATCTCCCTGGCAAGCATTTTCCACCCAAAATCAGATTATATGCTTCAAATTGGGATCATTCTCAGTAAAACGATCCCTCCCGAAAGTCAGTGGGATGAACCTGCCCAGCATTTTTCTGGATTGTCTTTGCCACGTCCTTCATCCAAATGTGTACCAGGTTGAGTAGATCCCTGCACTGTAACTGGGATGGATCCCTGGGATGGATCCCTGGGATGGTCCCACCAGCCCTGGCTTAGGGAATGGGTGGGTGCAGCCACAGGTACCTGCAGCCTCCAGCTGCCTTTTGCATCCTCCTCTCCTTCAGCAGGGTGGGGCAGGCGTGGCATCAGCTTGGGAATCAGGGAAGGAGCTTAAATTTGGCCGGAGAGGAGGCATGGAATTGTGGTGGAACAGTGTGGCCAAGGGAACCCTAATTCTGGGCTCATTTGTCCTCAGTCAACCTGTGTGAGTGGAGGTTCATCCTTTCCCAGTTCCAGCTGCAGGATGGAGAAAGGGGCACAATGGCTTCCCACTGCCAGAGGGCAGGGAGAGATGGGATGTCGGGAAGGAATTTTTGGCTGTGAGGGAGGTGAGGCCCTGGCCCAGGTTGGGCAGAGAAGCTGTGGCTGCCCCTGGATCCCTGGAAGTGTCCAAGGGCAGGTTGGATCCACCTGGGATGGAGGGAGGTGTCCCTGCCCGTAGCAGGGGGAGGAATGAAATGATCTTTAATTTCCCTTCCAACCCAAACCATTCCATGATTCCCACTGAGTGTAGAATAAACCCAGTGAACTGGCTGGTCCTGCTGGAGCCCAGCCTGGGGCAGGTCCCCCACCCCACAGGGCTCGGGCTGCCCGGGCACCTTCAGGAAGGAGGATGTGGAAGGAGTTTATTGCACATGGAAGGAGTTTGTTGCACATGGAATGAGTTTATTGCACATGGTTTGAGTGGCTCCAGACTCAGCTCAGCAGGGCAGGGGGGTCCCACAGAGCTGCACCAAGTGCAGGTAAATCACTGCTCTGGGAATTGCCTTTTGTTAACTGATTACAACTAGACTGGATTAACAGCAACACACACACACAGAGAAAGGAGAAAATTCAAAGGGACAGAATTCGAGTTGAATTTCACTGCATGTCAGAGCCATCTCACCTCCCCCTCTGCTGTAACCCCAGACTATTTTGAGGTCTTCCTGCTTACAAGAAAATTATAAGCAAAGACCTCAAAACAGCCCCATTTCCTCCAGCAGCGACGGCACGAGGCACCCGCAGATGAAACGTGTCAGCCTTGCCTGCTCTTTAAATCCTGTCACTGCACGTTTTGCTTGGCTGGTGTGTAAATTCCTTGAAGTTTCAGCAAATCCCGGGTGGATTGGCTTCCAAAGAAACCCAGTAATAGCATAATAAAAGATATCACCACACAGCACATATTAGTTTCCAAAGTTCTTGGCTTGCGTGTATAGAGGAGTGATTTTTTTGGGTGGTAATTTTGGAACTGCAACAGCAGGGCAGGGTTTTCTCCCAGCCTAGAGAACATCAAGGCTTCTCTCCATGGAGAGGAAGGGAAGAGGTTTTCCAGAGAAGCTGTGGCTGCTCCATCCCTGGAAGTGTCTAAGGCCAGGTTGGATGGGGCTTGGAGCAACCTGGGATAGTGGAAGGTGTCCCTGCCCATGGCAGGGGGTGGAACTGGATGGTCTTTAATGTCTCTTGCCACCCAAACCATTCTGTGATTCCATGAACACAAATAGTCACAAAACCCAACCAAAACTCTCTGTGATCAATTCAAAAAAATACAGAGGAAACCAGGAAAAGAATAACTCAGTGAATGAATTCAAATTCATTTTATCAGGGAGTCAGAGGAGAATACTTTGAGCTCTGAATTGATTTAGCGGGCGGAGAGGGAGGAGGAATTAAATTTTTTTAATGTTTTATTTCCATCTTCTAATCTTGGGGGAGGATCTGGAAAAGGGAAACAATCAGGGAAGAGAAAAATCTCCTAACACCTGCAATGAGACTGACTGTCAGAAAAAAAAATGATACAACAGAAGTAAAATTCTCTGCAGAAATTTTCTTTTTTTCAGCAGAAAAGCTTGTTCTTCCCTTGAACAGCTTTCAGCAAGAAGTGTCCATACAGCTGCTGTTCTCGCTGCCCCTCTGGACTGACACCGTTTATCCAAGAACAATTACAAAGTGATTTGATCCTGCCTAAAACTGCCTACAAATTCCTGACAGCAGGAGATTTGAATCGAAAAGGGTGTTACATAAAGGAAATCCATATGACTAGTTCAAGGGTTTTGCTGGGTTGATTGGAACTGAATAGCAGGCAGATGTTTTCCAGGGGGAACATTGGCTGACAGAGGCCAACTCCCTACTGATTTATTGGATTACAATTGTACCTTACCAACAGTTGTCACAATTTCTTAGTCACACAAACCTTCTCAATCAAGGCTGGGAATGATTCAAATTTACACCCTGTAGCATCAACAGGAGCTCCTTTTCTCCAGGCTGAGCCCCCCCAGCTCCCTCAGCTGCTCCTGGGGCTCCAGCCCCTTCTCAGCTCCATTCCCTTCCCTGGACACGCTCCAGCCCCTCAGTGTCTCTCTTGTCTGACAAACCCAAAACTGAGCCCAGAACAGCCCATCTCTACCTTTGTTTTCAGTGCTGATCCAGCCATATCTTTAAGTCTTCCCAAAGGCAAGATCTCCTCACTCTCCTCAGGGACATCTCGGCTGCAGGTTGTGTTTCTTCCTTGAGTTCCCAAGTTGTCTGGATAAATAAGAGCAGGGTGTTGTTTTTCCCACTTCCCATTAAACACTGCTATGAGTCTGTTCATTTCACCTGGAGTCAGTCCTGTTGCCTCCTGGTGCATTACTCTGTCCATCACCCACCCCACTCCTGGGTGTTTCCTTGGGAAGGGCAACAGTCTGGAGTGAGCTACATGCCATGGCTGGAAGGTGTTGAATATTCTTTGTACAGAACAGTTGTGGTGAAAAAATAAGCATTTTTATTCCCCAAAACAAAGTTTTTTAAAGAATATTTATCCCCTAGGAAACCATGTAGAGTTTGGATTACACTCAGCAGTTCAATGACACCTCGTGTCACGGACTCCTAACCCCTGGAAGAGTCCAGGGCCAGGTTGGAGCAACCTGGGAGAGTGGAAGGTGTCCCTGCCCATGGCAGGGGGTTGGAATGAGATGGTCTTTAAGGTCTCTTCCAACCCAAACCATTTTTTTATTCCATGATTCTATGCCTGGTGTGGTTGCAAGGAAGTGATGGAGAATAGTTAAACCAGGGTGTTTAGGCACGCAAACATTTTCATACGATGAATTAATTTCTTATCCCCTCTGAGGGCCAAAGTTCTCCTGTGATGGAGCATTAGCACCCAATTAGGAATTAAAACCACCCATAACTTGCAACTCTTCTTTCCCTCCAGGTATCTGGGCATCACTCGGCCGCTGACGTACCCGGTGAGACAAAACGGGAAGCTGATGGCCAAGATGGTCTTCATCGTTTGGCTCCTGTCCGCCTCCATCACTCTCCCTCCTCTCTTCGGCTGGGCCCAAAACGTCACCGTGGAAAGGGTCTGTCTCATCAGCCAGGACTTCGGGTACACCGTCTACTCCACGGGGGTGGCCTTCTACATCCCCATGGCGGTGATGCTCGTCATGTACAGCCGCATCTACAAGGCAGCCAAGGTGAGTGCCGAGAAGCACCGCTTCATGAACTTCCCCAAGCACTACGAGGAGGAGGGAGTCTACTGCCTGGAGGCCTCCAGCCGGGCCCACCACAGCTCGCGGCGCGCCAAAGCCGTGGAGGAATGCGCCACGCTCTCCAAGCTGCTCCGGCAGGACAGGAAGAACATTTCCATCTTCAAGCGGGAGCAGAAAGCGGCCAGGACCCTCGGGATTATCGTGGGGGCCTTCACGTTCTGCTGGCTGCCCTTCTTCCTGATGTCGACGGCCCGGCCGTTCATCTGCGGCGTGCGCTGCAGCTGCATCCCGCTGCGGCTGGAGAGGACTCTGCTCTGGCTGGGATACACCAACTCCCTCATCAACCCCTTGATTTACGCCTTCTTTAACCGGGATTTGAGGACTACTTTCTGGAACCTCCTGAGGTGCAGGTACAGGAACATCAACAGGAGGCTCTCAGCTGCCAGCATGCACGAGGCCCTGAAGGCCACAGAGAGGCACGAATGCATCCTGTAGAGCCTCGCCCAGTGCCTGACCAACCAACTCCTGCCTCTCCATTTCAGGTTCCCTGCTTCTCTTGCCCTCTGGGGGCTGGCAGAAACCATTCGTGCCATTGTTCCCCTCCTGCCAGACATCACCACTGAGAGTGACCCCCTTCCCCTCGCCCTGCGGGGAGCAGTGGTTCTCCTCACCTTGGGAACAAGAGGAGGGAACTCGCCTTGGGAACAGCCCTTCCTTGTCACCATGTCCCGGGTGGGAGGTGAAGAACCCTGAGCAAGATGGGGGGTTCAAGGTCTACCAGCTGTGGGCGAGTCACACCACCTTTCTGTGCCTCAGTTTCCCCATCTGTTATGAACAAAGAAAGGAAAAGAAACCCTCCCAGCCAACCAAACAAAAAAACCCTAAAAACTCGGTAAGACTGTGGCTCTCCACCTTCAAAAAGGGCTCTAAGGTCTGTGGAGGGCACACAATACACTATGTAAAGATGACATTGGCTGCACTTCTCTATGGAATATGACAGCAGTTCCATCGTAGATCCCAGCTCTCATGCCATCCCAGCTTATAGGAACTCTTCCCACCGATGTAATTGCATTTCACACACTGAGCTCATGTCCAGGTTTGCACGTCAGAGCAGTAATACCAATGACCCTGTTTCCCCTCACACTGTAGCACTGCAGCACTTGGAGGAGACACGTTTGCAGGATCCAACACAAACGAACTCGGAGTTTCCTTTATGGTTGGATGGGAAAGTCCAACAGCCTCCTCATCAGGGCAATGACCAGTGAGCAAAGACAGTTGTGTTTATTGGGTTGTACTGTAATTCATTCTCAGACAAGTGATGTGTGTTCATCATTTGTGGCTAATTGACTCCATAAAAGCACGCTTTGGTTGACAACAGAAAAAAACATATAATTTCTCTGACAGCTTTACAGTGCTTCGGTATGATGTCCAGCAAGCTTGAAAAATACATTGGATGATGTATCTTTTTTTAAAAAAAAAGAAAAAAGAAAAAGTCTGGTTTCCTTATTTTGGTGTAGACTGCTTGGTCTTTGACTTTAAAGCATCTTTTTGTTTTTATATATTTGTTGGGACTTGTCTTCCTGCAGATTCTCTTTGCTCATGACCAACCTTGCTGTGTCAACGTGGCCTTGTAGCCATTTGTAGATGATCATAAAATCATAGAATCACAGCATGGTGTGAGTTGGGAGGGACATTAAAGCTCATCCAATTCCACCCCCTGCCATGGGCAGGGACACCTTTCACTATCCCAGGTTGCTCCAAACCCCATCCAACCTGGCCTTGGACACTTCCAGGGTAGATGATTTCTGCTCCTCCATATCTAAGTTGGGTATTGGATGTCTTGGCTGCTGGTTTAGCTTAGTAATCAATATTTCTCCTGCAATATCTTTTCTGCTCTCACTTCTCTCTTATCAACCATTTTTATCCTGTTTCAATTTACACTTGCTTTTTCTAGAGATGCTTAACAAGATCTCCAGTTTAGAGTGGTGATTCACAGCAGGAAAACTGGCTCAAGCCCACTGGGAACGTCCAAGGGACTGAGAGGAACAGCAATGTATCCAGATACCCTCTGAACTCATGTCCTCACAGAGTCAGAACTGCACATGGGAGCAAGGGGGGGTGTAGCTGTTGTGTGGGACTCCTGTGGGAGATGCTTAAGGGCCAGACAGCACAGAGACTGGAAGAAGGACCTGATCAGGAGTGACCCTGAAGGTGTAGCTGGAGCCCTGCTATCCCATGCAGGAGCTCTTTGAAGAGCAGTGAGTGGTTTTGCTAAGATAGTGGACAGCTTTCTACCCATCTGTCTCCCATGGTTTGTCACCTCTGGTTGTGTGTTAGTGTTGAGTTTGTCTGGACCAGGCTGCTGAAGGCACAGCATTCCATGCCCTGCAGCCACTTCCATTCCCTTTTCCCTTTTCCCTTTTCCTCAGAGGTTGCTGCCCCTGTCCAGGAGCAGCATAAAACCCAGTCACACCAAGCAAGGCTCTGTCCTCCACCCTTCCACCCAAGACAGATATTACTGCCCAAGGAAACCCAAGTGGTGCCCTGTGGTCTGGGATCCTGCAAACCACAGACCCCACCAACACAGGAGAAGGTGAGCACACCCTCCCTCTCTTGGTTCCACCGTGGTGCCACACCAACTGGTGCCACACCAACAGGTGCCACACCGACTGGTGCCACACCGACTGGTGCCACACCAACAGGTGCCACACCGACTGGTGCCACACCAACTGGTGCCACACCAACAGGTGCCACACCGACTGGTGCCACACCAACAGGTGCCACACCAACTGGTGCCACACCGACTGGTGCCACACCAACAGGTGCCACACCGACTGGTGCCACACCAACTGGTGCCACACCGACTGGTGCCACACCGACTGGTGCCACACCTCGCCACCCCCTCTGTGCTCTCCCTCAGTGCTGGGTGTTCACCTCGCTGCACTCGCTGCTCATCACAGTTCCAACTTCTCACGATGCTTCTGCCTCCAAGTCCCCACACTCCAGGGAATGTTCTCTGTGCCCATCTCGGGCCCTGCTCGACAAAACCAACCCCTTTCCTGCCAGGAAACACTCAGGGCCGTTCTCTCCTCTGGCACAGCAGCAGCTGGTCCCTGGCTCTGTCCTGCCCCAGGGACAAGGAGTTCCTGCAGGGTCCCGTGTCCTCCCTCAGCTCCTGCAGCTCCTTCCCTTTTGACAGAAATAACCAGCTGCTAATTCCCACTGTCTCCTCAGGATGTGGAAGCCCCAGGCCCAGCACATTTCACCCTCAGCAAAAAAGCAAAAGGCTGGTTGTTCTGCTGCAGAGTGTTTATTTACATGCCTAAGGTCAGAGTGGCACCATTTTATTTATTTTCTGTATTAGGCATTCTCAAACTGCCTTCAAACGTCATAATCTTGTTTAATTCCAAGCAGCGTCCCTATTCTGATGGTATTTCTAGCACTGCTCAAAAGCATTCTGCAAAAGAGCTGAGACAGTGTTTGAGCTGTTTAAATGAAATGATACAAATAATGGTTTTTCTGGTGTGATGGTTCTTCCAGAATACAAAGTGTAAGGGAAAGAATATGATTCCAGATGATCCAAAACCTCAAGTTCTTCTAAATGAGGAATTAAGCAAAATGGTTTATTTGTTTTTAAAAAAATCAATGTTTTCTTTTACTTGGAATTGAGGCTTATCTGACAATTTTTTTCCCCTTATATTTCCATTTTAAGCTGTAGAAACATTAAAAAGAAAATCTTTCTTCCCAGAAACAATTCCAAGATCTGCATCCAAAAATATTTAAACACAAGAGCTTCACTAAACCAAAACATTTTGCCCAAAAAACGAGATGTCTTGCATGATTTTTCCCAGTAGCAGCTTTCAGAGATCAGCTTAAACTCTTGCTTTGAACTCCCCAAGATTAAACGGTGCTCAGGTTGGATAAAATAATGTGCATCCAAAAACACCAAGGCCTTTTCCACACACGAGTGAGCACCGACTACTTAGTTAAGCCAGTCAAGATCCTCTGTAGATGAGCTGCTAAATCATGTTGAAAATACTCTGTGGGGTTTGTTGGTTTTTTTTTTAATCAGACAGGAATCAATGCATTTGGCATCTGCAATAAAAGCTTGGCTTCAAACAAATCTGAGCCATTTTGAGCCTGATTTTAGCTCAAATGTGTGTGCCTAAACAAACTGTGGGAGATTGAAGAGAAATTAGCTCTGAAGGAGTCTGTGTTTAGGCAAAAATGTGAGCTCAGGGAGAAAATCATCAATTTAGGAGGAGAAGAGAAACTTTGGTGGACAATGAGGGAGTCCCAGCAGGCCAACAGCGACACGGTGGAGAAGAATGAGAAGCCTCAGGCAGAGAAAATTGAACTAATTCAGGCATAAAATGAGGTCTCAAGTCAGCTTTTTATTCCACTCCCTGTGCAGGGGAAATACATCCAGGAACGTGGGCAGAGTGATGTGGGGGGCAAAGGGAATTCTGGCAAACCCTCAGCTGGGGTTTGCAGGTTTTTGATAAAGATGTTGGGCAAAGCCAGGTGAGATCAGTCAGAGATGTAACAAGAGGCTCAAGGCAATAAAAGCCTGTTTTCTCTCCCCAAAAAGCCTGAATCCCCCCACCTTCTGAACTTCAGGAATAGGTTTGACTGATGGGTAAGTGCTGGAGATTTGCATGGATGGCTCAGCAAACCCACCATGTTCTTCACCCCCATGGGAGTCCTGCCACCTCTTCCACCTCCTCATGCCAACATAACATTTACCATGTCAGACTGGAAGGTGATCCAGCCCAGGATCCTACCTGGAACACAGACCTGGGGTGGATTTTTACAACCAACAAACCTGTTGGGATTCTTGGTGGGATCCCACCAATTAAAGGTTCAGCAACTCACTAAGCAAAAAGTGCTCTTGGAGTGTTAAATAACCTCCAACAGATGCTCTTCTTCCACCCTATTTAAGTTTTCCCCACAATTTAATTACTTTTTAGGTAAAGAAGTGTCTCCCTTCCCTCTTTTAAACCTGTCATTTGCTGAGCTCTTTAGGTCTTGGCTAATCCCTGCATTAGGAAGGAGAATGAGTGATTATCCCTACTCACCCTCTCCAGGTTAGTTATGATTTTGCAGACTTCTGCCATATTCTTCCTTTTGAAATAAAAAGCCTATTCAATCTGTAATTCCTTTTCCAAGAGTAGGAGATGCCTCGGGAAAAATATTAGAACAGGGACAGTCTGGATCATATGCCTTCCCAGTATGTTCAAAGCATCCAACCTTAGTTCAGGTAATTCCCTGTTTCCTGTGCAAGGCTCACCCCCTGTTTTTCCACAGGAAAACGCCAAATCCTTTATCTGGGATTGGAAACTCCATGTAACAGCCCAGGCTGGGGCAGGATGTGGTGGCCAGGGCACTGCTGAGTGTGGCAAGGAGAAAGATAATGGTGGCCAGCAGTGCCCTGAGGAGGATTTTGGGGGAGATGGACACAGAGAACAGGGGGGACCTCTTTTTTTGGCCATATTCAAACCTCAGCTGGGTCAGGCCTTGAGCAACCTGACCTAACTCTGAAGCTGTCATTGCTTTGAGCATGACATGGATCCAGAAGCCTCCAGGTTTCCCTTCCAATTTCAGTATTTCATGATTTGGATGATTTATGTAGTTTCCCACTCAAACACATGTAAATATTTATCATCCTTATTTTTTGGCAAGACAATCTACAGATTCTCCTCCCTACCATGTGAAAAAGCTCTTTCTATTTTGAGCTTTGAGTCTCATGTCAATAAAACTGAGAGTCAGCCACATGACACTTCCACCTGTGTTCTTATGTAAGAAATTGGTTTCCTTTGTTTATTTTATTGACATTTTAATCTGGACACGTTTCATATTCACCATGAAGGGTTCTTAGTTGCCTGACTATCCCTTTTCTCCCTCTTGTGCATTACTCTGAGACAGAGCTCAAGCAAAACCCCAGTAACACCAAATGAACAGGCAGGTCACTGGTAAAAAGTCATCTGTAAATCGTAGTGGATAAAATCATAGCCAAAAAGTGGATATTTCATGAAAACACAGAATGGTTTGGGTTGGAAAGGACCTTAAAATCCATCTCATTCCACCCCCTGCCATGGGCAGGGACACCTTCCACTATCCCAGGTTGCTCCAAGCCCCATCCAACCTGGCCTTGAACACTTCCAAGTTTTTCCATCCATTTCCAGCCCTTCTCAGCACTGGCACACAGGAAAGAAGGAGAATGCTCTGCTCTGGTGATTCCACTTTTTTTTATGGCAAAATCTCTTGCATAGAACCAGAGAAAAAATCAAGAGGAAAGTGGGAGTTGAAAGATGATATTTTACACACGCCTTAATCTGTGAAGAGCTGCATCTCTCTAGCAAACAGTCATTTTTCTTTAGCTCTCTTTGGCTGCATCAATGCTCCTCCCTGGGTGAGCCTTGCACTTGACTTCTTGGTCATCTGGGTGAGCATCTGCTTAAAACACACAAAGACTCCCATCTGAGCTGTTTCCACATGTTCATTTGAGATATTTTCTTTCCTGTGGCAAGATTATCGCAGCTGTCAAAAAAAACGGGGAAAAGGCAGCATCTCCTGTGGAAAATGAACCCCGTGGAGGGTCTTGAACCCAAGAGGTTGACTCTGGGATGGAAGGAGAAGCTCATAGGTGGTGGCAGTGGTAGCAAGGTAGGATTTGGTGGTGATGGACATGAGCAGGGTCCCTGGGCAGGGAGTGTGGAGAAAGTCCAAACCAGGTTGGAGCAACCTGGTCTAGAGGAAGGTGCCCCTGTCCATGGAAGGAGGGGTGAAACGAGATGGTCTTTAAGGTCCCTTCCAACCCAAACCATCCTGTGATTCTGTAAGGTGGAGGTGCCCCATGGCTCGGGGTCCCAGTCTGGGGGGGACAGGAGCTTTCTCTGCAGCCTAAACTAACACAAGGTTTGACATCCAACCTCTTGGAGAATGACATAAGTACAGTTGAGCTCCCTGTCCTCTGACTGCTGGAGAAAATCATCCCCTGGGTGGGCAGCAGCAAGAAGAGCCACCCCGGAGGCACTGACAGAGTCAGGATATATTCATGCCATCACACCCAGACAAGCTTCCAGGATTTCCATGCTAACCCTGCTGTGTTCCAGCACCAGAGTGCTGACTCCAAGCCCTGAACCTTCCCCTCCAAGGCAGCCACATCCCAGACTATTTCAGATATTCCCAGGCTCGGATCCTGAGCAGCCTCCACGCTCTGTGCGTTTCCCTGCTCCCCCTGCCAAGCACACAGACCTTGGACAGCAGCAGCAGGATTCTACTGCTGCACAACTTGCCAAATAGCTGCTCTAGCAATTAAAAAGAGACAAATCTTTATAGGCTGCAGTGTGTGTGCTGTGCTAGGGGAGAGCTGGAAACTCACAGTCCAACCCATGCACAAGACGCTGAAAATTAACTCTATGCAGGCGATGAGAAAAGGCTGTACAAAAGCTGCCTGATTTAGATCCACTTTTCCAGCCTCTCCACCACTCTTAGCTTCAGTTCTTTGACCCCTCTAACATTGTCAGCGCTCTGTTGACACAGCAATTAGGCAAATAGGGAGGAAAGAGTGGCCAAATGCCAGACGCTTGGTGACAGTGTGTGACAACAGAGCAGGGAGCTCACGAATCGTTAGTGCAGCTCGGGAGGACTCTGCTCGAAGCCTGTGGTTTGTCTGGTCAGGGCAGACCATCTGAGTGCCAAATGTGAACTTCCAGACCGTGAAATGCCTTGGTCATCTCACTGCCAGGCTGAAGCTTTGGGCAGCAGCTTCTGTCTGGTGCCTGGTGGGAGCACACCCAGATGGAACACAGCCACAGCTCCGGGAGATGCTCCCTCTAATCTGGTGCCACAATATAAGAAGGATATAAAGCCATTAGAGGGCATCCAAAGGAGGGCTATGGAGGTGGTGAAGGGTCCAGAGGGGCCATACAAGGAGAGGCTGAGGGCACTTGGTTTGTTCAGCCTGGAGAAGAGGAGGCTGAGGTCAGACTTTATCAGGGTCTGCAGCTTCTCCTGAGGGGCAGCTCTGATCTGTGCTCTGTGTGAGCAGGGACAGGGCCCAGGGAAGAGCTGGAGCAGGGTTAGGTTGGGTATCAGGGAAAGGTTCTTCCCCCACAGGGTGGGTGGGCACTGCCCAGGCTCCCCAGGGAATGGGCACTTCCCAAGGCTGCCAGAGCTCCAGGAGGGTTTGGCCACCAGGGACAGGGGGGGATTGTTGGGGGGTCTGTGCAGGGCCAGGCCTTGGATGGATGATCCTTGGGGGTCCCTTCCAGCTCAGGATATTCCATGATTCCAAGGTAAATTAGGAGCAGTAAGAGCTCATGAATGTGGTCTTGCAATGTCCTAGGAAAGCTGGAATACCTGTGGTTTCAGTCTATAACTTCCCATTCCCACACTCCTTCCCATCTCCAAACTGTGTTCAGGTCTCCTAGATGAGAATCCAAACCCTCAGGTGTGGAATGCATGGAAGAGTGTTGGACTTGTTATGGAATTCAGTATTCCAGGATCTTTATACAGAGCTTTGAGAGGATTTTTTTTCCATCTCTTCTTAAAGGTTGAAGGAGAAATATTCCTGATAACAAGCCATGCTTTTTCCAAGGTTCACATTTCTATAGCATTGTCAAAAAAAAGTCTGAGCTACATATGGAAATTGCTGCAGCTCAAAGGAAACGCTTCTGGTTGACTCTCCTTGGAGACATTAATCAGAGTTTAGTGCTGTCACTTCTCAAGAGTCACTTCTCTGTTGTGTCTTCAAGAGACATCAAAATGCCAACAGCCTTGAGCAAGAACAAATCCTGCGTGGCAACAGATGGATGTGCCCACAGGCACCTTGTTCCTGGGATGCAGCCTGGAGATCCAGGTCCCTGGAGACCACGGATGGCTCAGCCATCCCTCCTGCCTGACCCGTGCAGGGTCTGTCAGCACAACAGCCCGTGGGGAAACAACTCTAACAGCTCTTTGGGTAAGATTTGGGGAGCCAGCCCACAACATAATGCCCTCCTGTTATGGACACCTATGAGTCTGGATGCCAAAATAACAAATTACTCACCAATCCCACTGGGAGACAGATTTCCTAAAGTTCGTCTCTTTGTTCTTCCTCAGTTACTTCTATTTGTTGGGGTTTTTTTCACTGGAAATTAAGTGAAAACTGCCTAGAAGTGTCGGATGATGATGAATCCTTAGTTTAACATCAGGAACACCAAAAAGCATTATAAAGCACTAGGAAGGAAATAATGAATTTTTTAAAAAGCAGTATTTTTCTCTTGGGCACCTAATACAATTCTGAAAATTGGTCCTAACCAGAAAATCCCTGACACAATCAGATTTTAGTCCAAAGACCCTCCAGCAGTTAATTCACACTTTCCCTGCCCCACTAGTTCACAACGTAAGGTTTTTTCTAATAAGCAAACACCCCATAATACATTTTTGAGAAAGAATCTAGGGTTGCATCTGTGGCTAGAAAGATGTTAGCAGGAGTAATAGAGATGTAACAGAGAAAGCAAAAATATCTCTGTGAGAAAACACTGCCAGAACCAAAGATCAGGGGAAGAAAACCAAGCAAACAGCAATTCTGGCTGTGCTGTTTGTTGAAATCAGTGTGATGGAATGCCTTTCCACCTCTGCTTTTTTTTTAATGCAGCACTTAGTTTTTTGTCAAGTCCACTAATATATTTCTTAAAAATGCCTCAAGGAAAGACACATCACCAGAGATGAACTACTGGTGATACCCCTGAGCCCAGAGAGGAACAAACCACTGGATGTTGAGTAAATCGACACAGCGACACGACCCTGTCATTAGGTTTGGATTCTATTATCCAATGTCCTAAATCCCAAAAAAAAGAGCTGCAAGAGGAGGAGAACTGTGCCTTCCCCTGCTCCAGTAATAATTGGAATGAGGGAAAAGGCCGTTCCCAAACCTAAAGGTGAGCAAGTCTTGGGCACGGCCAGCGCCGAAGGCGGGTTGGCACCCAAAGCAGGGTAATTTTGGAAGACAACATTTGAGGCATGTCAGGCCTGGGGAAATATTCTTCTGGCAACCTCTCCATGCAAGAATTGGCATGGAAATGTTGTGTGTCCGTGTCAGCTCCTCTCCTGCCACAACTTTCCCAGATATCTCCACAACTTTCCACTCGCGGCTCTCGCGGCCGACTTTGCTCCCGCCCTGTGGAATTTAGGAACTGGGCTCAGAGCACCACACTGGGCTTTGGCAGCACAGCAGCAATAATTCAGCAGAGTGAAAAGGAGCTAAAAGGCATGAGCTGCTGTTCCTTGGAGAGGCCACGCTCCCTTTCTTCTTCTGGGTCATGTCACCGTACGACTTCTCTTCCCACATCTCTTCTCCTGTTGCCAGGAGAGCATTTTGGGATCTAAACTTTATAGGGGATGGTGTCTAGACATAAAAGGCTCGATGTTTCCTTGAATTTCTTTCAGGGAAGACTTTAAAAGACTATGAAGCTGACTGGCTGGAAAATTATCTTCCTTTGCCTTTCACAGACCCAACCAGTGATGGATTCCCAAATCCTTGCAGTGTTCAGACCCATGGATTATCTCCTCTCACTTATCTCATATCCAGAGTCACCAAAACTCTTCTCTTTGTAAACATTCTATTCCCCATGGGCCACAGAAACAGGTGGAAACATTTAAATTTGGATTTCTGCTTATGCTTAAGGTAATCACACAATGCTCCCATCGCAGTTGCAGGGGAGAAATAAAGTCAGGAAGTTATTTTCCTGACCAAATGTAGATGCCTGCTGTGCATGAGATCAATTTCACCCTAAACTGACTGGTTTTTCCCAGACATTATAAAGAGAGGCCCAAGGGAGTTGCTCAGAGCAGATGTCTCCTCTGGAGGTATCTGAATTTGAATGGATGAATCCTACCATGTAGATAACTGTGCCACAGCTGGAGCTGTATCTGTGTCTTGGAAAGCTTGGCAAAATTGTGCCAAGTGTTTTGACCCAGAAATCCCACATGTATAAGGACTGCCATGGTCTGTGTCAGTGACACCATTGAAATCAGACCATAAAATGGGTTAGAAATCTTGCAATTCCTTGCACAGAAAAGTAGGGAGAAATAATGATCAGCAGGATGCTCCCAGGGCTGGAGCCCCTCTGCTCTGGAGCCAGGCTGGGAGAGCTGGGAATGTTCCCCTGGAGAAGGGAAAGCTCCAGGGAGAGCTTGGAGCCCCTGGCAGAGCCTCAAGGGGCTCCAGGAGAGCTGGAGAGGGACTTGGGACAAGGGCTGCAGGGACAGGACACAGGGAATGGCTTTGTAGTGGGAAAGGGGAGATTTAGATGGGATGTTGGGAAGGAATTCCTGGCTGGGAGGGTGGGGAGGCCCTGGCCCAGTTTGGGCAGAGAAGCTGGGGCTGCCCCTGGATCCCTGGAAGTGTCCAAGGGCAGGTTGGACCCACCTGGGATAGTGGGAGGTGTCCCTGCCCATGGCAGGGGGTGGGACTTTAGGCCACTTCCATAACAAGCCATTCCAGGATTCTGGGATAAGACGGGTCTTTAACTCAACAGGAGAATTAGAAGTACCTCAGTGCTTGCTGGAAACTCTCAGAGGGTCAGACTGGGATGAAGCTGATGCACTGAATCAGTGTCCATCCAGCAGCAGTTGGGACTCCTGTGGGGCATCTCCACCTCCCCCTGTACCAGGACATACCCAGGGAGAGTCTTGGCCCAGCACGTGCTTTTCCACTCCTGTCCCCAGCTCAGGACCTCGGGCTGAAGTGGCCATTTAGAGCAGTGCCGTGGTTTAATTTGGATGTGACGGGTGCACAAATGCTCATCTGGACATGTCAAAGTACCCAGAGGGACCGTGGGACATCAGCTTTCCCTCCAATGATGCACTGACCCAAAAGATGTGGCTCCTTGGTCTTTAATTCTCATTACTGGCAAATTTAGCTTACTCAGACTCACTAATGTGACAAATCAGGGTCAGAGCTGACCCGGGAGGGCCCAGCCAGATTCAAATGAGGTCGTCAGGGGCAATCTTTGTTTTAATTCAGGGATTAAAAATACACACTCCCACCATGTTACACACCACAAGGACAAAACCAGTGACACTTAAAAAATATCACAGCTTTTAGAAAGCTGAGAAGACATTGTTTGGGATTTAACCAAAAAACATCTTTCTGACTGACACGATGCTACCAGCTGATGGGAAGTTCAGTTCTCTCCCCAACCCCCAATGTCCTATAAAAATAAGTGTTAAAAAAGAAAAAAAAAAAGAGAGAGATTGTAGTGAAAAGTCTCAAAACATCCATCACCAAAATGAAAAAACAACGTGGACATCTCACACTTAGTACTTTTGTTCTTTCCTGCCAGAACTAAGACGGAAATGTTCCAGTTTAGGATCTGGACAATAAATCAAAGAGCCAGCCTTGGAAAAATTCTTAGTACCAAGAAAAGTTTCCTTGCTACCTACAGAGATGAGACCCACTTAAAATCCACTGAAGCTTTCAGCAAGGCTTCCTTTGCACATGTGCTATTTTTTCCCCCCCTCACAATATCTCACAGCAGGTGGGAACGGGAAAAAATAGTCTGCAGCCTAGTAATTAAATAGGTTTGGTTTTAATATGCAAATTACAGCTAAATGCAACTGTCTCAGGTATATGTAATGCTCCAATCAGTGTCACACCTCAGTGCTCTGTGAGTATTTAGTCTCTCATCCCCCTGCAAGGTGTGATTATCCCTGTTGCAGAGGAAGGGCTGGAGGAGTGGAGGCACCTCCTGGGCACCCACAGACACCTTGTCACACAACACCTTTCCTGGGTGTGCCAAGGCCATTCTGGAGAATAAGTTCCCCCCATGTTTTTCCCTTTCAGGAGCTTTTCAGCCCCTCAGAACTGTGTCACCCCCTCTCCATATCCCAGCCTGGGTCCCTTCACCACGAGGTCTGGGCAGCAAGACCTTTCCAGGAGGTGGCTCCTTGTTTGTAGAGCTCATTTCTTTCATTTCTTTCACTCCCTGCTCAGGATATTTATAGAGAGCAATCACATGACGTCTCAGCTGTCACTGTCTGGGTGGAATGAGCCAAAAATCACCTCTTTGTTCCTCCCCCATTCCCCTGTCCTGGTTTGGAGCCATTTGCTGGACGACAGTGACCAGAAGATCATGGACATGGATATGGGCTCTCTCCACGATGTCAGAAGGACTTTTTGGAAGAGTATATGATGAGAGCACAAGGGGTGATGGCTTTGAACTGCCAGAGGGCAGGGTTAGATGGGATATTGGGAAGAAATCCTTCCCTTTGAGAGTGGCTGCAGATAAATATAAACCCACCTATCCTGCAGTGAACAGTGAATGAAGTGCACTAATGAGTTGGAAGAACATCTCACCTCTCTACCAAGCTGTTACAGTGCCAGCCTGGCCAGGTTTTTGGATTCCTTGAGCTGTTTCTCCTCCAAACCCAAGCCTCTTTTATTTCCATCTCAAGAGTTTTGGTGGTTAAGGAATAAAAGATGATACCCAGCACTAGGCTTACAGTGGTAAATCCCCTCTGGAGATGTTTCTCATCCATTGCACTCAGGTGTGTGACCTGCTCTGTATAACCAGGGCCAAGTGACAGTCATCATTTGTTCAGAACATGTCACTGGTGCAGTCAGCATTCTGGGATTTCAGCCCAGAGGGGGAAAAAAGGCTTTAAAAGCAAATAAAATAAACACATGTTGCACGAAGTGACAAGCAGAATAATCTAATTGCTGAGTTTGAAGAACAAAAGGAGGATCTGTTATCTGCTTAAAAGCAAAAGATGTCCCACAACTCTGATATTTGCCAGTTTAAATGTCTGTCTGATTAGTTTTCCTGTTTGTTTGCTGTGTAGCCCACTAGAGTCACTCCATCTCCAGCTCAAATTGCATCTGTGTTTCTACTTAAGCAGAATATAAGTCACCTTGGCAAATGCACAGCAGAAAATATTAAATTATGAAAAAAAAAAAAACCAACATTGGCAAATCTCTGAACAGTAACTGAGGAACAGCTATTTCACTAAACCCAACTCCAAGACATTGTGCTCTCTCACTAGGCCAAAAAAAATGTTCCTTTCTTGGGATTAAAGCAGCTCTCCTAAATGAGGCTGGCGATGATTGACGCTTTAATTGACTGGCACAATTTCATGCTTTAATAACTCTGGGCTCCTCAGTTTAGCCATGAATAAATTTAACTGTTAAGTCCTTGAGTACAAATCCTCCTGCCTGGAAGTTCCTATTCTCTCTTTAAAGTGTAAACTTGGATTAAAAAGACTCACCAAAGTGTCAGGAGCCGGGGGCAGTGATCTGCACATCCTCTGCTCAACACACTCACCAGTTCTCCCAGTTCCTGCCTTCCTGGACCACCACGACTGGCTGGAAAAGGTGGGATGTCTTTAGGAGGAGCCCTCAGGCATTTTGGTGGCTCAGCATCACACTGAAAGCTGATCAGCAATTAGTGGGATAATGAGCTTGTCTTGATGAAGAAGAACAGGAAAACATCTCCTTCCTGAGCAGCATCTTCTGGTCCCTGCCCTGCTCCCAGAGGTGACTTGCTCATATTTTGGAAAATCTTGTGTGTGACTCCAAAAGGGAGAGTTTTGGGCCAGTTTATGTCCTGCTATCTTCCATCTTTTACTTACTATGAACACCCTGGATCTGCTCTGTGGTTGCAGTGCCCTTCCTCCTCGGTTTAGAGGGTGGCAAAGGAGGGTGAAAAGCAGATTCCGTGTTTCAGGTTGTATTTTTAACATCTCAGTCATTTTGGTTTTCCCCCATGTGTCTAAATCTCCTGATTTAGCAAACACAGCTGGTTCCTGGACTGAGCACTTTTTTTCTAGAAACATCCTCCTCCTCCAGCACCTAAAGTCAGGGATATTTAAATTCATTTCAGGTTGCAGAGAAAAGAAGCTGCAGCTGCAAATTCAAGCAAGGTTCAGCATTTAGTGAAAATGCTGTGAATCCATCACTCCTTGGTGGCTTTTCTTTCCCATCCCTGTGTCACCACACACAGCAGGATCTCTCAGGCACCTCAGGCTGCATTTGAGTGCCTTTGGTCTGGAGAAACCTATTTTTTTTTCCAAACCTATCTCTGATTAAATGAGAATCACCCCCATTTCAAAGGTCTCCCCTCCAGATGCCCACCCAGCTCCACCCAGGGAAACTGCTCAGAAACTGGGATGCCTGAAAATTCCATGAATCTGTGTCTGTGGCAAAGAAGATGCCCTGAAGATGCTCGTGGGGGTTTCTGAATTTCAGAGTGACTGATCCAGATGGATTGTTGGTTCTTCCCAGATGAGCTGGAGAAAAGCAAGAGACAGAGAGGAGGTGACCAGGAAAAAACCACTACTGGGCCACTTCTGCAGAACTGGGACTTTGGAGTCTTCCCCTGGAGGAGATGGTCTCAGATGTCCCCAAGAGCTACAGCATGACCCAAAACCCTGCCAGAAACCAAACTCCCTTAACAGCATCCCTGCCTAATTAATGGGTTTTGGTGGATCACATGTCCTTGCTCCTCGTGTCAGAGCCTTGTAGCCAAAAAACAAACCCGGCAGAGATAAAAACATCATTGTTGTGCAGTTCAGCCACATCTGGAGCACTCTGTTCAATTCTGGTCCCTGCTATCCAAAAAAAGATGTGGACAGGCTGGAGAGGATCCAGGGAAGGGGGCCATGGAGGTGTTCCAAGCACTGGGAATTTGCCATGAGAGGAAAGGCTGGGAGAACTGGGTTTGTTCTTAGAGAAAAGGTGGCTCAGGGGACACCTTATCACCACATTTCAGTGTTTAAAGGGTGACTACAAACAAGTTGGGATTCCCTTTTTACAGGGAATCACGTGGAAAGCACAAGGGGTAATGGATACAAGTCATTCTGATCAGACACAACAGGAAAATCTTCCACAACAAGAACCATCAGCCACTGGAATAATCTCAGGGAAGTGGTGGATTCCTCGGGTTTTAAGATCCAGCCAGACATAGTGCTGGACCATTGTGTCTAGACAGGGCTTTTCCCAAGAAAGATTGGACCACATGATCCTTGAGGTCCCTTCCAGCCTGGCATTCTGTGATTCCCATAAATCTGGATACAGTGCTCAGCTCAGTGGTGCAGATTTACTAACACACAACTCCTGCATTAAAGCAAAGGTGGATGTTGGTAAAACAGATGGTTGGTTCTGTCAAAAAACAAAATACCTTGAGTGCTTTCTAATATCTGGGGATTTTTTCATGTTTTCCAGGACTCTTTTTGTGCTGTAGGAACAGGCTCCCTGAGGAAAACTCAAGATCCAGGCTGAGCTGAAGGGAAGTGGTTGAGTTTTTCCACTGCCCATTAAATCACAGAGATAAGAAACAAGACCCCCATCTGTTGGCTCTCCATCCATCTGGCAGGAATTTGGCCTCCAAATTATGTAAGACAGGGAACAATGTGGGGTTTTGCTGTTTTGCTCTCACCCCCTGAACCACATTGCTCTGTTTTGCTTCTGGTGTTGTAGTGAAACCTCATCTCAAACCTAAGCCTTGACCATTCCAGTCCTAAATTTAGACCTTATCCCTTTTGTTAATAAAAAGCAAAGCATGAATGTGCCATAAACAGGAAAATTCCTTGGTATTTCTGTAGCAGTGCCTGGCGAATTTTAACCATCAGATTTATCTTCTGCTTCATGTTGACCTCTGATGAATGCAGACATTCCTGGTATCAAACTCTGCACTTCTTTGCCAAGTGGAGAAGTTTTGTGGTCCCAGTGAGGGATGCCAGGGGCAGGGAAGGAACCAGCAGGGCTGGATAAATGGCTCAGAGAGTCTGGATGCAGCCCAGGGAGGATCCATAAAAAACATAAATCCATAAATCCAGCCAGAAATCCCCCACGAATCCCAGGATGGGTCAGGTTGGAAGGGACCACAGTGGAGCCACCTGGTCCCACCTCCCTGCTCCAGCAGGGTCATCCCAGAGGACATGGCATGGGATTGTGTCCACATGGTTCATCTCACTGAGTTCCTGTGTGTTTTATTCAACGTGAATTCCTCGGGTGTGCAAAGGGCTTCTGCTTTTTCCTGATGAGAACAGGTTTGCTCAAAATGGGCCCTAAAACCACACTCCCCTCCTTGGAAACCCCATCCTGGGTGGGATCTGCCAAGGGGGAATTGGTGGGGAACATCCCAAGTGAACTGCATTAGAGGTTACTGCCATAACAATGCATGATGCTGACAAACCCCAAATCTGCCTCATCTCTTAACACAAACACTCCTGGGGTGAACAGACAATATTTCAAAGAGGTTGTGGCAACGTGTCAGGAGAGGGGGGGGCTCCCAAGCATCTCCTTCCCAGGATTTTCTGAGTCACTTGTCTCTGCTCCTTGGTTTTCCCATCTGCACGAGGATGTCCAGGGATGTCCTGGTGTGGCTGTGGAGGCTCTGGCTGGCTGAGGTGAGAGGCAGGATGAAACCCAGCACCCCCACGTCATCCCTGGGACCCCCCTGTGGTGTTTCTGGGATGCAGGAGGACATCCCTGGCTCAGCCCTCAGGTCTATTCCTCCTTCAAGCTTTGCTTTAGCAAAACCAAATCACTTTTCAGCACCGCTCAGTCGGGTCACAGAGGTGTTTGCAGTGGGGTTAATAGCCATGGTTAATTAGCCAGCCTTCCCATGCAGTAGGTGAGGAACTGGAGACCCATCACATTCCCTGTCCTCACTTGGCACCCACCAAATCCAAACCCAGAACCCTCACCTTCTTCCAAAGAAAAAGATGCTTCAGCTTCAGTCTGGCCATCCCTAATGGAAAACCTGGCTCTGTTCTGTCCTGTCTCAGTGCTCTCATGACAGTGAACAAAGATCCACCAGTGGAGCTGGGAAAAATTAATTCACTTGAAGGGAAAGCAAATATGGACTGAATTGCCCCCGGCTGGTCATGGAAGAAAGGCAACGGGACACAACTGAATTCCAAATGGGAGATGCTCCAGAAGCACTTAGGGATAAATGGGCTTTCAAAAGCACTTGTTTTGAAGATAAACTGGCAACAGAAACAGGCTCTTTTCGTTGGGAATAGTGGGAGGAAGGTAAAAAATAACAGTGGTGGAAAACTTCACCAGCTCTTTTCTACGCCTCATCTGCTGCTTTATTAGTACTCCTAAATCTGTTCTGCTAAGTATAAACATCTCCAAATTTACATAAACTTCATTAAAAGCCTGTGTCTCAACTCTGCTGCTCCTGTAGCACACCCAGGAAATGGAGAACTTCAAACTCCTCTGCAGCAAAACAAGCAGCTGCAAGATAAACAAAACAACATTTTAAGGCTGTTTTTGCTTTTTTCCCGTTTGTTTATTTTTTTTCTGCAGTTTCCCTGGTTCTGTGCCTCCAAGGCTCATAGGAGACTTCTCTTTCCCTTCCTGGTCTTTTCTGCCCAAAGCTGGAGCAATGCTGCCCACCTCCTCCCAGTGCATTGAAAAAGAGAAGTGGAATCCTGATAAAACACCAAATGTGATGGGCATTGCTCTTTTGAGAGAGCTCTCATTTCCCTGCTGGTCCTGCTGCTCGTGAGGCTGATTGGAGACATCCAGGAGACACATGAGCAGATACAGGATAATTCCTCTGAGAGGTTCTGAGGGATTCGGGCTGTGCTGGTGAGGAAGAAGAGGTTGGTTGGCACTAAAACCTAAAGGAGGGTGGCTGGCTGGCCAGCCTGGAGGGTGCTTGTTTCTATTTGGGACCTCTCAAGGCTTTGCTGGGATTTGGAATCACGTCCCTGGTGCCCCCCAGTGCCTCAGTTTCCCCAGGAAGTTTGGCTCCTGTCAGATTTGGGCAGTTCTATTCATAGAATCACAGATTTATACAATGGTTTGGGTTGGAAGGGCCATTAAAGACCATCCAATTCCGCCCCCTGCCATGGGCAGGGACATCTTCCACTATCCCAGGTGGATCCAACCTGGCCTTGGACACTTCCAGGGATGGGGCAGCCACAGCTTCTCTGGGTAACATGTTCCAGTGCTTCATTACCCACACAGGGAAGAATTTTTTCCTAATATCTAATGTAAACCAATCCTCTGTCAGTTTGAAGCCATTCCCCCTTGTCCTGTCACTCCAGGCCCCCGGAAATAGTCTCTTTCCATCATTTTTGCAGGCTCCCTCCAGGTCCTGGAAGCCACAATCAGTTCACCCCAAAGCTTTTCTTCTCCAGGCTGAACCATCCCAGTTCTCCCTAAATTTTGTGCCGGATCTGCTAAAAAAGCAGGTGGACAAGCTGCTTTCCATTCATTGGTGAGGAGCAGGAGGTGATGAGGAGAATCTGGTGATGTGCCATCCCCCCAGCAAGGCATTTCCCCCTTGCTCCTGCCCTTCCCAGATGTCTCAAGCACTGCCAGGAACACAGTGTCCCCCTCCAAGATCAGCCCTACCAGTGCTCACCAGCAATAACTGTTCCCACCAGAGCTTCCCTAGGTATTCCTGCTCTTCTCCCACCTATTCCAAGCACTGCTGACAGCTTGAAGGAGAGGGTGGGTTGCTGTTTCTGCAGCTCCACCATCTGTCCTCAGCCACGATCCCTCCCCAGCTGCCTCTGCCTTTGTCCAAGGAAACCTCTTGGCATGAAAATGCTGAGCTCTGCAACCCTGAACCTCCTTTGGGAACCTCAGACCTGGTTTGTGGCCAGAAATCCTCTCCTGGACAACGGGAGAGAGACTCTTACACGTGAATAACTCTGAGTCCTGCACTTGGGCCGTGTCCTTGATGAGGGCTCTTATCACTCCTGGTCTTGTTCACCTCATCAAATGACTTAATGAGATGGATTTATTTGATAGGTTTAAGAGGTGATGCAGTCCCTGTGAAGGAAATCACTTTTCCTGCCATGTTGAGGCAGGGACAACAACCAGGATGCATCTCCTTGCCCTGTGGGTGGTTTGAGAGCGGGGCACACTGCAGGCATACGGCTTTTGGGAAACCAAATTCTCAAGGAGGGCAGTAGAACCATGACTATCTGCTGCCTGGAGAGCTGAAACAGGAGTAAAATCCATCCCAATAAATGGGAACCAAGCCAGACCCTGCTGAAGGAGGACAGGTACAAAGTAAAGGTACAGTTTGTTTGTCATTCCCAAGGGTTCTATTAATGCTCTTTGGGAAAAAATCACCTGCAAAACATCCTGGCTGTGATCACCCCTGCACTGGGGGATGTCTGGACACGCTCTTTAACAATCTCTAATCCCACAGCCACAAAACTCCCTCCCTTGCCTCGTGCCCTGTGCGATAACAGGGAAAACAAAACCCTTCACAGGAACTGGCGTCTGCAGCAAAGAGCCCTCGGGGTTCCAAGTATTTCCTTTCACTGGAGCAAATTATGTTTTATGACTATAATTAACTGGGAGCCAGTACACACCGAGCTGGTTTTAAGCTGACTCAATGCTGTCTGCAAAGCACAGTGTGATAAAACAATATTCAAATCAACTTCTTAACTAAGCTGGCGAGTGACACAATCCGGGGACGGGTGCCAAGAGTTAGTGGAGGTTTGCAAAGCCCCGGGCGCAGGGAGGGATTTCAAGGACTGGGAGTATTTCCTTTAAAGAGATGGTTTCCAATCCACAGTCTGTGAGCTGTGCATGGGGAATGGTTTCTGAAGGAGATGAGCTCCTACAGCTTCGCTGCTGTTATTTTTCTAGGGGAAAAAAAAATACCCTGAAAGCATTGGTGGCATCTGAGGTTGGAGGCCACAACTATTAGCTTAAATATTAGGGAAAATATCTTCATGGAAAGGGTTGTCAATCATTGGAACAGGCTGCCCAGGGCAGTGGTGGATCCCCATCCCTGGAGGGGTTTAAAAGCCCTGTGGATGCGGCACTTGGGGACATGGGTCAGTGGTGGCCTTGGCAGTGCTGGGAGAACAGTTTGACTTGATCATCTCAGAGGTCTTTTCCAACCTAAATGATTCAAAGATTCTACGAAAAGCAGAATCCCTGCAGACATTCAAGGCCACATTGACAAGGCCACGTTGTTCAAGGACAGCAACCTGACCTAGCTGAAGGTTTCCTTGCTCATTCCACACCCACCATTCCAACCCTTCCACGATTCTGTGCTCTCTTTCTCAGGCCTGCCCAGGTGTGAATGAGTGGAGATACCACCAGCTGAAAAAGCCTTCATTTTATGGGGGTTCTGCATTTTGGCACCTCGTTGTGAGCTACCTGCTGAGGGCCCTCTATGATCCCTGGAGGTCATGGCTGTGCCACCAGTGGAGCTGGAGAGCAGGTCAGGCCACTCTGAGAGATTCTTGGTAGTCCAGGGACACAGGGTGGAAGATTTTATCATGACAGAAGTGATTCAACCTGAAGCAGTTGCAGCTCCAATGCCTCGGGATGATCTGCTGAAAGTTTGGACTCATTAGAGCTTCCAAATGCTGGGAATGGGATAAAGAACCTGAAGGTTATCCAGAAGGTTCCTGTGATTGCACCAGCCCTAAAGTCATGCTCTCCACCTCCTTCTCTCCCTGTATGGCATGGCCATGCCTCCAGTGGGGCTCATAATAGCTATTCATCACCACTTCTTGGAAAACAAAGTGGTTCTGAAAGGGTTTGACTTTTATAAAACCTGTAACTAAACCTGTCCCTCAACAGGATGCCTTTCCTTTAACAGACTGTTTTCTTATTGCTGCAGGTTATTATGTTGAACCCACAGAACTGCAAACCAGCTTTCTCTGTGATAAAAAGCAAATTATAAAAGGACTGAAATTGAAATCAAGCTTTTCATTTGAACGAAGAGGAAGAATTTTTCTTTGGTGTGACAGAAAACTTGCGTTTTTTGTTCATGGGTAAGTTTGGAAAGTTGATCCCACCTGGAACAAAACTCCTTGGTGAGATGACAGATTCCTGCACAGCCAAAGGCAACGATCCAACCCTTATTTCCTGATGTGGTAACGAGAGTCACCTCCATGCAGAGCCAGCTCTGTTGACTCCTGTGGAGAGGTGGGGTTTGTTTGCTTGCCAGTGCTCATAAATATTTCAGAATTAGTGAAAATTTCATGTTCTATATCAAGGTAACAAATGCAGTTTATGTCCACAGAAATTGCAGGGATATCTGGAGAGTTCTCAGCGCAAGGAAAGGAGATTTCAGACCTGCACTGAGGCAGGACAGAGGGGATGAGAAGTTTCTGTGGAAAACCATGTGGTCATTGTGTGCTTGTGACCTATTCCAGAGTCTGGGGATCCAGGACAACTTTGGGTCTCTGAGACAGAAGCTGAGTACCCACTGCTCACAGGGGCTGTGTAAATGTGCAGGAAGAAGAAGCATTTGAGATGCTCCAGGGTAACATTCCTGCTTTATCTCCTTTACCCTCCTCCCAGAGGTGCTGCAATCCCATTGCAGATGTGGTGGAACCCGACACATCTGTGTGGACAACCAGCCCAAGCTCCCTCAGGATGTGCTCAGTCACTTACTGGATGTCTGTGGTTCCATCTACCAGATGAATCTCACTCCTGAAGGATGAAATCCCCCACCTCCCTGGACCTTGTCATCTCAGGAGGCTCTGGAACAGTCATGGATGCCTTCCACTCCCTCCTAAGGAACAGGTCATTGCATCACTGTGGTCCCCATCAATCCCACACTTGTCACTCTTTTTTTTTTCCTTTAATGAAAGTGGACAGAAGAGAATAATGACTTCACTGTGCCTGACCCTCTGGCTGGGATGAGACACATTTCCAGAGAGCACAGGGGACATTAACCTGTCTCCTGGCCTCTTGACCCCATTTTGGGAGTTGCAAAGGAAGCCTGGGCACAGCAATTATTGATCCTAATCCCTTTTTTCCTCTGCTGTGAAGACTCTGAAGCTTCTACTGACCCGTTCCTGTCCAGTGAGGGATCTGGTTTCCCACAGTCCAGATGGATATTAGCAGTGGCAGAAGCTGTCTGGATGAGAAGCAAAAAAAGAGATATAGCTGGAGGGCAGCTATTACATCCAAAAAGATGAAAAATAAAAAAAAAAACCTAATAAAATTCTAGCAAACTTCCTGGGGGAATGGCAAGAAGGGAAATAGGCTTTCAAAGAGCAGATGTGATTTTTAAGGCAAGGATACACTTCCATTTAGCAGGTTGTTGCAGGCATTTGGGATATTGCTGTCCTCCAGCTGTTTGTGGCCATGGCTGGGCTGGACAAGGGGCCAGCAGGATGGAGCAGGATGGACATCCCAGTGTCCTCTTCAAGCACAAAGTCTGACTGCTTTGCTTAAGCCGCTCCTCCAGCACCTCAAACTTACTCCTGGGGCATCTAAAAATGACCATTTTGTTCCTCTGCTTCCTGGAGGCCACAACTTCTCCCCAAAACACTCAAGTGAAGAGCTGGAGGGAACTCGTCCTGACTCCCTCCCCTGCTTTCCAAGGACACACGGGATGAGTCTGCAGCATCCTGAGCTCTGACCTCAGCACCCTCTGTGCTATCTTTCCTGAGCTTTGACCCCGCTGGGATAAATCCCATCCTTCCTGCTCTCCAGGGTGTCACCAAGCATTGGTTTCTTGACTGTGGAGCTGTCCAGGTGCTGAGAGACAACGGGGCAGCAATAACGGATCACTTTGTGGCACCAATCACTATTTATTTCCCCTACTTCTTCCCTAAACTGTGAGTTCTGGAAAGTGTTGTCATGGCTACTGAGGAATGAACTTGACTCCCTTTGGCAGCCTTTGTTCCCTCCAAGTGAGCTGATCTCAAATATTGTATTTATTTCTTGAGAGGAGCTTCTTCTGCAAGTCTTTCTCAGCTGAATACAGAGGGCACAGCAACAGCCCGAGCCTGCTCTGCTGCAGGGATTTTAGTGCCCCTGGGTGCTCACAGCAAAAAACTCTTTCATTGTTCCCTTCTTTCCCCTGCCACTTATCCAAAGGTCAATCTCCTGTGAGGTCCTGTAACCTTCTCTCTCTTGATGTGTTACAAAATATTCTGACCAATGGTTAAAATCTGTGTCTTTTTATTTTAATGGAACCTCCACTGGAGGATAAATTCCAAAAGGGTTTTCAGGAGCACTGAAATATATCTCGTGGTTTTGGCTCAAATGAAGGCATGACATAATTCCACTAAAATCAATGAAATTGTACTCTGGGATGCCTCTCAAAAAAGCTGCATAGTTTATTGCTACTTATTGCTTACCCTTAATCTTTTTCAATATGATCCGAGTGTTGGATCTATCACAAGGAATTCCCAAGGGTTTTGAGCAACTCCATGGATGGGGAGAGTTACCCCACTTATTTCAGTTATTTAAGCTGCTGATCATAATGTGATACCAGTACATGTGGGAAAGGAGCAGATGCTCTCCCAGGGAGTGTAGAGTCAAAACAGATGATGCAGATCTATGGCAGATAGTGATTTCTGTAGCTGTCAATATCAACAAAAATAATCTGGTGTTTTATCAGGAAAGCTGCTCGTCACCATTCAATAAACACTTCCTTAACAGTTGTTAAAAACAACCAAAAAAAAAGTTATTAAAGTCAAACATGCAAAAATAAAGAGATGTGCAAATACAGACTTGAGGAGCAACGAGGTGGTATTGGGGTCAGAAGAGCCTGCAAGACTGAATGTCTCTGGCACAGCCATGCTCAGATCCCCACTCTCCAAGAAAGTGCCCTGTTCCTCCTGCAGAAAGGCTTTGGGAAAGGGCAGAACTTGGAATGGTGGGTTGGGTCTCAGCAAAGTCTCTTAAATGTAATGGGGACAATATAAATTAAGTCTCATTCTATTAAAAGACAAGTAGAAGGAAGAAGAACGTGCCTTTACTCCTGTTTTCTCTGAGTGTTCATTTCATAGTAACCTCCTTTAGTTTACTGTACTCAAAGCTGCATTTTCCTTTGAACTTCACAGCTTTCAAATGTGTGTTAACATCAGTACCTCTCATCCAGCCATTGACTGAAGCACATCTGAAGATGAAAACATTTCCCTCCTATCTCTGCTTTCCACAGTTGCTTATTCATTTTGTCGTTGCTGCTATTTTTTTTTCACTAAACATCTTTCCATTGAAGGATTTCTGATTCTTCCAAAACTGGCCACACAGGGGGCTCATAAACCTGACATGTGGAAAGAACACTCAGCCTCACTGAAGGACTGGAGTCTTTTTACAGTGCATTAATCCTGTCAGGATTTGAGTTCCGTGATCTATTCCAGCAAAGCATGAACCACTCAGTGTTAACTGCACAAGGATTGGAAATGGCACTTTTGGAACGCCCTGAATGGCCTTGGAGGTTGGTGTTGCAGCACCTAAATTACAAGGGAAAACTTTTCTTGGATGTTCAGTTGAAGGACAGCTCAGAAATACTCCCCAGCACCATCAGGTGCAGCAGGGAAGCTGCAAACTCCTGTGGATTCTCACTGATCCATCGTGCCAGCTGGAGTGGTCCCTTGCTCCTCATCACCCCTGGCATCTGCACTCACCTGCTCTCCCACCTGGGACAGGACTTGCATTCAAATAATAGGAAAAAAATGGTTTCCCATCCCAGGAGAAGACAGGATTTCAAAAATATTCCCCTTCCTTTTGAAGGCAAAACGGATTCTCTGATGTTTGATGCAAACTCACAGCTCTCCCAAGTGATGAACGAGGTGGAGGAACCTGAAAGTGAGGTCTCCCCTCTGCATCCAAACTTTGCTCCTCTTCTTTACCTCAGGAGGAACCCACAGACTGTTATCTCGCCCCAAACCTGTCTGTTTTACTCTGAAAAGTCCAGCTTTGGTGGAATTCCCTTTTCATTCCTACCCACCAGTGATGCCTTTGAGTCTAAAACAGAAAATCTAAGACTTGGTATTGAAGGAGAGACTTTCCCCATGTGAGGACAGTCAAGAAATGGACCCTTGGATGTTTTCAAGAGCGGAGTGGATACAGCTCTGAGCAACCTGGTCCTGCCACAGAGCTGACCCTCCTTTGAGCAGAAGGTTGGACCAGAGACCTCCTGAAGTCCCTTCCACCCTGAACTATGTTAAGATTCCATGATATTATGACCCTGTGGTCTTGTTAGGGAGTAGCCCATCACTTCCAGGAGCTTCCAGGGGTGTAAAGAGGAATCCTGTGAGGAAGTTGAAGGCACAGAAGTCTCTGTGCCACTGTTCATCAGCACAACCTCTGTGCAGCCCTTGGGCTCCTTCAAATCTGCAAGGTTTCCTTTGCCTTTTCTCCTAAAATACACTGAAAATGGGGCCACTGGTGAGGACTGTAATGACTGGGAGAATTTCTGTTCTCAACACCGGGCTCTTGCTCAAGACTGCAGTAGAATGTCCCCCTTGCTTTCCTCCTCTGCTCTCCTCTTGTTAAACACAGGCAGTTTGCAGCTGAAATATTTATAAATGATTTAGCTCTGTGCTGTGCTGAGCCACTGAAATAATCATTGCTTCTCCCCCACATCAGGACTTCACACCAACGGGGATTTGGACATGGGGCAGGCAGGTCTTTTGAACTCCTTATTGTAGGTTTTATCCTTCCCCCTCTCCTTCCATCTGCGGGAAAACGCAGTAATTCACCTGTCCCCATTTCTGGATGTATTTGCAGGCACTGAAGAGCTTGACCACTCACTGTTAATCAATAGAGCTGGAGTGTAGCCATCAGTCTATTACTGTTTCAAGCTTCTTCAAAGCAGAAAATGTCTGGAAAAATGAAAGGCAGAGATGAAATACACACATTTCTCTGGTAATATTTCAGAGGCAAGGGCGCAGCGGTAGCTTTCCTTTTTAAGCCTGTACCCTATATATAAAATATATTTGAGGGATTTGGAGAATGAAGAAAAATTAAAATAATTAAGGAGCTGACAGAACTGACTTAGAGGCAGAGGAAAAAGAGAATTAAACAAGTGCAGTGTGGTGGAGCATGTCTGGCAGGGATGGGAGTGACCTGAGCCACCAACCCCCGGCTCTGCTCCGGGCACATTTGCACCTTTCTCCTCAACTGGTGGGACACCAGGTGGGGCTGCAATGGTCTCCTGAAGGTGCCAAGACCCATCACACAGAGTCCTGTGATCCAGGGGTTAGAGTTTTCCAAATTTAAAGTCAATCCAGGGCTGAAGTTTTCATCCCGGTGCCTCAGGGATCACATGCAGACTCTCTCCGTGTAGGTGAAGTCTCTTTTTTGGGATGTAAAATCCCAAACAGTGGCTTGAAAAAGGGAGCAGTTCCAGTGGCATCTTGGCCTGCCTGGACCACGCACTTGCCTCCAGGTGACATCAAACCTTCACCTGCAGGGACATCAGCAAGAAATAGAAGCTGAGACAGCTTCTGGAAGTCAGGGATGTGCAAAGCCTCTCCACGAGTCCCAGGTTATTTTAGGACCACGGCAGTTCCTGTGAGCACGTCTGTGCTCGAGGCAGCAGATGGAGGATGCATAATTTAAAATAGGAGTGACCAGATGAAGGTTTTTCCATCTGTTTTTCAAGCGTAGCAGTAGGACAAATCCTCTCACATCCGATAAGACTCACCCAGGAGCTTCGCTTCCAACAGAGAAGTTGTGCAAGCCCAGACTTTCAGAGGGTCTTCCCTCCTCTCTGATAAAGGACAATCTTCTCTTTCCCATTCCAAGCGCTTCTTGGCAGCAAGAATCCTAATAAATCCTCAGGATCCCTGTCCTCATTTGGATCAGGAGCCCAGTAAAAAAAGAAAAAAACAACATTTGATGTTTGCCAAGGAGCAACTTTATCTGCACCTTCAGTCTGAGTCAAGAGCCTTTCACAGAATGTCAGTGTAGTAACCAGTCCTTTCTCTCCTGAAAATCTCCTTCAGTCACATGTATTTCCCTGGAGATGACTGTGCATTTTATGGCACATGAACCATTTGGATGAGATTCCACACAGGAGATGGCTGGACATCCTCCACTGAAATCACAGAATCCCAGAGTGGTTTGGGTGGCAAGAGACATTAAACACCATCCAGTTCCAACCCCTGCCACGGGCAGGGACACTTTCCACTAGTCTTCAAGTTATCTTTTCATGAGGAATGTTTTATGTGAAAGACATTTAAACACATGGCTGAGGAGATTCCAAAGCTCTGTGTGTATTATTAAATGCCTTTTGGATTATTTCATGACACAACACATGACTGTATCCAAAGCTCCAAGGCACTGGTAACACCCAGACCATGTGCAAGTGTTGGACCCTGAATAAACCAGCTGAGACCAGGGCCCCTCTGCAGCAGTGCTGCAAAGACAGAAAACTCCAGGATCCAGGGATTTATCACCTATTGGGAGAAACAGATCTGTGGGTGTGGAGAGAACGTGGAAAAGAAAGTTGGTGGCATCTCCATCCTTGGAGGTTTTTAAGACTGGGAGAGGCAAAGCCCTTATCAACATGACCCAGCACCAGGGACAGTCCAGCTTTGAGCAGGAGGTTAGAGTCAAGACTTCCAGACACCCCATCCATCCATTGTCACTTTGAATGCCTCTAGATTCATTTTTATTCAACCTAATGAGCACATGGACCCCTGAGATGCCATCCCTGCAGTGATGATCTTCACAAGTCTAACTTCGGGGGGGGGTTTCCTCACCTCCCTTAGTGAGATCAGCCCACATTCTCCTTTATTTCCAACGTCTGCCTCCATCCCAAGGAAGTGCTTTTCCTCTAACACGATTAGGTACTCATTGGCAAGCTGCCTAGAAAGCAAAAAATCGGGGTGGAAAAGTGGATTTTCCAGTGGTGAGAACTAAGAGCGCACTGGCCTCACTTCAAAATGTTTGCACAGCTGAAATCTCTGTGCCCTGAGAGATTCAGAGGAAGAGATTCCTCACCCTCCTCCTCATCCTGCTGCAAGGATGTGTTTTTCATTCAAGGAGGTTTATGAAGGTCATTGCTCACTCCAGATCAGTTTGGCCACTTGAAAGCTGCCGTGGGCTACGATCCTTCTTATGCCTTTTGCAGACACTGAGCCATCTGGACACCTCCAAAAGGCATCTGTTCACTCTGGTTTCTTGCTGGGATGGAGAGGCTCCTCTGTGAGCTGAGAGCCAGTGGAGATTATCCCGTAATTTTGACTCCATAGGATGGAGTCACTCAAAACTAACATCATGTGAAAGGGTTGGTTACCAACAGGATGAGTCTGTTGTTCCAGCTGGAAAAGTTGGAAGTATCAAAGTCAAAAACATGGGCTGTGGCAGAAACAGCAGTAAATCCATGATCTTATGGGTCTTTTCCAACCTAAATGATTGTGTGAAGGACTGGGGAGAGCAACACCATCCCGAGGGCAGAACCTCTGTCAGGGGTCTAAAGATGGGATATCTAAAGATATCCCAGGGCTTGGAGAAACCTGGGGTAGTGGAAGGTGTCCCTGCCCATGGCAGGGGGTGGAACAAGAGGATTTTTAAGGTCCCTTCCAACCCAAACCATTCCATGATTCTATGATTCCATGATCCCATGGGCTTATAGGAACTTCATATGGCTGGAAACAAAATGGGACAGAAGGGAAGACACAACTTTAGTGAAGACAGGTGATCATCTGACAAGCTCATAAAATACTTGTGCTCACCATGAGAGATCTGTAGAGCTGCAGGAAAGATCTACAGCATCTGCTCAGAAGCGGGACCCATTTCTAGACCTTTGTACATTTTTTCCAAACCTATTTCTGATCCCTGCTCCCAGAGAGGGCCTAAAATACCCACAGAAAGTTCCAAGTATTTTTCCAGCCTTTAGTGCTTCCTCAGCACAAACCTAAATTCTCAATCCTTAGTGGATAACAAGTGCACCCAGTGAGTCCTACACATCCCAGTGCTCTGACTACAGGAGTCTGATCTTTTCCTTTCCTCCTAATCCTGCTCCTTCCTAAATAAGTTATCCCAGCTCATTTTACCATTCCTCATGTGCTGGCTAAATGGATTAGTCTTCTTCCCACTTGGACACACTCTCCAACTCCTCAAGCTCCCTTTTGGAAAGGGAGCCAAGTCTGGACACCAAACTGCATCCAAGACGGGTCCAGTGTGAAGCCCATGTCAGTCCTCCAGTCCCTTCCACCCTGTGGGAGAAGAAGCCAACAGACACCACTCCAACTGTCTCCACCATTTGTCCTGGAGATTGGGAGGGAGGATTTTATCACAGTCCTCCTGGGTTGTTCTACCAGCAGATGTCCAGAGAATTTAAAGTGTACATCAGCACTGCTGGCAAATTAAGAGAGGACCAGTGGACCAGAGGATCATCCTCCAGAAAGGCTGATCCTACCACCTACCTGATCCAGATGGAACTGGTGAAATGCCTAAAGATCCCAGTTCTTGCCTTTGGTTGTTTCTGTTAAAATGTTTGAGACAATCTTCTCCCGTGGCTGAAATGTTAACAGAGTTTATTTCCACTTTTATCTTCCCCTCTTCTTTTCCTGGACCACAGAGCAAGTTTGTGCATAAAATAACAGCTCATCTTCTTTTAACTTGCTGAAAAAACTACAACTGCCTCAGCAACCCCTTCCTGCCTTCAGGCCATAACACTGGCAAACAGAAATGTGGAAAAAAAGGACAAGTAATGGGAGTTTTACCTTAATCGATGGCAATGCACTCAAGGAGCACATGTTTGCTTTCACTGGGATTGATTCCAGAGTATGTTCTCCTAATTACCCAGAGCTGAGACCTCTCCAGTCGTGTGTTTGAGTGCCAGGGGCTGCATGTGATGGAGCTGAGTTGGCTCCCTGGGCTTCTTAGTTAAAGCTGCCTGAAAGTGTATTTTCTGAAGTGGTTTCCATGTGGGAATGGGTTGGGTTCACCACTTTGAGAGGAGATGTTACAGAGTCACAGAGTCACTGAATTTTCTGAGGTGGAAGGGACTCACAAGATCATCAAGTTATGGATGTTTGGTGTGGGGAGGGAAATCGAAAAGGATGGCCTTGCCCTGAAGTGTTTGTCCCTGTAAAACAAAATGAAGCTTCTTGTTTCTGGGTTTTATCCCCCTCCTTTGTCACCAGTATTACCAGATTAGGGTCTATCTTCTCGTGGCAGCTATCAGAATAGAACACTTCAAAGGCATTTCCAAGCTGGGATGTTCATTTCACGGGGAAATTTTTACTTTTCATCTTTCCATGGCAAAACCTGGCCCTGAACTTCAGGGGAAAATTGCCATCTCCAGCCTGTGCTGCTGCCAACCCTCAGAAGGGGAAGGGATGCTCAGCAGTTCCCAGAAATGATGTTGTAGCTGTTGCTTCTCCTTTGCACTCCCCGGGCACTCGGAGCTCTCTGAGGCACAACAGCTCTTCCCATGGATTCCCTGCACTTTGCTGTCTTGCAAGGAGAGAGTTTGCCCTAGAGAAGGACATTTTTCCTTTCCNCCCTGGGCAGCCCCTGCCAAGGCCTGACCAGCCTTTCCATGAAGAAATTCCTCAATATCCAACTTAAACCTCCCCTGGCCCAGCCTGAGGCCGTTCCCTCTCCTCCTGTCCCTTGTTCCCTGGGAGCAGAGCCCGACCCCCCCCGGCTCCCCCCTCCTGGCAGGGATTGCAGAGAATTCCAGGTGCCTTTGGATCCTCCTTTTCTCCAGGCTGAGCCCCCCCAGCTCCCTCAGCTGCTCCTGGGGCTCCAGCCCCTTCCCTGGACATGCTCCAGCCCCTCAGTGTCTCTTGTCTGAGGGGCCCAGAAGTGCCCCCAGCACTGGAGGTGCAAAATGTGAGTCCACACAGTTCACACAGAGGTTTGTTTCACAACCTTCTTCCCCCTCCCAGATGTCCATGCTGGACACCCCTGGCCATTTTTCAACGTGATCCATGTCCCATCACAGGCATTCCCAGCAAGTGGCTGCAGTGCTTGAGGCCACACGTGGTGGCTTCTTCCCATCCCAGGAGAGGATGGAATCAACTGCCCATCACATTATGGTGACTCAGTGATGGCTGCAGCTCCCTCCTGCCCCCTCTCACACACACATGCACGTGCCTTGCCCAGCTCTCAAACTCTGCACGTTTTCCCCTTGCACCCAAAACCCCTTCAGTAAATCCTCCTCCCTCCTCAATCTCTTTTCCACCCTGTAACAAAGCAAAGCAGCTGTGCAAAATGCATTCCCAGGGCTGCAATGACTGTGGATACTCGAGTCCTGGGGGCTTTGCTGGGGCTGTTTGATGGCAACATCTGCCTTCCATGGCACAGCAAAAACAGGAGTGCCAGCAATGAATCGTGTGCACAATGAGGTGCTGGAAGGGGCAGGACTTGCAAACAGCACCTTAGAGGCACAGGAACTGAGGAGTTTGATGAGAAAAGCTGGTTTATCTCACTGTTGGGTCTGGGTTTGTGGGTGGGTTTCCATCTGTCCTCCCTTGCCATGTGTGGGTACATTACAGCCCCCCTGAGAAGCACCATTTGTTGGGATGTGGAGGATCTGGGACAGTGGGACTGGGGGGCTGGAAGGGCTGGAGGCCCCATTTAGCTGCAGGCAGCTCATCCATGAGCAGCCAGCAAAGCCCTCCCTTAAACATGAGCTTCCCAAACACTTGGGTACAGGATAAACCACCCCTGCCTTCCTCTTCAAAAGCCACCAGCCCTCAACTCTGGAGGAAATGCAGCCCAGGGAGGCTTTCCAAGTTTTTTCCCCCTCTTTTGGCTCATTGTGCCTCTGAGCACTGGAATAGGCTCCCCAGGGAATGGGCACTTCCCAAGGCTGCCGGAGCTCCAGGAGGGTTTGGCCACCAGGGACAGGGTGGGATTGTTGGGGGGTCTGTGCAGGGCCAGGAGCTGGGCTTTGATCCTTGTGGGTCCCTTCCAGCTCAGGATATTCCATGTTCAACACTTGTTTGATTCAAGGATCTCTGTATTTGCCTTGCACAGGATTTGCAAAAGCCCTGGACAGGTTGAATAGGACCTTTGTGCTCGTGACATTTCACTCAAAATGTACATTTTGAAGGTTGGCACGAACTCAAAATGTGATATATAGCCCCAAATCATGGCTGAGCTCTTGGTAAGAAAGGTCTTCTCTGAGCCAAAAGTATTTATGTGGGATAATGAACCCAAAGCAAAGCCAGCTGTGGACTTGGAGGCACTGGCTGGTTGTAGGAACCACCAATATTCCAGATGTGTGTGCTCAGAGCACCTCAAACCAGTGCAAACCTTGAGCATTTGGTGTTCCCTCCTTCAAAAAGTAAGGAAGACATGAAGTTTGGGTGAAACCTGTCTATCCTGGAACTTTGGGATGTGGTGGACAACCAAGTTTTCCATAAAATACCACAGATAAGGTAAAAAGCCCTCAGGATAATGGTGTCCTGGGATTTGGTGGGCACTGGTGGAGGAGAGAAAGCCCCTTAATCCCTGAGCTCGTGTTGGCTCTAACAGGATTAACCACTGATAAAACCGGGTTCTCACTGGTCTGACTTAGTTCTAAGCAGCAATTCCTGCAGGGAGGGAAGGAACACTGGAGAAGTGGCATCTCATGGAATGTGCAGAGATTTTAAATCCCTCTTTATCCTCCAAGTGGCAAAGGCTGAATTGATTTTGTGTGGGTTTTTTTTTATTTTAAAGGGGCTGGGGTTCTCCTGCAGAAGGAGGGTCTGGGGAGAAGGAGGAAGGGTCAAATTTAACTTCTACAGCAAAAAAATTCCAAATTATGCCTGAATCCAGGCAGGACCAAGGGAGACGATTCCAACCACTGCAAATTCTCCTCAGAAGCCCTTTTATCAAAGCTGCTTTCATTTCCAAGCTCCTTTGGAGATAGGAAGGTACCAGGAGGATATTTTCAGCCTAACATGAAAGCACCATTTTTTTCAAGCAGAGAAGAACTATTTGGGTTTTTTTTCCCCCCCTTTCTGTGCACTGCCCAAGGAACATGTCATCAGTTCATCCCTGTGCCAAACCTTCCTTATTTACATGTATTCCCAGGAGGGGATTGACTAAGCTTTCCATTACTCCACAGCATTTGGCTCCTGCACAAAACCACTACAAGGCTTGGAGGACTGAAAATATATAAGGTTATATGAAGGCGGAGGGGGACTGAAGTTGCTGTCAACTAAAAGTGACTTTTTTTCCCACCCTAGTCTTCTTAAATAAATTAACGATTATTAACTTTCCTATTTTGAATGGATCCCAGGAAGGATTCTTTCTAGACCTGTGAAGTTATGGTTTGGTCCAGCAACTAAATGACCTGTGTTTCAAAATGCATTGATTTTTTTTGTGTCACTTGACCCCTTTTCTGCCTGGAAATCATCCCACCAGCTCCTGAACTCTGCTCTGTCCTGGCAGGAAAAAAAATAAAAATCTTCCATCTGAGTTGTAATAAACACAATTATTTTTGGCTTCATTGTATTTCTAAGAGAGCCACAAAGAACATAAATTCAGTTATAAAACCCCAGGATATCCAAGAGAGCCGGAATACAAAAACTCTGCATGTGGCAAATACAGTCTGACAGCTGCAAAATAAATAATTCCTGACTCTCAAGGAATCGGAGCAGAAATCAGCCCCAGCCATAATCTCTGGGTTGTAAAGAAAAGGATTTCAGAAGCTCAGGAAGGGAGTTTATCACCACACTGCACATTTTCCATCTTTACTGCAGGATAAAGCAAACTGTCCACAGCCATCCCTGTTCCCAGGGTGTCTCCCAGGGTATCCCAGGCTGGGATAACTTTGCAATCCCCTTGTTGTGGCACTGACAGTCCTCCTCTTAATCCAGCTGACACCACGAGACACCGAGTGCCTTTAATTAACAAGGAGGGAACAGCAGGAATTAAACCTTAAGGTCTGAGTCATTAACAATGGAGAGCATTTAGACAAGTGGTTTTCCCTGCAGTGGGGTGTTATGATTAATTATAATGATGGAGCAGGCAGATATTCCTGGGGATCCATAGCAAGGTATTAAATATTGCAGGGGAATAAACGTGCACTTGGAATGCACAAGAAAGGCTGAAAATGATACTGCTCCCTTTAGGGCCTGGCACAAATAATCCATGTGCATGTTCCCAGACTTTGTCCAACCCTCTGGCTGCTGGGGAGGAGATGTCCAGCTCCCAGCTATCCCAAGAAAACACAGAAATACTGTGCTCCATGATTAACCAGCATGCCATGAAATATATATATAAATATGTATTTTAGGGATATCTATATTTATTTTTTTCCAGAGTTTTATAGCTAGATGGCAAGGGGTGATGTGTGCACAGGTGAGGTGCCAGAGGGATGGGTTGGAAGAGCAAAGGATCATGCTTTGCTCGTCTTCCCAAGGCACTGGGAAACTCCTTTATCCAGCACTTCTTAATCACCCCTGTCCTGGAGTCCAACACAGATGGAGTCAGGACCTAAAACCTGTGTGGGTTGGAGGTTTTGAGTGTTTGGGTTCTGCCAGCAGAGGTTGAAAGGGAGCCTGGTCACAACTTGTGGATTGGCTTTGTTCCACTGGATCTGTACTAATCCTTCCCTGCATCACTTGGCTGCAGGAAAAGGGGCATTTATTGATGGATTATTGCACCTTTTCAGTGCTCAGAGAAAGATGGAGACAAACCTTCTCTCAGCGCCTGTTGCAGGAGGACAAGGGGTGATGGCTTTAAGCTGAAAAAGGGTTGATTTAGCTCAGCTATAAGGAAGTTTTTCACTATGAGGCTGATAAACACTGGCACAGGTTGTCCAGAGAGGCTGTGGCTGCCTCATCCCTGCAAAGATCCCAGGTCAGGTTGGACTGGGCTCTGATGGAGTTGAAGATGTCCCTGCCCATGGCAGGGGGTTGGACAGGATGGCCTTTAAAGGTCACCTGTCACCCAGGTACCCCTTTCCAGAGCTTTTCCAACACTCACTAAAGCATTTTTAAAAGCTTCACTCGAATTTCTTGTATTTCTCAGTGCTGCTCTTTATGGAACCTCATTCTGGGGTCCTGCTTTGCCCTCATCACCCAGTTTGATCTGAACTGACATAAGGACATTGGTCCCAAGCTCATTTTAAATTGCAGCCTCTAAACCCTCTTCTTTCCCTTCCAAAATAAAGCCTGAAATACCTTCACCTCCGTGACTCACTGTGATATTATGTGTCCTGCCTCATTGCACATTACACCAGTAATCTTTTTCTCAGCTGCAAACACCACTGTCAACAATTTTGTCTCATCAGCTGGGTCATTGGCAAAAATGTCATGGCCAGAAAGGGCCCTCCAGGAGGAGCCACAATATCCATTTGTTATTCCAGCATCAGCTCTGCATTGATTTTGGCCAGGGAGCCAAGGATAAGGCCATGACCCACCCCTTCCCCTGCAGTGCTGGGGTTGGAGACTGATTTTTGGACAGGCAGCACCACACAACATTCCTGCACCAAGTGAAACGCTCAGCTCGGCTTCCCAACATTCCCTCCTCCTCTCACCCACACAACCACTCACACTTGATTTATTTAAGCCCCCGGAGAACAAACCACCAGAGAAAAAAATAAATTATCTCTGAGGCAACGTAGAAAAAGCAAAGGGATTGTGGCCAGAAAGTCTGCAGAGCCCAGGAAGGGGTTGAGGATGTGGTTGGGACCACACTGGAGGATGCAAAGTGCCTCTCCAGCACTTATCTCATCGAGGCACAGCTCTCACACCTCTCCCACACACCAGCCCTCCTGCAGCCCAGCAGGGTCTGAAACACAAAATAGCCCCAAACTTGAAAGGGAATTATTTATTTATCCTGCTGCGAGATGGTTTTAATTAAGGCTGCAGCCAGAACTCTGCCTGGGATTCATAACCAGAGTTAAGATGCCTCATTATTGATTCAAGAGCCTACAAAATTTGGATGGGCTGTTCTGCAAAGTGATGCTGTTTATTGTAATTAAATTGGATAGGATTAAATTCCTGGAGTGATGTCTTCACTCAGAAGGACTTGGTGACCCACTGACTCTCCAAGTGATCCTTGTATTGCCTCCAGAGACCAAGAAAACCTTGGAGGTCTGAAGCCTCTGGCTCCTGGAGTCATGAGAACCTTCACCACCCCAAAAATACCAACAGCTGAGTGACCTTGATTACAGGGAAAAGTGCAACACCTTGTCCACATCCCCTGTGCACAAGGAAAAGGGGGGAAAACCCAAATTATTCCTGTGTCTGGGAGGATTTGCACATCTTTGGAGCCAAACTCAGCTGCTTGGTGTATTTGACTCATGGCTTGAACCTCCTTAATTGGTGCTACCAAATATCTTAGGAGGAGTGTGCAATAATAATAAACTCAGTCCAAAAATCTCACAAGACCTATTCCTGGCTGGAATATGGGGGGAGGAATATCATCCCAGCCCACTCCGAAGCAGTTTTCATCAGGCAAGGTTTTCTTTCTCTAGTAAGACTATGTTTCCATTTTGATGTGATTTTAAAATTAAAAAAAAAAACCCAACATAAAATCTAAACTGTTATAGCAATTTTTCATTTGTTTGAAAACCACAATGAGCAAATATTTTAGGAACAGCTGCTGCAAGGGGAAAAAAAAAAGGGAAAAAAAAACAAAAGCTGTGGAGGCAAAAAAAAGCAAAAAAGGATTTTCTTCAGGGAAAAAAACGCCTCTTCACCCAAAGCTCATGTCTGGCCTTTTTCTTAAGAAAGATAAAAAAAAAGACACGGTTCAGTAAAAGCTGAACATTCAAAAGGGTGTGAAATGAGATGGTGTGAGCATTAGCCCTGTTCTGACTCTTTCAAAGTCTCAACTCACCTAATAGCTCTGTTTCCTTTGAGCTCGGAGACAGAGGAAACAATTTGTACAAATGATCGCTTGGAGAAAGGCCACGGCAATTTGTAAATGCTAATCAGGCTCTACCTGCCAGTCACGGCCCCTTCTCAGGAGTATCTGTGCTCTGCAAAGGCAGCGAGTCAGAGCAGGGTATCTATTCATAGGCACAAGCCAAAATAGATGTATTTTCTCTGGTCAGAGGCACCACAAAAGCATCTTCCTTCAAATTATGCAACCCTTGCTATCAGCGGTGATTCACGGATGCTGGCTGGGATAAATGTATAAATAGATAAAGCTGATCTCTGGGACATTCCTGAGTCATCTGGAAGCCAAGCTTTTCTTTTGGGGGACAGTATGACCCAGCTTTTCCCTTTGTCTGTTGTACTACTGTGAATATTAGATGTGTGTGTGTGTGTGTGCCTGGCAAAATCTGTAAAAGGGTATTTGCAATGTTGCAAGGATTTGTATGGCCAGAATTAATATCAAGGTTAGAACTAAAGCCATGCAAGAATTAATACCAAGGCTAGAATTAATAGCAATGCAAGAATATCAAGGCTAGAATTAATAGCAATGCAAGAATTAATACCAAGGCCAGAATTAATACCAATGCAAGAATTACTATCAAGGCCAGAATTAATACTAAAGCAAGAATTAATATCAAGGCCAGAATAAATACCAATGCAAGAATTAATATTGAGGCCAGAATTAATACCAAAGCAAGAATTAATATCAAGGCCAGAATTAATATCAAGGCTAAAATTAATATCAATGCAAGAGTTAATATCAAAGCCAGAATTAATATCAATGCAAGAATTTATACCAATGCAAGAATTAATATCAAGGCCAGAATAAATACCAATGCAAGAATTAATATTGAGGCCAGAATTAATACCAAAGCAAGAATTAATACCAAGGCCAGAATTAATACCAAGGCCAGAATTAATACTAAAGCAAGAATTGCTATTGAGGCCAGAATTAATGCCAATGTAACAATTAATATCAAGGCCAGAATTAATAGCAATGCAAAAATTAATATCAAGACTAGAATTTATACCAAAGCAAGAATTACTTTCAAGGCAAGAATTAACACCAATGCAAGAATTAATATCAAGGCTAGAATTAATATCAAGGCTGCACAGCTTGAATCTTCCAACTCACCCCTACCATCCTGGCCAATTTTTTATTTCAATTGAGCCACGATAAGGGCCTAAATTTTTGGCAGGGCTAAATGCCAGCAGCTCCCACTGATGCTAAAAATCCTGGAAGATGCTCAGCTGGAAAGGTGTGCTGCTGGTCAGAAAGGGAAGATTACTGCATCCTTTGTGAGCTGTGGATGGCACCAGCTCAGGGTCTGTGGAGTTCAGCACTGCTTGGATAAAGGGTCCTGCAGGGCTGGGCAGGGCTGGTCCCCTCTGTCCTGGTGGGACAAGGCTGCCATGGCCTTGTGGGCACATCCATTGTGTGATGCAGGAATATCCATCCAAAGGGCTGTCCCACAGCCCTGCCAGCTTGGGGCAGGACAGATGCTCTGGAAATGGAAATGGAAATGGGAACAGAAACGGGAATGGAAATGGAAATGGAAGTGGAAATGGAAAGCAGTGCCCGTGGGAGCATTCAGGACCCGTGTCTGGGGTGACCTGGGCACCTGTGAGGTCACAAAAGAGGGTTGTTGCAGCTCTGAGCGTGGTGCTTTGGGATCCCACATCCTAAAGCTGTTAACTTCCTGCATTTCCTCATTTCCCTCCTTTTCTGAGAATGCTGCCAGGGGTTAGGAGAGGTGGCTTAGGGTTAATATCAAGACTAGAATTTACACCAAAGCAAGAATTACTTTCAAGGCAAGAATTAATACCAATGCAAGAATTAATACCAATGCAAGAATTAATACCAACGCAAGAATTAGAATCAAGGCTAGAATTAATTTCAAGGCAATATTAATACCAGATCAATAGGATCTGCCTGGGATAACCAAGTCTTAGGCTTCACCACCTCCTGAAGAGCAGCAGGCAGAGCTGTGAGGGTCTGTGAAGGCTTCCACCTCCAGCCTGAAGGTGATTTGATCCTGTTGGTTGTTGAGGTGGGAAATCCTGGTGACTCCAGGGCTCTGTAATGGAACAGCACCTGGGAAAAGTGACCTGAGCATCACCAAACTGCCTCCCCAAACAGGAGAGAAGGGCATTGCACGTGGCACTGATGGGCAGCAGCACGAGGGAACAGGGACAGGCTGCCCAGGGAAGTGGTGGAATCACCATCCCTGGAAGTGTTGGATGGGGGTGTGGCTGTGGCACTTGGGGACACGGGTCACTGGTGGACACAGCACTGCAGGGTAAGGGTCGGGCCCCATGGTCTTAGATCTTTTCCAACCTAAACAATTCCATAAAACGCTTCCAGCAGGACTGGTTTGGGAAAGCTGCCAGCAAAGTCTTTCCCTGGAGCACTTTGACTCCAGCAGAAATGCCAAGGAAAACAGCAGTAGCATGGGAAGCCTGGCCAAGAGCCTGGGGAGGTGCTGCTTTGGTCGGTGTCATCATCCAGCTCAGGGGCTTTGGGAGGGGTAAAAGTGAATTTACCCACCCCTACAAATTGTTATTTCCTCCTGAGCTGAAGGAGCAAGAAGCCATGTATTTTTGGAACTGCCTGGGCAAGATACCAGCTACTTATGTGTGCCTGAGAGCAGCTATTTATGACATTTTTAAGCCCAAATCTTCACGTTTCTGCTGCTTTACAGAGCATGGCCTCAAGCTGTGGCTGAAAGGAACTCTTCTCCTTACTGGACCTCAAAAAGCCAGGCTTTGGGGTTGGAATCTCAGCTGATGCTGCAGCCACAGCAGCAAGGCTTGAGTTTATACTCCACGTCGCCAGCCAAAGAGGTATATTTAATATCTGCCTTAACTTGGCCTTTTTTATCCAGGAATCTCAAAGCAGATTGCAAAGTCTTGGAAGATTCCTGGAAAGCTCACCCATGGCTGGACCTCCTCTTGATCTCTGGTGGAGTGGGATAAATCAGCTGAAATTTGTACACACGCAAAACAGGGATGAAAAGTTTCCCTGGCTGTGAAGGAGCTGGGAGGAAAGCAGGGGTTTTATCAAGCCTCCATTTCCCCTCATTTTTCTCCCTGCTCTCTCCTCTGGGTCCTACTGATGCTGACTCCCTTCCTGTCCTCTGTTTTCCAACCTGGAGCTCCAACTGCTGTTCCCTGCTCACTGGTCCTTGTTCACACATCCTAACCCTAATGGTGCCTCCTGTCTCTGAGAAAGGAGTTGTCACCCCACATCCATCACAGCCTTATTTCTGCCCCAGACTTGTTCTATTTTGTATGGACAATGATGGCAGGTCCTCACCCAACTTAACCAACAACCAAGAAATGTCCCTGTTCCTTGTGGGAATCACAAACCCATGAGATGAGTGGTTTGCAGTAAAACTGTGGAGTTTGTGGGAAGACAGGTGAAGTTTAGGTGAGAAATTATGTTTGTGATGGTGTCTGAGATGTTTCTCTGGTGGTGGAGTGGCTAGAAATCTTCTATGGAATTCCACGGGACCATGGAATTTGGCTAAAGGGCTCTTGCATGAACTCAACATTCATATTTTACCCAGGATCCAAAATGTTTTAAATTACCTGCAGGAAGAGAAGAGGAGAGGGATGAATTTGGGTATCCAGCTTAATTCTTAACTGGAAAAACCTATAGAAACTGGTGTCACTCAGCCCCAGACACAAAATGTGGACACGACCCTACAGAACAAACACAGTTTTACACAGTTCACAGCCTTGCCCTTCCCTGTATTTATGAAGCCATAAGGTATTTTCCAAAAGCTTTGTCTTGTCCCATCTCATCCTTCATCCCCAGGTCCCAGACATCTCCTGGCACTTTGTGGAGCTGCCCAAGGAGCTCTGCCCTCTCAGAGCATCTCTGCTGAGACAGGCTGACCCCCCCACGGGAAATGCAGCCCTTATTGCCCTGAGAGGCTCTGCCAAGACACTTCTTGGGACTATTTTGATGTTTTGTTGCAAGGATGAGACGGGAAAGGAGTGCAGGCAGAACCCACGTCTCAGACAACTAATGCCACAGGGATGAAGACAAAAAAATAAGGGAGGGAACCTTTTTTTTTGCTTGTCTGGAGTGTGGCAGGAAGACTTTTTGCCTTTAAAACTATGAGTCATATGAGTCTGGATGACCCAACTCTCCTCTCCAGGCCTGTCTTTACCTGTCAGCTGGATTTTGCTTGTTACAGTACAAAGTTGGCCTCTGAGGGGTTTAAGTACTCAAACAAAAATACAACAAAGGCAACAACAAACAGCACAGCAACCCACGTGTCAGACAAGGAATGCTACAGGGAGGGAGCCAAAAGTGAGCAAGGGAACCTCTTTTTGCTTGTCTAGAAAGATTTATTTTTAGCTCTGCCATGGCTGTGCAAGGACAGGGCTGGGTCTCCAGCCCAGCCAGAGAGGCTGAAACCAGCTGGGAATATATTTCTCCAAGTTTTGGGATGATCCACATCAGCTTTGCCAAATATGCAAAGTCTCTTTTCAACATCAAGTGTTCGAGAACAGTGGTTTGCTCCACCCCCAGAGTTCAGGCACGTCCTTGGACACTGAAAACCAGCCTATAATCCAAGAAGGAAGGGCATTTTCAGGGCAGCTTCATGGAAGGTGCCTCTGGAGAGTCCTGTGTTGTCCAAAGGATCTGGTGGCCTGAACTCTCCAGAACATCTTCTGGAGAGTCCTGTGTTGCTGCATTTTGGTACTATTTGGGTTTCATACTGTCACGTTCTGGGGATAGGATGAAGATGGGGTGGGGCAGGTGGGATTAATGCATGGAAAAATGCATTTTTCCTTCATCTATCCTCTTCTATGGAGCTTATTCATTCTTAGGACACCGTTAACTTAATTTTCCAAAGACTGGAGGAGTTCTGAGGGAGGGCTCCACTGTCCTTACCACATGCTGATGTGGTTATCTGCTGCTGGGCACTGCCAGATCAAGGGCCATTCTGACTGTCAGCACGGCCCAATCTGGCCACAGCTGTACAGTTTTGCACATCTGCAGAGCATCTGTCACATGAGATTGCCAGGTCTGATAAATCTGCAGGCTCTGCACTGCTCCCCAAGGAGGGGCTGAGCACAGACCTGCCCACTGCTCCCCAGGTCTTCATTTCTGAGATGGAGCTTCCTGACAAAGAGCAATTATATATAAAGTCACAAACACCTACATTTATAAAATCACAGAATCATGGAATGGTTTGGGTTGGAAAGGACCTTAAACTCATCTCATTCCACTCCCCTTGCCATGGGCAGGGACACCTCCCACTATCCCAGGTGGATCCAGCCTGGCCTTGGACCCTCCCAGGGATCCAGGGGCAGCCACAGCTTCTCTGCCCAACCTGTGCCAGGGCCCCCCCACCCTCCCAGTGAAGAATTTCCTCCTAATATCCAATCTAAACCTACTCTTCTACATCTTAAGGCCATTCCCCCAGTTCAGTCCACTCCCTCCTTTCAAAAGATGCCACCCCACCCACCACAGCTCTTCCCGTCACAGGACCTTGTTTCCCCAGCTAAGAATCCCTATTCCAATCGTGATTCCTGGTCCCTGAGTGCTGTTTTCCCACAGCACACAGCAAGTGATTTTCTCCAGTCCTCAGGGCCCCCCCCCCCAGAAACTCTGTGCTATCTGTTCATTGGGATAGAGCTGAGGAGAAAAAAACCCTCTTGAGCAATTATGTCTCGGCACAGATTTATGGATTCACGTCTCCCACGCCCTGCCAATCACCAGTGCTATCTCCAGTTCCTACAAAGCCTTACACTCCCTAATCATAAAAATAAGCATGAAAGTTGACTCCAAAATTAAGCAGCCACGGGGAGTGGGTTCAGCTCTCTAAACACAGCCATGGGAAAGGCTCTGGGTTATCCCAGCTGACCTCCAGCCATAGCTTGGTAAAGGTGAGAGTTTCCCAGAAATTCTCTGTTGTGGCCCCTGTGGAAAGCCCAGGTACCCCAGGTCACCTCAAATGGCATCTTAACACCTGTATTAGGAGAAAGAAACACCACTGTGGTTGTGTTTACACTTCTCAGACATGGATTTGTTGGAATGATTCCAGAGGAGCCCCGGAGATGCTGCAGGGCTGGAGCCCCTCTGCTCTGGAGCCAGGCTGGGAGAGCTGGGAATGTTCCCCTGGAGAAGGGAAGGATCCAGGGACAGCTTGGAGCCCCTGGCAGAGCCTCAAGGGGCTCCAGGAGAGCTGGAGAGGGACTTGGGACAAGGGACAGGACACAGGGAATGGCTTCCCACTGCCAGAGGGCAGGGACAGATGGGAGATTGGGAAGGAATTCCTGGCTGGGAAGGAGGGGAGGCCCTGGCCCAGGTTGGGCAGAGAAGCTGCGGCTGCCCCTGGATCCCTGGAAGTGTCCAAGGCCAGGTTGGATCCACCTGGGATAGTGGGAGGTGTCCCTGCCCATGGAGGAGGAATGAGGTGATCTTTAATGTCCCTTCCAACCCAAACCCTTCCATGATTCCATGATAAGATCACACCAGCTGGGCTCTTCAGCCACAGTGCCAGCAAATACTTCTTAGGTAGAAAATACATTATCCCCTGTGCAGCACAAAAAAACCCAAACCTGTTTCCCTCTAGATTTCTGTTCCTGGATGACTGGTTTCACCTGTTGAACTGGAGGAGCAATCTAAAGAAGTGCTTCTGTGTTCCCAGTGGGAAATATTGGGAGTCTGGGATGGCTGAGCTCAGTCTGCATCCTCTCCTCAGCACAAGCATGACTAAGGCTTCCCTTTGATGAAGCATGTGCAAAAAATCACAGTCTTTGTGACAACTTCCACCACGTGTGGGACTCAAAAGCTGTTTGGGAACACAGCAGAGAGGATGCTGTGGGACAGGATCCCTCTGCTTCATTCCCAGTGTCACCACTGCCTCACTCCACTGCCAGCAAAGATCTCCATTTCCTGGGGACAGTAAGAGACACATCAAAGGTCCAACAAATTGTCCTTTCAGTGACTTTTTCACTCCACAGAGGGAGCTCAGGGTCAGAAGCTCAAACAGATGCATCGACCCACCAGGCACTTTATGTCAAGCAAAGTGAGTCCTACAAACACCCAGGAACCTCACAGGAACCTCCTCCAGAGGTGAGGCTGAAACCCATTGACACTGCTCAGTGTTACTTTGTGGCTTAATGACTCCATTGTTTTATCCCCAGCCTTTTTCAGGACAGAGTTTGGATCAAATTCTCAGTTATCCCTGTCTCCTCCAAGGATCTGGATTGCCCTGTTTCTCCCAACATTTACAGATACTCTGTAATAAAGGACTTTACCTCAGTGACTCCAAATACACAGATTAAAATCCACAGATCCATGGGGACAGCAGATTTGAAAGTGGCTTATTTTGTGTGATTTTAAAGCCAGAAAACCAGGGAGGAGGGGAACCAAGTCCAAACAGCAAAGCAGAGCACCCAGCAGCCCATGTTTGGGAGTGATGGATCCTGTGTTTGTACAGATCAATGATCCATTGCACTACACAACATCTTCATTACAAGCAATGCACGATTTTAAATGCAAAACTCTCATTCCTTTGGGTCTTGGTTATTCATGAAAATTCTTGACATTAATATCAAAGCACATATTTTAGCTTTCCCCCTCTGGCTTGGCCATCCTTATCACACCAGGTCTGGGAAAACAACTCACCAGCTCATTTCTGGGCTGGACATAAACCCAGCGCTGTGCTTTGGACAGTATTTCCCAAGGAACAGTTAATCATCTTAACTACTCCTGCCTTCCTGAATAAAAGATTGGGAGTGCTTTTGCTTTCATCTCTGTACTCTGGTGAGGGAGAATCCTACAGCTCATCCCGTGAACATAACAGAGGCTCCCGGTGAGAATCCCTTTATTCCTTTTTACATTTCAAAAGGCAGCTATTGTGCAAAAATGCATCTTAAAAGCCCCGGAGCAAGGGGGTTTTTTTGCTTTATTTTTCCTCCCAGCACCTCAGTGGATTTCATCTAACAAACTGTCATCTTTGTCTGGGGTCTGGGCATAATGGGTTTTGCTACTTGGGTTTTTTTTGTTTTCCTAGCAGCCCAAATCTTTGTTTTTTTCAGCCTGTGGTGCAGCTGGGATTCATCTCCTGGGCTCTTCTTAAGAAGGGTCAGTGGCACAAGCATTTCACCTCTTACAGATGGAGACTTGAAATGCAGAAACTCTGCCCCAGATGTACTTTTTTACTATCCAAGCCCAGTCACCTGGACTCGGTGATCCCCATTTGTGGTGGCTCACCCAAATCTCCACCTCCTGACCAAATTCAATGCAGTTTTACCTCTGCATTTGCATCCCGCCAGCTTCTACATTTTAGCTGCAGCCTCCTCCCAGTCCATCACCCATAGTTCTGCCCCTGGGGGAATCCTGGACCTTTCTTCCTTGGACACCCCCACCTCAGTGGCCTTGACTTGTTTGATCTCCCTTTCCTGAGCCCCACCAGCCCAGTTCTCAGGCTTTGTTCCACCCTGCACTGGTCTCAGGAGCAGCTCTTAGATAACAAGGAAAGCTGGAAGCTGAAGCTGCAGAAAGGATTTGCCCTTGGAGGAGATTTCTGCAGCCACAGGAGGCAGAGCTCAGCAGAGGTCCCATGAGAAACCCATGACTGCAGGGAGGACAGTCACAGCTCATCTGTGCAGTCACTAAACCCCTCAGTGCTTCACTCCCCCACCACAAACTGAGCTGCCACCGGCCCTGGGGGACCCAGGAAACCAAGACAAAGGGTCACAGGAAGCTCTAAGTGGCTCTAAAAGCCCCAAGCTCTGCACAGTGAGCTGAATTTTTAATATCCAGGACTAGTCTCGGGGCGGTCCATGCCCTCCTTCAATACGTGGGTCTTGCAGAGCAGCAGCAAATGTCTTTGCAGCCAAATTTTGTTCAAATGCCCTCAAATCAAGGTGGTGAACAAGCTCTTTTGGTGTCCATCTCCTGTCTCTGTTAAAAGTTAAGCTTTGTCTGAGTGCAACCAAGCACCTGCAAGGGCTGCAATGAAATTTAGGGATGGAAAGAAATAAAGGAGGCTGTGAATTTATTGCACTGGGTCTGTTTTCCTGCAATGGTCCATGTGATCATCCCAGGAACACCAGGGATAAACTGGGGCAGCTGCATTCATGGTGGGCACCTCTGAAGGTCCAACTCTGCCCTTACCAACAGTAACTTCAGCATGGAATCATGGAATCACTGAGGTTGGAAAAGCCCTCCAGGGTCATTGAGTCCAAGCTGTGACTGATCCCACCTTGTCCCCCACCCAGAGCACTGAGTGTCACATCCTGTCCTTCCTTGGACACCTCCAGGGATGGGGATCCAAATCTCCCTGGGCAGCCCTGCTGCTGTCCCTAATTTCCATGAAGAAATTATTCCTGGTGTCCAAAATTCTTCCTCCTGTTGGTATCTTAGCCCAGGATTTAATGGTTTGTCTTTATTCTTTGGAGAAAGAGTAAAGATTGGTTAAATTCCATGTGTTGGGAAGCTGGATGTGTGGGAAATATAAGGATTTGGGGTAAAATAATTCAATTGGTTTATAAAACTGTCATTTTAATTGCTGTAATTTGGCATTTAATTAGGCACTGACCTGTTCTTCCAATCTTGCCTGCCAGGAGTTGGTAACATATTCTCCCTGGGAGAGGACTCATGGTAAGAAAGGGTTATTTTTAATAATTTCAAGGACCACCTTCTGATATCTTACAGACAGCAGTGAACCCTCGTTGCAAGGTGGGCAACACTCTGCTGCAGGATCTGGTTATATCTTCTGGTATAAATGTGTTCATCAAAGCTGTACCTATAACCACATTTGAGAAAAACAAATAAATTTATTATTTGTGATGCTGAGAAACAAGTTCTTAAAAAGCACCTGGGACCCAAAGAAATAATTTTTTTATTTTTATTTTGGTTTATTTTATTTTGGTTTATATTACATTATTTTGTTTTCTCTTTATTTTGTTTTCTATTTTCTAATTTATTTCACGATCTTTTCTATGATTTTATTTTTATTTTCTTTTATATTATTTTGTTTTGTTTTATATTTTGTTTTCTTTTTATTTCATTTGCTATTATTTTATTTTTATGTTGTTTTAAAATACTTTATGTTATTTTTATTTTATTTTTTGTTTTGTTTTATTTTGTTTTATTTTACTTTATTTTATTTTACATTTTCCAAAAGGATATTCTGAGAATCCTTTAAACCAAAATAACCATAAAAAATTAAGCAGAACTTTTAAATGAGAAAACTCAAGCATTTTCATGCAAGAGTGCTAAAATGTCTCAGTTGTCAAAATGTTCCATCGTGTGCATCCTTCCAGCTGAATGATGGGTGAATTACCAGGAATTCATGAAACATTTCTGACAACCAGAAGAGCTCTTTTGGTTGGATCTCCATGCCCTGACTCCGGAGGGGCACAAATCTGACAACTGCAGCTGCTTTTGGGGTGAGATCAGACAAGACCTGACTCCCATCAGTCCTGCCTGGGACTTCTGCCCTCCTGGGAATTTATGTGTCCTGGAGAGTGAGGGAGTGAGTGAGTGAGTGAGTGAGTGAGTGAGTGAGTGAGTGAGTGAGTGAGTGTGTGAGTGAGTGTGTGAGTGAGTGAGTGAGTGAGTGAGTGAGTGTGTGAGTGAGTGAGTGAGTGAGTGAGTGAGTGAGTGAGTGAGTGAGTGAGTGAGTGAGTGAGTGAGTGAGTGAGTGAGTGAGTGAGTGAGTGAGTGAGTGAGTGAGTGAGTGAGTGAGTGAGTGAGTGAGTGAGTGAGTGAGTGAGTGAGTGAGTGAGTGAGTGAGTGAGTGAGTGAGTGAGTGAGTGAGTGAGTGAGTGAGTGAGTGAGTGAGTGAGTGAGTGAGTGAGTGAGTGAGTGAGTGAGTGAGTGAGTGAGTGAGTGAGTGAGTGAGTGAGTGAGTGAGTGAGTGAGTGAGTGAGTGAGTGAGTGAGTGAGTGAGTGAGTGAGTGAGTGAGTGAGTGAGTGAGTGAGTGAGTGAGTGAGTGAGTGAGTGAGTGAGTGAGTGAGTGAGTGAGTGAGTGAGTGAGTGAGTGAGTGAGTGAGTGAGTGAGTGAGTGAGTGAGTGAGTGAGTGAGTGAGTGAGTGAGTGAGTGAGTGAGTGAGTGAGTGAGTGAGTGAGTGAGTGAGTGAGTGAGTGAGTGAGTGAGTGAGTGAGTGAGTGAGTGAGTGAGTGAGTGAGTGAGTGAGTGAGTGAGTGAGTGAGTGAGTGAGTGAGTGAGTGAGTGAGTGAGTGAGTGAGTGAGTGAGTGAGTGAGTGAGTGAGTACCCAGCTCTGTGCAAGGAACAGAGAGAGGCTGGAGTTGTGCAGCCTGGATGGAAAGAGAAACCAGAGCCTGAGCTGCTGCTCGTGCTGATGGGGGCAGGCACTTAAATGCAGCACCCAAAAATGCTGCAGCTCCAACCCCAGAGAGCTGGGGGTGTTCAGCTGGAGAAGGGAGGACTTTGGGGAGACCTTCCAGCACCTTCCAGTGCCTAAAGGAGCTCCAGGAGAGCTGGAGAGGGACTTGGGACAAGGAGTGACAGTGATGTGACAAGGGGCAATGGTCTCAAGCTGAAGAAAAGTAGGTTTAGATGGGATATTGGGAAGGAATTGTTGGCTGTGAGGGTGAGGAGGCCCTGGCACAGGTTGGGCAGAGAAGCTGTGGCTGCCCCTGGATCCCTGGAAGTGTCCAAGGCCAGGTTGGATCCCCCTGGGATAGTGGAAGGTGTCCCTGCCCATGGCAGGGGGTTGTAACTTTAAGGCCCCTTCCAACCCAAACCATTCTGTGATTCTATGATTCCATGTTTTCCCCTGATGGATTTCAAAGGGAAATATTTGACCCTTGCTCTGCTTGGTCCAATGGAACTGAAGAACTAAAATTCACAACTTCTGGATACCTAAAGCCACAAACTCTGCTGTTTATCCTTCACTATAACCTCCTTCCTATCTATCACACTTTTTCTTTCACGTATTATACTTTTTCTTTCCCAGTTTCCTGCTCCTACAGAGGCATCAACCTTTCACCAGGCAAAAAGCCTCAGCTGGAGCTCTGCTGTTCCTATTTCAAACCACAACATCAACCCAAAAGCCTGTTTGATTTCTTTCCCAATTGGTTTAACAGAAGATTGTACCTCTACCTACAAAGCTTGACCAGCAGAGAGAGATTTGAAGATGGGAAAAATCAGGGCTTCTCTACTCAGCTCTCAAAGTCGAGTAATTCAAGATGAAGCCTTGAAATTCCTGTCCTACTCCACTCTCAAAATTTCACCATAAAGCATATAGGGACATTTCAGGCCTGACTCTGTTTCTGTGTGACCACACAGGGAAAAGTGCCAGGATCTCCTGTCACAGGTGGGTTTATTTGCACCACCCTTCCCAGCTGTGATCCCACATCAGTCTCTCCAGGGCTGGACAAGCCCAGTGCTGGACTTTTGCTTGCCCAGGCCAAAACATCATTTTCCTGTTTAAAAAGGACTTGATTACATTAAAAGACCCTCTGAGGATGGAGACTCCCAGGGCAGGAGGGAGCCAAAGTTCCTGGGTTCCTCTCTAATCTCTGTGCAGAGCTAAACTGGGGGTTGTAGCCTCTTGGAGAAATTTGTAGGCGAGGCACCGGAAAGGCTCCGGAGGCTGCTGCTGAATTTTGATGATGTTCATCCATTATGGATGAAGAGGTTTATGTAAGAGTCTTTCCCTGGCGTTCATCTGAGGCCAGGCTGTCCCGGGCTGCACATGGTAATTCACAGAGCATTGGAAGGGAGGGCAGGGACAGCAGGAGGGACAAGGGACACAGGGCTGGGATCATTGCTCCTCTCCTGACAACTGGGACCACACAGCTTCCCAGGAAAAAAAAGCCTCCAGCACTTAATATAACCTTGTTCTCTCTCTAAGGTACATCCCTGCTGTGTGAAATATGTATAAAGGCTGTGTTTGGACATGGATTATGCTGTGTTTTTTAGGATGCAGGCACACCTCTATCTGTCAGCTCTGCACCTGGTGGAAAGAGGGACTTTCCATGGAAGTATTTCCCTCCTGTCCCCTTGGATGATGCTGTGAGCACATTTCCCCTGAGCCTGCTGAGACAGCCAAGCCTTGCTCGCTCTGCTCTCTTTAAACAGGGAGATTAATTAAGCCAGAGTTTGCTAATGCACTGTTAGATCTGTCCACAGACACAGCAGGGAAATGAACCAGAGTTAATTAGCAAAATTATTATTAGTAAGACAACCAGACCAGAACCTGCCTGGATGGATTTTCACTCACTGTCCCCCAGCTCAGCCCTAGAAAGCTTCTTAGAGTGTCTTTGGACATCTCTTTTATTTTCTCTTCCTGACTCTGCCATCCATCACGGACGATTTCCATGTATTTGTTCATTCTCCTACTGGGAGATCAAACAAACAATGGAATGTTGCCGTGTCCTGTTGACACCCTGCCTGTGTTGGCAGAGCCCACAGCTCTGGCTGCTGAAGAGTCTGAGTGTCTCCATGTTTCCACACTCGTGGATGTAACAAGAGAAGTGTTCAAAGCCCTGCAAGGACCTTCTGGCTCTCTCCAACTGGAGCCAGGTGGGACTCAGGCTCTGCTCCCAGGGAACAAGGGACAGGAGGAGAGAAAACAGCCTCCAGGTTGGATATTAGGGAAAATGTCTTCGTGGTAAAGGGTTGTCCAGCCCTGGCACAGCTGCCCAGAGCAGTGGTGGATCCCCATCCCTGGAAGGATTTAAAATCCCTGTGGATGTGGCACTTGGGGACATGAGGCAGTGGTGGCCTTGGCAGTGCTGGGAGAAGGGTTGGACTTGGTGACCTCAGAGTTCTTTTCCAACCTAATAATTCCCCGATTCTACACTGGGATGAGATGGGACACAGGTAGCACAGGCCACCACTTTTTACCAGAACTGCCACGGACATGGACGGGCAAAGCCCTTTGCCTCATGAGCACTCAAGGGGCCTCCAAAGTCAATATGACATCTGTTCATCCCTAAAAAAGCCAAGGACTGGTATAAACACACATGACAGGGGTGTTAGTGGAAAATGTCTCCTGAGGAGCCCCATCACACCCTCAGTGTTCCCCCAACACCTGGATAGATCTTTCCACTCTCCCAGTGCACAGTAAATCCCACCTCCAGCCACCTCCCCTCAAGCACCTCTCCCACACAGGAGAAGCCCTTTCCAGTCCCACATAGTCCCTGTAAAGCCCATTTCCATGGGCAGAGGCAGAATTCCAGGTGAAGGTGGCCCTCGGTGGGTAGAGGACACTGTGCTCCTGTCACTGAGGGTGTTTGTGCCTCTGTGAGTGATGCTGCAGATCAAAATGACATTTCCACTGAGCTCATCAACACCTTCCCCCCCACTGAGGTTACCCTGATTCCAGAAGTTCTCCAAGAGTGTCAATTTGCATTGCTTTCCACTCAGTTTAAGGTTCTCACCACTAACATGGGTATTCCCAAAATACGTGGGACTCACTGAAGAAAAGCAAAGCAGAGACATGGCAGAACAGCTCTTGTGCTTTCCAGGATTTTCTCATCTTCCTCACAAATTTCCCCAAGTGGCTTTGAAATATTAGGTTGGTATCACAAGATTGCAAATGTGAAAACTGAGGATAAACCTGCAGCCTGGGGAGAAAGTGACTGCTCATTTCTCTTCCTCGCTCGCTCCTCCCATGGGTTTTATTGTCTTTGTCCTGGGATTTCCTGTACTTTCCTGTATACAGGAATTTCCTGTACAAACCTATAGGTTTGTCTACACTTTCTTCAGATTCCAGGAAAGCCTGTTTATATCCTCCCCATTGGGCCATCCAAAAATTCAGCTGGAGTTTCAGACCTTCAGCTAAGCTGAGTTTGTGTCTCAGTGTCCCTCTGTCACCACTGCACAGGTAAACCTGACTTTCAACAGCAGGAGAGCCTTTTCCTGTCTGGAAACTATCCTAAAAGCATGATGCTCCACTCATCCCAAGGGAATCCCAAGGGAATCTGGGGTAGCATCTCATCAGCTTTACCAAAGCCAATGGAGCAAACTGCCAAGAAGATGGGACTGATCCCCGGAACCAGGATGGAAGCAAAGGGNAAGCACCTCTCCCACACAGGAGAAGCCCTTTCCAGTCCCACATAGTCCCTGTAAAGCCCATTTCCATGAGCAGAGGCAGAATTCCAGGTGAAGGTGGCCCTCGGTGGGTAGAGGACACTGTGCTCCTGTCACTGAGGGTGTTTGTGCCTCTGTGAGTGATGCTGCAGATCAAAATGACATTTCCACTGAGCTCATCAACACCTTCCCCCCCACTGAGGTTACCCTGATTCCAGAAGTTCTCCAAGAGTGTCAATTTGCATTGCTTTCCACTCAGTTTAAGGTTCTCACCACTAACATGGGTATTCCCAAAATACGTGGGACTCACTGAAGAAAAGCAAAGCAGAGACATGGCAGAACAGCTCTTGTGCTTTCCAGGATTTTCTCATCTTCCTCACAAATTTCCCCAAGTGGCTTTGAAATATTAGGTTGGTATCACAAGATTGCAAATGTGAAAACTGAGGATAAACCTGCAGCCTGGGGAGAAAGTGACTGCTCATTTCTCTTCCTCGCTCGCTCCTCCCATGGGTTTTATTGTCTTTGTCCTGGGATTTCCTGTACTTTCCTGTATACAGGAATTTCCTGTACAAACCTATAGGTTTGTCTACACTTTCTTCAGATTCCAGGAAAGCCTGTTTATATCCTCCCCATTGGGCCATCCAAAAATTCAGCTGGAGTTTCAGACCTTCAGCTAAGCTGAGTTTGTGTCTCAGTGTCCCTCTGTCACCACTGCACAGGTAAACCTGACTTTCAACAGCAGGAGAGCCTTTTCCTGTCTGGAAACTATCCTAAAAGCATGATGCTCCACTCATCCCAAGGGAATCCCAAGGGAATCTGGGGTAGCATCTCATCAGCTTTACCAAAGCCAATGGAGCAAACTGCCAAGAAGATGGGACTGACCCCCGGAACCAGGATGGAAGCAAAGGGAAAAAGGCAGCAGGGATCTCTGCAATTCCCTGCTCTTGGATTTTGCTCTTATCTGAGCATCTGCTCTTCCTTCCTCCCACAGTGGTGCCAAGACTATCCTGAGATGGGAGGTGAGTTTCCTTAAGTCCTGTCCCAGGAAGGCCTAACTCATATCAGATAAGAAAGAGAAGGTGGGGAGCTTTGGGATGAGCTGCAGGAGATGGGTGGAGGTTGGGCTAATTAGTGATGGAAATACAATCATGGAATCCCAGAATGGTTTGGGTTGGAAGGAAACTTGAAAACTATTGAATTCCAACACCCTCCCACGGGCAGGGACACCTTCCACTATCCCAGGGTGCTCCAGCCTGGCCTTGGACACTTCCAGGGATGGGGCAGCCACAGCTTCTCTGCCCAACCTGGGCCAGGGCCTCCCCCCCCTCCCAGCCAGGAATTCCTTCTCAATATCCCATCTTTTCCCCCCCTCTGGCAGTGGGAAGCCATTCCCTGTATCCTGTCACTCCGTGCTCTTGTAAATACCAGCAAAAGAGACATTCCCAGAGCCTCCCACCTTCCCCACCTGACAAGCAGGTGTCACACCCCTGTTATCCCCACCTCTGCAGAAGGAAGCAGGCACTCTGCAGGTGGACAGAGAAGACTCCAACAGGGATACACAGCCCCTGCCAGCAGCATCTCCAACTCCTGGAAGCCAGCACCCACCCGGATTTGCATCCAGGACTGTTCCCTGTGAATCCTCTCTCAGCATCTCAATCCCAATTAGCTCCAGCAGCCAGAAGAGCAGCTCTTGGCTCAGCTGGCCCCTTTCAGCAGCAGTGCTGTGCTGGGTGATCCGTGGCTCAGCCTGGCAGCCCCACATCTGCAGCAGGATGTCACTCCCAGTGAGGAACAGCTGGACTGGGATCAAGACAAGGCTCCAACGTGCTGCCATCAGACAGATGGATAATTAGATCCCTGTCCTGCTCCTCCTGGGACTGCATGGGCTGGATGTAAAATCTTCAGTAGCACAGTGGAATCCTTCACTGTGTGGGAGAGCTGCTTTTTGGGACACGATCCCTTCTCCTTGCCGTGTTTTTGAGACTCAGCATTGCAGACACTGCTGCAAGATGGATGGGGGAGGTTGGCTGGGCAAAAATTGGACTGCAGGGATGTGAGGTGGTTACACTGACAGCCCATCCCTGCACATGGGGGGTAAAATAGGGCCTTCAAGTGGATGGCAAGTGGGATTTTTGAGCTGTTGCAAATGGCTGGAGGAGGGATGGAAAGAGAGGGATGGGCTTGTGCATGACCCAAACCAGCCAAGATGTTAAAATACCCTTAAAGGTGTTAAAATACCCTTGAAGTAGCAGCTCTGGCACACGAAGTCACAACATCCTGAGTGGAGAGAGAAATCAGGGTTCATGTGAACAAGTTCATGTGTCAGAGGGAGGAAGCACCATGTAAACACAGCCAGGTGTGCAATGGCCTGAGAGAATCTCTGTGCACCATCTCTGAGCCATTTTTAATCCTCCAGTCATGCTTAGAGCTATAATCCAATAGGAGATGATGGCTCATGCCATGGAGATGTGCCATGACCAGGTTAAACCTACAGCAAATGGAAAGAAATGCCCTTTTTCCTCAGCCTGACAGAGAAGGACTAAACCTTCCTCCTCACACAACCACGGAATCACAGAACGGTTTGGGTTGGAAGGGACCTTAAAGCCCAACTCATTCCACCCCCTGCCATGGGCAGGGACACCTCCCACTATCCCAGGTGGATCCAACCTGGCCTTGGACACTTCCAGGGATCCAGAGGCAGCCACAGCTTCTCTGCCCAACCTGTGCCAGGGCCTCCCCACCCTCACAGGGAAGAATCTCATCCCAACATCCCATCTAAATCCACTTCCAGTTTAAAACCAGGCTGATTTCAAGACAGGACAGGGCCCATGGTAAACATTAGAGACAAAGTGAGTGTGTGATCAGAGCCAGCAGGGGGGAACCACCAGCCCACAACAGAGAGGACAGAAGTCTGCAGCTCAAGCACTGCAGCCTCTAAATGAGCCAAGATTTCCCAGTAGGATGATGAAATCAACTCAGGGGTGGCAAAAAGAGGGTTAAATATGGAATTCCCTTGGAAATCTCTGCCAGCCCTTTAAAGCACTTCCCAGGTATTTACAGAGCTGGTGTGTTCTGGTGCCTGGCACAGCCTGGAGGGACCTTTTGGGTTCCAATTGTGGAGCCTGCAATTACTACCTCCTCTTTTATTCCATCAGTGTAGAGCCAACCTTGGAGCCAAAGCTGGAGGGTGTTTCCAACAACATTTATTCCAACAACATTTATTTATAAAATAAATAAATAATAATAAAACATTCAAATAGAGCATTAAGGTTTCAAACGTGAAAAACCAGGGACACAAATGACCACGGGCCAGGTGTAACTCGGGCCCTGATGAGTATCTTTGGTGAAGGGGTTGGAGGATGCCCAGGTCTCCCCAGGTTAACACAGTGTATTGCCAGAAGGAGGCAGCTGGCAAGAGAAGCAGGTATTTTTTTTCCCCATCACGAAGTTTGCAAGTCTCCTCTCCCACAGCAATTATTTGCCTCAGATGCCTAAAAATATAATGCTCTGGGATTTGGAAAACTTTTATTTTTTAAAATGAAGTGAATGCTTTGAACTCACAGGGCTCTTTTGGTGGTAAGGAAGTCAGAGCTTGTCCTATTTCAGTTTCATTTCAGTCTGGTTTAGGCAACCACATCACTTTGGAGGTGTTAAATCTGAGCTTTTGTTCACCTTGGCTTTGCTGCCACAACATCCCAGGCATAGGTAAGGGAAGGGAAGGGAAGGGAAGGGAAGGGAAGGGAAGGTGCTCACTAATTAAAACCACACCTTGCCACACTCACACACTGCACAGATGTCTCAACTTGTCACACGACTGAAAATGTCCCCGTGGCAGCAGCTGCAGAGCTGAGCTCCAGTTGTGCCTCCAGCCCACACGAGCCGGCAGCTTCTCCATGATCCTTATCCCAATCCCAGCATATGCAGGCTGGCTGCTCTCCTGCTGGGTGCCAAGAGCAGGGCTAAGGATCACTAATCCCTTGTTTATTATTCCTTCATCTTTTTTCAAGTTTCCTAAGGAAAGCAGAGTTGTGTTCGTGCCAACCACCCTCCTGCTCACCCCTCTCCTCTGCAACCTGTTGACCAGTTTCAATGGGAAAGGAGGGAAAACATGCTGGCTGGGAGCAAATGGATGCCCTTTTGGAGACAAGGCACCACCACTCACAGGAGATGACCAGCACGAGCCAGACTCCAGCTCACAAAGAGCTCACATGTTTCTCATGTTCCCCAGGGGAAGATTTACATTTTCCTCCTCAAAAGCCTCAGCAGCAGTCACAGAGTCATAGAATCATGGAATCACGGAGTCATGGAATGGTTTGGGTTGGAAAGGACCTTAAAGACCATCTTGTTCCACCCCCTGCCATGGGCAGGGACACCTTCCACTGTCCCAGGTGGATCCAACCTGGCCTTGGACACTCCCAGGGATGGAGCAGCCACAGCTTCTCTGGGCAACCTGTGCCAGTGTTTTACCACTGTCATGATAAAAAAAAAAATCTTGCTAATATTTGGTCTAAATCTCTCCTCTTTTAGTTTAAAACCATCACCCCTTGTCCTATTGCTGCAGATCCAAATTTTACAGATGCAAAACTCTGTTCCCATCTTTCCTATGAGCATTGAAAGGCCACAACAAGGTCTCCCCAGAGCCACCCTTCCTTTGCATCCACAGGCACCACACATCCCCAGCCTGTGTGTCACGAGGAGGGAGGAGTGGCTACAGGTCTGTTTGTCACTGTTGTTTGCCAAGGGTTTGGAGATCCCAAAGCTTCGGATGTGTGAGTCATTCCCAACATCTAACCCACCCGTGTCAATTTATAAGCCCTTCCCTGGGAGTTTTTCCGGCTGTTTGGCTTTTAGCTACCGATCCGACGCTCCCAGGCATGTGCTTTGCAATCTGTGGGAGGAAATACTTTCTCAGATCCTCCCGGGTTTGCCCTGAACTCCTCAAGAAACTGGGAAAAGGATAAAACAGAGCGTTTCCTGCCAACAGAGGGGATTTGACCTGGCACTCAACTCACTGCCCGCAGAACAGTCGCTGGAGAGGGAAGAAAGGACGGAGAGGAAACGCACAGGTCCCTTTCTATTCCCAGTGCCCAGGATCCCAGTGATGAAATCCAGTGCCAATGAATTATACAAATGCTTATGCAATTAGAAGGAGCTACAGTCAGTCCTTCTGCAGCCAAAAATAGCTCTGTGCACCAGCAAAGGGCCTGCCTGCCTTCACATCTCGTTAGGAGGAGAAAACACTCCGGGCTGCTGAGTGGGAGAGGCTTCAGACAGAATAAAATATCCCTGGATGCAAACGCTGGAGGGCAGGGAGATACATGGGCAAAGCACACAGCTGGCCCCACACTCATCCCCACTGAGAACCTCTGCCTGGGGTGTGTCCCTCTCTGGGGACACAGAGGGACATTTCTGGGAACCTGCAGGCAAAAGGGTGACTTGTGGCAATACGATCATGGAATGGTTTGGGTTGGAAGGGACCTTAAAGCCCATCCAGTGCCACCTCTGCCATGGGCAGGGACACCTCCCACTATCCCAGGTTGCTCCAACCTGGCCTTGGATACTTCCAGGGAATGGGGCAGCCACAGCTTCTCTGGACAACTTGTGGCTCCCCACCCTCACAGGGAAGGATTTCTCCCTAATATCCAATCTAAGTCTCTCCTCTTTCAGTTTATTACCATTCCCCCTTATCCTGTCACTGTGTATCCATATAAAAAGCCACTCTCTCTTTTTTATAAGCCCCCTTTAAACACTGGAGGGCTGTACTGGTGCCAGTTGGGGTGTGCACAGCCCCAGCAGCTCTAGGATGGTGATCTCTCCACAGCAGCATAATGGATTCATCTCCAAAAACTAAAAAAGAGAGTGCTCTGGTCCCCGTAGGCACTGGAAGGAGTCTAAAACTTCAGGCTACTCAGAGCCAGGGCAGATAAACCCAGCTCACCTGGGCTCCCTCTGGACCACCCAAAATTGTTCTTGCAGAGATTTTAATAGTGTTTTTTCTCATCTTACCTTTTCCTCCACAACCTGTTAGAAGGAGAGGGTTTCCTGACCCTTGTGGGTTCCTTCCAACTCAGCGTATTCCTTGATTTGGTGATAGCAAGGATAAAATTGTCCCCTTCCCACTCCGAGCAGACCAACAGACTCAAAAGGAAGAGGAGGAAAACAGTTTATGTTTACCATTCCCTGGGATGAATGTGGCCATGCATCCAGCTCTGCCTGGTTCCCAGCACACTCAGGAGAGCCCTGGATGCCAACATTCCCTCTTGGAGGCTTCTTGGCCATGTTGACTCCTGAGTCCTAGGGCATATTTCTCAAATCTATCCATGCATCCAAGATATCTAGAGATTTTTCTAGGAAAATGAAGAATTCAGGGAAGGAAGGATGCACTCAGAAGAGCTATGCCTGTTTGCTCTCATGACCTGACCCTTGCAGATCATCCAATAAACAATCTTGCAATAAAGGTAAGAGAACTTGGGAAGAAAAACTTCCCTGGGAGGGTGGGGAGGCCCTGGCACAGATTGTCCAGAGAAGCTGTGGCTGCTCCATCCCTGAAAGTGTCCAAGGCCAGGTTGGAGCAACCTGGGATAGTGGGAGGTGTCCCTACCCATGGCAGGAGTTGGAACTGGATGGTCTTTAAGGGCCTTTCCAACCCAAACCATTCTGGGATTTTGTGATTCCATAAAAGATGGACCTGAAATTTTCCCCTGAGCATCTGCACTTCCAAGTGGGAGACTGTTGGAAAATGGACCGTTCCCAGAGACCAGACCTGGGGGAGATGCATCTACCAGCTTCCTTCTCAAGCTGTTGGGATAACAAGAGGTATTCCAGGTGGAAAGGCTGCTGTGGGACAGTGCTGAGCACAGCTCTGACACCGTGCTGGGCTTTGGGCACAAGGGTGTGGGGGTTTGGTCTGAATTCACATCCAGCTTCAGAAAGGGATTTGGAGACACTCTGTGCTGGCCAGGGCATGGGTAGGAGGTTGAAGGAGAAGGGAAGTAAAAGTGCCATCTGGACTTGGCAGAGATGCTCCTGAGATCCCTGTTCTTGGCAAATCCCAGCACCACCAAGGCCTTCCAGGATAAAGTGGCAAGGGACCAAACATACTGAGTCAGTTGCACTTGGCCCAGGGTGTGGAGAGGGGTGGAAGGGGGCCAGAAACACTCTGGGAGTCCATGGAAAGTCACTGGAGATCTGAAATCCTTCCTGGAAGCAGCGCTGCTGCCAGAGAGGGACCTGATGGCTGTGATTCCCAGAAAAGCCACAGTGGCAGGAGGATGACTAGGTGGGAAGATGTACAGGTGGTACACACTGTTCTGGAGCAAGTTTGTAAAAAAGTGGGAAAGATGAGAGATCAGCAAACAGGTCTTCTTCTGGTGGTGGTCCATCACAGGCTGGGAATATCCCATGGACACACCTGCATCCACAGAGCACAGGTGGAAAATCACAGATGGAAAAAAATAACCACAGCAAGGCTCGTAGATGGCAGCTGGTTCTGGATATACAATCCCAGCTGGAAAGCCCACCTGTGTCCCACCTGCCAGACTCCCAGATACCTGAGGGTATCTCAGGTGGCTCCTGGCACAATGATGAGGCCACCAAATCACCAACCTGCACTGTGGACACCGTGGTGTGACCCCACACTGGTGATGCCAAAAGAAATCACCAGATTCTACACCAAAGAGGGACCAACAAGACCCCTGGGATTTATGGCACAGTCCAGGGGGGGTCACTTGGTGCGACATCTCCCATCTCAGTTTGTCTGGGATTAAAGCAGAGGCTCCAAACCCTGTATCTGGGAGCATGTTTACTATTTGGAAGCGGGAGGTGTTGCACACAGTAGCATCTATCCAGCCTGCCAGGGAGTTTATGTCAAAGTTTTGCTCATGGAAAAAACATGTTGTGGAAGATAATGTTCTTCCTGACAAGCCAGATGTCAAAACATGGCAGGATAATGTTACTGAAAGCCTCAGCTGCTCTGAAAGTGAAGAGAAGGGATGATTGTTCCTTCGTTAGACATCAAAATTTGATGGCATATCACTATGAAAGGCTCATGAATGCTGAAAATAAATCAGGGCTAAAAGTTCCTTGGAATATCAGCAGGGGAGTTTCACGAGAGAGGCTGACCAAGTCTGGTCTTTCCTGTGTGCATGCTCAGAGCCAGGAGATGGGCAGGGCTCTTGGGAGCTCTGCACACCTCTGGCATGAGCTGATCTACCACAGACAAGTAGAATCAGGGAATCATTTAGGTTGGAAAAGCCCCCTAAGATCACAGAGAGCAGCAGCAGACTGGGTGTGACCACATGGTGCCCAGCAATGGGAAGGAGAGTCATTCCTGGAGGAGGGATGCTCAGAAGCCACTTTCATTTGTGACTAAGCCTCCTACAGAAGAGACACCACGGAACCACGTCTGCAGAGTATTGAAATGATCTAAAGCCCCTGAAAGAGCCCAGCACCACCCGTGCCCTGGTTGTTCTGCTTTGTCTCACCTCCCAGTGCCCTCAACCTGCTCAGATTTCTGAGGATTTGATGACACTGACAAAACTCTCCTTGGCCATGACCCCTGTGCAGGTGGGGTGTCCTCCCAGTGCTCCCAGCCCACAAAATCAAAGAACCATGGAATGGGTTGGGTTGGAAGGGACTTTAAAAGCTCACCAAGTTCCAACCCCCTGCCATGGGCAGGGACACCTTCCACTATCCCAGGTTGCTCCAACCTGGCCTTGGACACTTCCAGACACTCTTCAGGAGGGTTTCACAGGAGATCTCCCACCCCCTTTGGACATTGGCTATCAAACACAAATACCTGTTTGCAAACCAAAACATAGAGGGTGCTGCAGATGGGAAGTTACTGGGAATGGAGGGAATTGCCTGCCTGGTTTGCTCCATGCAAATTCAAAAGCTTGGAAAGCCCAGCTCTGCTGTGCAGGGTCTGTTCCCTTCTTGCTCCTGGACTGGTGTCTGGACATACTGGATGGATGATGCTTGAGGGGGTGCTGTGGACAGACAGACCTAAAACACAGCTGAACCTTGCCCAGATCCACAGGCAGAGATATCTCCTGTCATTTCCAGGTGATTTACAGATTTCTTGCCCACAGAGAGGCTCAGGTTAGAGCAACACCAAGGACCAGAGGCTGCATCTCACTCAGGGAAGTGCTGCCCAATTCCCCATCATTTTCTGCCCAGACCAATGTGCCAAACATTACCTCTGCCATGAGAAACACAGCTCAGGGGCACCGTGCAGAGCAATCCCCATCCTCTTCATGAGTCACAAGGACAAGCAGCAACTGCTCAGGCTGCTTTGGAACTTTGCTGGGGTCATTTTTCTACACTCAACGCTCCAAGCCCCATCTGTCTCACAAAGATTTCCTCTTGGCATCAGCCCTTCGTGGAAGTTCTTTATCAACCTCATTGTGTCTTTTAACACAAAGGCAACCTGACATGACTCCTCCAGGAGGCTCTGTAGCAAAATAAAATGGAAATGATCCTGTTCTTAATGCTTTCCCTACTTCAAGAGTGATTTATGGGTGTTGCTGAATGGATGCATTGTTTGCAGAGATAAATCTCAGCCAGTTACACGTGGCTGATCTCCTGAACACCTTGGAAGTAAAGAAGGAGGAAAAGAATCCAAACAAAAAAAATAGAATAGAAATCAGCTCAGAAAAAAAGGGGGTTCTTGGAGTAACCCGTCCTGTGAGGGAAGATGTAGCTGCCAATTTTACAGATGAGCAAGCAGAGGGAGAGGGGAAATGTTCCCACTTGCTTATGAAAGGGTTCACAGATTTAAATAAATAACTAAATAATAAATAATAATGCCTGTTCTCACATTTTCCCACTATTAAGAGATTCCTTCACTCCGTAAAACAAAAAGCAGTTGGACTGAGCACTGGGTACAAGTTTCAGCTTCAGCTCCCACATCTTCCCAATCCCAAGCAATTTCCTTTCACTGAAAAGAAAAAAAAATACCAGATCACACATTTATAGCACAGCAATTCTCACTTTCTCCAGCACTGGCTACCCCTGTGCATGCGAGAAAAACTCCCACGATGACAAAGCAGCACTTTTGGCCAACACAGCTCCAACTGGTGCTCCCAGGATTTTTACTGCACGTACTTTGGTGTTGTCACCATGACAAACACAAGCCTGGAAGCCCAGAGCCACACCAGACCTGAGCATGCTGACCACATCTGCCCAGGAAATACGGAGCAAACACCAGCCCACAGCACACTGGGCCTGCCCAACAAAACCTGGTGGACATGGTGAGAGGATGTGGGGCTGGAGGTTCCTCCACCTTGGTCTGTTCCTCCTCATCCTCGTGCCCAGGAGCACCGTGCTCACCCCTGGGACCTGCAGGAGTCAACACAGCCCCATGTCCCTGTTAATGGCTACAGCAGAATTAGTTGAAGTATGAAAAAGTAGTTCCCAACACAACTGATAGTGCCTTCCAATTCCTTCAGCTGCAGGTCAACCACCCACAGCAGCACTGACATGAACCTCACATCCTTAATTCCATGTTAAGGAGCATTTGGGGGCTGGTCAGAAAGCAAAGCAGGAAGCAGAGCTGGTGCACAAAGAAGCATTTAGTGGTTTTGTTCCAGAAATGAGCTCCTGTTTTTGAACACCTCACAAAGACACAGCCCCCACAACCTTCTCCCAACGCTTTTTATGTGAAAGCCCTGTAACAGCAGGCAGATCATTTTCTCCATCTCACAGTGATGAGGAGCAGTTTATTCATCAACTGTCGCTTTCCTCACTTCCTTTTAGGATGTTTTAGACACCCTTTCAGGAAAAAAATCTGGGAATGCTCTTAATAACCCACTCACTTGATTAGAGGTTACTGTGCTGATCCAGGAAGGCAACACTCTGGTACATCCCCACTCTGTGTGTGGGGACACAGAGAACTGGGAACTGACCACCCAGGCTGGCTCTGGATGCAAAGCCAGGTCTTTGGAGGCTGACTCTGCTCTCCCCTGGGGACATTTCCCAGCTCCCCAGTTACTCCCAGCAGTGCCAAGCACAGAAGTTGTCTGTAGCATCCAGGCCCAACCACGCAGATATTCTCCTTTACTGCCAGAGTGGGGGTGCCAATATTTTGGCTGCTGACTAGCAGCACACAGGCCTCCATCTCAGCATCACTATCCACCTCCCCCAAAGCACAATCCCAATTCCATCCCCTGATCCTCCATTATATATATCCAAAAAGTTTGGAAAAGCCCTCCAAGATCACTGAGTCCAACCCTTCCCCAGCACTGCCAAGGCCACCACTAACCCCTGTCCCCAAGTGCCACATCCACAGGGACTTTAAATCCCTCCAGGGATGGGGATCCACCACTGCCCTGGGCAGCTGTGCCAGGGCTGGACAACTCCTCCCATGAAAAAATGTCCCTAATATCTGATCTAAACCTTCCTTGGTGCAACTTGAGGCTGTTTCCTCTTGTCCTGTCAGTTGTTTCCTGGGAGAAGAGATCGACCCCCAACTGCCCTCCAAAATTCATGCCCTTGGGTGTCCCACACCTGGGACAACATCAGTTGGCCAAAGACCCAACTGAAGCTTTCTGAGAGCACCTGGGGACCTTCTGGCCATGTGCAATCCCCACTCAGCTCATCCATCCTGGATAAATACAGCCAGGCTGAGCACCAACCTGGAGAGGAGTGGACGGAGGACCAGGAGAGTCACTGATTCCCACTCTAATTTTTAGATAGTCTCCCTCACACCTCACTCCTCACCCACACAGCCCAGTAGGGAAGAGCAAATTAGCCAGATCATACCAAAAAGAAACCCTCCATTTTCAGCCCTAAAAAATTAAAATCTCCTTGGCCTCCAAGTGAACGAAGTTTTCCCACACAATAGCTCAGATCCCATTAAAGCAATGACAAGCAACCACTTTGTGCTTCACTTAAAATTTAGCCAGGAGGGAAAATATTACTTTGGATGGCAAGAAGAGATTGCTTCTAATTAAAACTCTTTCTGTGCTGAACTGCTGTTGACACTTAGTTTTCAATTAACAGTTCCATGGGTTTTAGTTCAGTTCTGCAAGTCAAGGCTATTCAGAGGGGAAAAAAAAAAAAGAAGAACTAAAATCTAATCAGAACTTCTGGCTGATCTTGGCAGTGCTGGGTTAATGGTTGGACTCGATGATCTTAGAGGGCTTTTCCAACCTAAATGATTTCTAAATATATTCTATTAGATATATTTATATTCTATAGAATATAAATATATTCTAAATATAAAGCTACAAATTTTCTTGTTGGTGTAAGTGAAATCACAACAGTATCATCATTACTTGTCATATCTAAGACAGAACAAATAAATGCATTTAGTTCCCTTGCCTTTTCCTGGGTTTTCCTCACCATTCCCTGTCCCTCTGGGCCCTGGGTGGTTTCCCTCTGGTGCTGGGGGTGTTGTAGTGGTTCAGTCATATTTGGAGTCCTTAATCCAGGATTATGATGTTCCTTTTATTTCACAGAGTCATAGAATCATAGAAGGGTTTTGGTTGGAAGGGAACTTAAAGATTATTCCCACCCTCTCCCACAGGCAGGGACACCTTCCACTATCCCAGGTTGCTCCAAGCCCCATCCAACCTGGCCTTGGACACTTCCAGGGATGGAGCATGCCTTCCTTGAAAAATATTCTCATCCTGTCCCTCACAACGTGCCAGTTTGAACCAAAATCTGTTGATAGTGTCCTAAAAAAAATTATATTTTAGGTTTTCACTGAACGAACAAAGCTTTTGTGGAGCTTATGTAGGAGCAGATATAAAGATTAGATATAAAACTTAGAAATAAGAGATTTAATGAATTTCCCAAAGATTTTCCTATGAAAACCCACCAATGTACAAATGCACTTGAACTCACCACAGTCCTGTGGGTCATATCCAGTGCTGGGCATTCCAGAGTGGCAAAAACCAGTGTTTCCCAGTCCCTGGATGTTATTTGGCAGACCTAGGGCAAAGTCAGGGAGAAATCAGTTGGAGCTTTATCCCTATATCCCATGTAGGTCTGATTCCACCTTGGAGCCACCAACCACCCAGTGCACCCAGTTTGGCTTTGCTGCCACGTCCCCATCTGTGTTCTTAAAAATCATAAAAAAATAATTAAAAATTAAACAAATTTTTAAAAAAAATAAATCAAAGCCATTTTCTGGCAGTTTCCTCCAACATTCTTACACATGAAAAAAATCTCTCTTCATCCCCCAGCATGGCCAGGGAGGTCACTTGAAGTGGGATTGCTCCAGCCAGGAGCAGGAGGATGCTGGAAGATGTTTGCTCCAAGCCAGACTCTCCATGGGAAAACCAGCTGGAGAGGAGCAGCCCCTGCAAAGCTGAGCCCTTAAGCCCAGCTCAGGGCAGAGTGGTCCAAGCTGCAGTCAGCACATCTTCCCAAAAACATTCATCTTCTCATCACAGCCTGATTTAAGCTCTAGGGCTTTTATTGTCTTTGGTCCCAAGAGGTCAATAGAAGGAATGTCCTCATTGTTGGGCAATTTATTTGACTCGATGTAATAACATTTAAATGGGCCATGAAGCCAAAACAAGCTGCTCCATGTTAAAGTCTATCCAGAGGCTGCGTTTGTCCCTTTTTTTTATCCCTGGGGATAAAAGTGTAACTCTCCCTTGTCCTCCAAGCTTTTAACTCCAATACATCACCCTCCAGACTAGAGATAAGAGCAGCTCCATCTCTTAAATTCTGTGGGGGTTGCTCATTACCAGTTTGGTGAGGTTTCTTTGGAAGAGGTAAAAATGGAAAAGTTGATTTTACCATTGGATTTTTGCTTCCCTTTAGTGAAAAAGGGTGATTTAAAAATTGTGCTAGTGAGGCTTGTGTACTATAAGCAGTTAAACAGGCTTAAAACTGGACTAGCTCTTCATCTAGATAAATTGTCTGCCCTACAGGACATCTGGGTGGAATTGAAGCCCTCTGGAATTCAGATGCCTGGATTCTGAGCCAAGCCCTGCCAGAAACTCACCCCATGCCCCTGAAAACCATAAAATCATGGAGTCCTGGAATGGTTTGGGTTGGAAGGGACCTGAAGGACCACCCAGTCCCACCTCCACTATCCCAGGTGGATCCAACCTGCCCTTGGACACTTCCAGGGATGGAGCAGCCACAGCTTCTCTGCCCAACCTGTGCCAGGACCTCCCCACCTTCTCTGGGAGGAATTTCTTCCCAATATCCAGCCTGAATTTCCCCTCTTTCAACTTGAGGTCATTCAGGCTTGGATTTGAGTGGGAAAACTCACTGTTGAGCCCTGTCTTTGCAAGTGGTTTGATGTGAATGATTTGGGAAGGGGACCAATTCACCTGGAAATCCACTGCCATGCTGATCTGCACAGCAGTGCTGTTATGAGTCACTAAAATTGACTCGGGGAATTAATTATCCCAATGATTTAATGGAGAGAATGAAGCCTGTTACAGAAGCACTCCATGGGCTGTGGGGGGATCAGGGTGTGGAAGTGCATGGATGAGTTGCCTGGCACTGCTCAGCTACTCCTGCAGGCACCAGCCCCAGAGGGTTTGGGGAGCAGAGGGCACTGAAGAGCCTAAAGAGGAAGAAAGGATCAGGACAGACCCCAGGGCAATGTGCTTCCATCTGTTTCATGTGTCAAGATTGCAGAATAACTGAGGTGGGAGAGGGCACTGGAGGGCTCCAGTTCAACTTTCAGATCAAAGATGAGCCACCCTCTAACCCATTTTATTGCCTTGGTGACGTCCAGCAGGACTTTGAATATATCCATGGAAAATCCACAGCTTCTCTAATACCCTTCTCCTATTTTGACCACTCTCACAGTGAAAAACTTCTCCTTGCATCTCCAGCTGGTATTCCTCACTAAAATCAGGAAGGCTTAGGTTGGATATTAAGAAGAAATCCTTCCCTGTGAGAGTGGGGAGGCCCTGGCACAGGTTGCCCAGAAAAGCTGTGGCTGCTCCATCCCTGGAAGTGTCCAAGGGCAGGTCGGATGGGGCTTGGATCCACCTGGGATAGTGGGAGGGGTCCCTGCCCATGGCAGGGGGGGGAATGAGATGGGCTTTAAGGTCCCTTCCAACCCAAACCATTCCATGATTCTATATGCCTAGGAAGTGGTGACCTTCCAAGTAATGAAGTCCAGTCCACCAGATTTATCCTCTGGATCAGGATCTAAAGCAAGAAGTAAAAAAACAGAAAGGGAGGGAAAAAAAGGGAAAGCAAGGGAGATGTGAACACGAACATTGAAAGATGTGATGTGTGGTGGCAAAATGTGTCTGCTCAGCTCTTATCTGGGCTTATTCCATTTGAATTTGAATTTGAATGGGGAGAGATGTAATTCACTGTGATATCATAGCTTCGCTGTCCAGCGTGGGTGGGAGAAGATGTGCAGGATAAGAGAACTCCCAAGATAACAGCAGATTTTTGGAAAGAATTTAAGAATTGCAATTAGAAGTGGAGGTGGAGTTGCAAGCCCTGGAGACAGGCTGTGGGGATGGGTGAGGACCCAAGTTAAGCCATGGCCATGTGGCATGGCCAGAAGCTCCTCCTATGGGTGTTCCAGAGCTTTCCCTCCACATGTCCTTAGCAGGATCACACCACTCCTGCTCTGCTGCTCTCCAAAAGTGTGTCTGCACTTTCTCCATCTGTGACTTCACTTCTATTTTTTTTATTAAAAAAAAAAAAGTAAAAAAGTTTTGTTTTGCTGATTTTGTTTTTTAACACGGCCTAACAAACTCCAGATAATGACAAACAAGTGAGCAAGACTCTGGCACTAGAAAAACGAGATTTAATCTGTCAGCCCGTGGGTGGATGGAGCAGGATAGAGCTGGCTGTATTTTCTTAAGGTGGCTCTTTCCATCCCTGGAGCTGCTTAAAATAAAGCAGATGGGAATACAGAATTATCCTCAGTGCTGAAATACAGTGCTGCATCCAGAACATGTTGCTTTTTGCGGAGTCTCTGTGCTGACACACTATATCCACACCAGTCACTCAAGCACTGATTGGAAAGAGGTTGCCCAGACACTTCAGTGGCAATGCTGGAGCCAGTGAATCAGTTCCCCCGGGATGTCTGAGCATGATTTTAGGGGTTGAGAGGGTTGAAATGTGTGAGGGAGGCCAGCTGGACTTGATGCCAAAGGAGCAGCCCTGGTTAGTTTGCTGAGAGGAAAAACCACAGTGAGCAGCCAGAGCCAGGGGACACACAAACACCTCACTGGCCGTGGGTTGTACAAGGGCTGTTTGGTGTCAGAGCTCCCAGTCCATGCTGGGCTCTAGCAAAGACCATTTAAGGGTCTAGCAAGGTCATTTAAGGGACCTGGGCCACAATCAAGGCTGTTTAAGTCACCTCAGGAGGTGGCAGTGGCTCCTCTTCTCCAGGTCCTGTTGCAACTTTCTGCCTCAGTCCAATCCAGACTGTGTTGGGTGGGTGAAGGTTCAGTTTGGTTCACCCCAAAGATGTGTTGCATTAAAACAATGGGTCACACCAGAGCAGGAAGATGTTTGTCCTCTCTCCACAGCCAAAGGAAAAGCTGGGAGAGTGACTTGGCCAGTGCCAAACAAGCTGTGGGAGAAATGGATGAGCAGAGATTTCCCAACTCCATCAGTGACAGGACCCTGAAAGGGGCTGGTTGTGTCCATCAGTGGAGGGGCAGAAGTAGCTGAGATGTTTCTCACATGCCCCAACTCTCCCATGCTCTGCCCTGAGGCTGCTGAAGGTGATGCCATGGTGGGCATTGGGATGTGCAAGGCATGGTCCAAGAACCACCCAGTGACTGCTCCAACCCCAAAGGAAAACACATCCAGAGAGCAGGAGCAGTCAGGGGCATGCAGAGAGCCTGAGGAGCAAGGGGGATCTCGGGATTACCAGAAGGCAATTTGGGAGAGCTGGGAATGTTCACCTGGAGAAGGATGCAGGGAGACCTTCAAGCCCCTTCTAGTGCCTAAAGGGGCTCCAGGAGAGCTGGAGAGAGACTGGACAAGAGCCTGGAGTGACAGGACAAAGAGAAATGGCTTCAAACTGTCAGAAGACAGGGATAGATGGGATATTGGGAAGGAATTCTTGGCTGAGAGGGTGGGGAGGCCCTGAAACAGGTTGCCCAGAGAAGCTGTGGCTGCCCCTGGATCCCTGGAAGTGTCCAAGGCCAGGTTGGAGCAACCTGGGATAGTGGAAGGTGTCCCTGCCCACAGCAGGGGGGTGGAAATAGATGATCTTTAAGGTCTCTTCCAACCCAAACCATTCCATGATTCCATGATTGTATGACAAGCTGCTGCAGGGATGCTCCATAGGACAGGTCTGGCTTTGACACCAGGCCGAGGCTGGGACTGAAACCCCTCTAAGAAGGCAGAAATAGGGGTGACATCCTATACCAGCAGCTCCAAGGGACCAGGAAGAAGGTGAAGGCACTGACCACAGAGGGCTCTGGCTGCAGCCAGCAGGCTCCATGAAGGAATTCTGGCAAGAGAATGTCCAGTTTGCCCAGCACAGACCAAGCCTTAACCAGGGCCTGTGTGTGTCCAGCACATGGGCTGTCATAGCATCCTTTCACCCTTTACTGCACGTCCTTTTTGCACATGGGGACACTGAGGCACAGAATTGGGCCTGAACTTGAGCAAAGAGCAGCTGCCAGAGATGAGCCCCTTCCCATCCCACCCACACTTCCTGCCTGTGTCCTTTTCCTCCTCACAAGGGGAAGTGGAGGGGCAGGCACTGATCTCTCTGTGTGAGCAGGGATGGAACCAGGGAATGGCTGGAGCTGTGCCAGGGCAGGGGGAGGTTGGAGCTCAGGGAAAGGTTCTTCCCCCACAGGGTGGGTGGGCACTGCCCAGGCTCCCCAGGGAATGGGCACTTCCCAAGGCTGCCAGAGCTCCAGGAGGGTTTGGATGATCCTCTCTGGGACAAGGTGGGATTGTTGGGGTGTCTGCGCAGGGCCAGGAGTTGGCCTTTGATCCTTGTGGATCCTTCCAACTCAAGAGATTTTATGGTTCTATGATCCTTTCAAACTCCTGGGGTACAGATGAAAACATCTAGATGAAAACAGGATCTCACTGCCTGACAAGGAGCCCATCAAACCACTGCCCTGAGATCAGTTCAGTGGCTTCGAAAGGCAATGACCACGGGATGGCAGCAAAATCCACCACTGGGGAAGTCTCCAAACCCAGTTTTCCCAGTCCTTCTTGGATGAGCACCACTGCTGGCATCAGGAGACAGTGGCACTGGGGCTGGCACTGCAGAGCCCAACCCGTGGCTGCAAAGGCACAGGGATGAGGGGAAGCAAAACTGTCATTTGATATCCACCTGGTTGGGAATATGAGCTCCCAGCTCCTTTTCTCAAGGTTATTTTTGCTTTTTTTTTTTAGTTGAAAAGCAAACCCTAAAAAAAATAAAAAAAAAAAATCCCATTAATATAACTGGAAAAAAACACCAGAATTTTTCCATTTCTTTTTGGCTGAATCCCCCAGGGCTGGATTTTTCCTGTGCATGGGGAAGAAGGTGGATGGGAAGGGTGAAAACCAAAAATGTTTCCAAAAGCCAACCTTTTTTTGCAAACGCAAATATATATAAATATATCAGGGTAAGATTCAGCTGCGCTGAGGCTGCAGCTTTCCAAGGTTGTCCCTTCCAAGCACCAAGCTCTGAGTGTGGTGGGAGAGCAGAAGGAGACCACAGGGCAGGGAGAACAGGCTGTTCTGCTGAGGGATGCAGAGATCTCTGGCTAATGAATTGGCCCTGTTTCCAGAAGCACTGCCAGGATGAAATGGGGTCTCTCTTCCACTTATTCATGTGAGTTGGCTGGTTAAAACCTCTCTGTCTGTGTCATTTCTGTGATGAAAAAAGGGAAATGGGAAGAAAAGGAATGCATTTACATTTATGTCTTGGGAGGAATTTTGGCTGAACCCTATTAAAAGCAAGGTAAATCAGGCCTTTTTATCAGGGCTTTCTAAAATACCTGGCATCCTTTCTCTTGCTTCTCTCTTTTCTGAAGCAGATAAAAATTGCAGGAGGGAGGAAAAGAAAACTGTAAGTGTGAGGTTCATGTTTTTTTAAATTATAATGTTTTGGGAAGGATTTTTTTTTTAATGAAGTAAACATTTCCTGATTGACTTTCCCCACCCTCCTTTTTAATCTCCATAAACCTACTGGCTCCACACAGCTCTTCTCCTGAGTGCTTCCATTCTGGGCTCCTGATCTGCTTTCCAACAGAATGGAGATGTGGATGTCCAGAAAGGCAAGAGGCATGAAAAGGAGGCAGATGTGAGGTCACATAAACCCTACAGAGAGACAAGAAGCCTTTGCATGGGTCACCTTTCCAGCAGACAAGGAGCTGGAGCAAGAGCAGAGCAAGCCCCAAGCTCCAAAGCAGATTTCTCCACTAAACATCCACATGGTCATTCCAAATCTGTGCCCAGTCACTCTGCTCAGCACCACCTTGGGTTCCAAGTTCCTTCCCAAGGTATTGCATGCTGCTTTTGCAGGATCACATGGTTTTCCAAACTCTGATGCATCAGCTGTGATGGATTTAAAGATATCTCCAGAATTTCCCTCTGGCAATAGTGATACAGAATCACAAAATGGTTTGGGTTGGAAGGGACCTTATAGATCATCTCATTCCACCCCCTGCCATGGGCAGGGACACCTTCCACTATCCCAGGTTGCTCCAAGCCCCATCCAACCTGGCCTGGAACATGTCCAGGGAGGGAGCAGCCACAGCTTTTCTGGGCAACCTGTGCCAGGGCCTCCCCACCCTCAAAGAAAACAATTCCCTCCCAATATCCCATCTAAGGCTACTCTCTTTCCATTTGAAGCCATGTCCCCTTGTCCTGTCCCTCCAGTCCTTGTCCAAAGTCCCTGTCCCCTCTCTTGGAGCTCCTTTAGGTGCTGCAAGGCCACAATATGGTCACTCCAAAGCCTTCCCTTCCCCAGGCTGAACAGTCCCAATTCTCTCAGCCTTTCCCCACAGCTGGTGCATCACCCCTCTTTTCCCTCCAGCTCAGAACAGGAGCAAAGCACCTTCCTCCTCCTCCTTCCATCCATAGCAATTATCCAGCACTTCAGACCCAAGTACCTGAGAGCCCTGGGAACACTCTCCCCACACATCACCTTTTCCAGAAAAGGATGGTGCCAATACAATCATCTTTACCAGCAGATTCAACTCCAAAGCCACCCCACTGAGACAGGATGGCTTTGCTGGATCACTTGGAGGGTCAGCATGCATACAAATGCAATTCCTGCACCTCCAGTGTAAAGAGATCTCTTAGGACTGGAGGGTTAGGATTGAAGAGTCTAATAAGGGGAGGGAATTAAGCCTGCAATCACTTAGACTGATTTAAATTAGGGTTTTTTTCCTCTTGCTTTGATTAAAATAAGCCAGTTTTCCTTTCCACCTGTGTTTCTTATGCAGGCAGAATTTCCATTAACTTCAGTCCAAGATTCTAACTTCTCAGAGCTAAAACTTCATGGCATCCCTTCATCCTGGTTGCCAGGATTTTCCTTAGCACATTACCACTCTTGAGATATTAATTATAATACCTCCCTGCTTTATGTACCAGTCACCTCTGTTATTAAATGGACCTCCTGTGTGCCTTTCTTCTCTCTTATTAAAGAACACTGACCTTCATTATGCATTAGAGAATATAATGAATATTCATCATGAAATGGGGATGATATTGGGCTTACACTGTCTGCAGGAAGATTTAGGTCAGGCATAAAGGAAACCCTGATTGTGACAGGGACAGTGATGAACTGGAAGGGTTTGGGGCACATGTCCCAGTCAGGGGTAGCTTTCAAGCACACATCCAAATTTTAGGGATGCAGCAGGTAGAGATGATGCTGATTGGGGCAAATAGTTGAGATTATAGACAACTTTTGCACTTTTGCACACTTTCAATGGAAGCAGGAGTACTGGAAATCTTCCAGTAAGTTCTACCAGTAGCCATCCATTAAAAGGGACAGCACGATGTTTAATAGCATCATTTTCAAGATCTGGACTAATTGTACAGTGCTTAAATCAAAGAGAAGGCAAAGCAACCTGGGCAGACTTGTCTGGCCATTGATTCATTCCCAGCCCTGTGTTAATGGCACCAAAGACAGTACCCACCAGCATCACCCTGATATTATTTCACTAATATCCATGAAATCCCCCAGCACCAACACTGAGATCAGCTCTTCACTTTACAATCAAGTTAGAGTTGGGATAATGCCCAGCAATGGGACGGGAAGTGTCCGAGGAGCATGGAGGCAATGGGAGCCTCTGGCTGGAACCACCTCCTTCCTGACTCCCACGGGTATTCACAAGGTGTTCAAATCCCCTCCTTAACTTACAGGAGACATTCCTTAAAATTGTGCTGGGGAAATCCCAAGCACAAATACAGGCTGAGTGGAGAATGGATGAAAAGCAGCCCTGAGGAGAAGGATTGGGGGTGTTGGTGGAGGAGAAGCTCCACTTGCCCAGCCCAGAACCCCCCGTGCCCTGGGCTGATCCCCCAGTGTGGGCAGCAGGGGATCCCAGAGGGAATTGTGTCCCTGAGCCCCCTCAGGTGAGACCCCCCTGCAGAGCTGCTCCAGCTCTGGGAACAACAGCACAAGGAGCTGGAGCTGCTGCAGAGAGTCCAGAGGAGCCCCGGAGATGCTGCAGGGCTGGAGCCCCTCTGCTCTGGAGCCAGGCTGGGAGAGCTGGGAATGTTCCCCTGGAGAAGGGAAGGATGCAGGGAGAGCTTGGAGCCCCTGGCAGAGCCTCAAGGGGCTCCAGGAGAGCTGGAGAGGGACTTGGGACAAGGGATGCAGGGACAGGACACAGGGAATGGCTTCCCACTGCCAGAGGGCAGGGACAGATGGGAGATTGGGAAAGAATTCCTGGCTGTGAGGGTGGGGAGGCCCTGGCCCAGGTTGGGCAGAGAAGCTGTGGCTGCCCCTGGATCCCTGGAAGTGTCCAAGGCCAGGTTGGATCCACCTGGGATAGTGGAAGGTGTCCCTGCCCATGGCAGGAGGGGTAATTGGATGAGCTTTAAGGCCCCTCCCAACCCAAACCATTCCATGATTCCATGATTTTGTTGCTAGTGGCAGATGAAATCCAGTGAACCTTGTTTATGGAGTTACTGGCTTTGCATCTCTTTCCAGGAGGTCCAGTTTAGCTACTTTAAGATTTGCAACCCAGAGCAAAGATCATTTCTGAGTATCTTAACCTCTGTTGGAAACAGACCCCTGCAAAAGTGCTTCCCTGATTGCTTTTGAGGGACATTTATTGTCTGGGTTTCCCTGCCCTTGCTGTTAGAAATCATAGAACTGATATCCTGAACTGGAAGGGAATGACAAGGATCAACAAATTCCATCCCCTTAAAGGCTCCAGGCTTTCCTGATTCAATGCACACTGCACATGTAAAATACCCAGAGGCAGCAAAATATTCCTGATACCCCTGGCAAAGCCCAGGTATCAGTTCTGCCCTCTTCCCACCTCCCTGGGGGATCCCAGTTGCCTTGCCCTGGCTGTTCCCACAGCTCATCCCAACCACTTTTCCCTACAACTCACTTTGGGTTTACACCACCACTATCAGCAAAACTTACAGCCTTCCAGAAACTCTTGGAAATCCTCACGATTGTTTAAAGCTGAACCTGCAAGGAAGGCAGACAGAGCAGTATTTTGGAGAAAGAGGAATAAAATACATGGTTTTCCCTCTGAAGTGTTTTGTACAGCTTTTAAAATGATTCTTGGAAACCTGCAGTGTTGGTCATCGAAGAAAGCAAGGAATTAAATTACACGTGGCTGGAGCCTAATCCAGCCTGACAGTCCTCACAATTCCATGTTCCCCAGTTATCCACAGAGCAGGGTCTGCTCTGTTCTCTTTCCCACACTGCCCAACTAACATTAGGTAGGAGCACCACCACTTGTTGGAGAGAGAAGGAAACTCAGCCCAGACACACAACACAGGCAATAAACTCAGCACCAGCAAGGACTGGTGCCTCCTGCTGGACCCCTGCTAAGTGCTTTGATTTTAAGGGTTTCTTTAATTTCTTTTTCAATAAAGATACTGTCTTCTCCTGCTCTCTCCCAACTTCCTCCAGCAATGTGATCTATTTGGATTAGCTCCAGGGAGATGAAAGCAGCCTTGCTGCTCTCAGAGTTATCTGTGTAGTCCACACAGTCTGAGTAGAAAAGCAAATATTCCTGGTCTCTGGTGCAGCTTGTTCAGCCCTTGGCCTGATGTCAGCGTGGAGCTGAACGGAGCAGTGGTATTGCAAAGGCAGATAAGGAGACTGTGCATCCTGCATCCAAACTCATCCTGCCTGCACATGCAATTCCTTCTGCTCCATTTCATGGGCATTTGCAGAATTGCATAAAAAATTTAGGCTGGAAGGTGCCTTGTCCAGCTGAGTGTTGAACACCTCCAAGGGAAGCAACACCCCCACCTCTCTGGGCTTGTGGTCCAGCCTTTCCCCATCCTCACAGTGAAAACATTGTTCCTTGCATCTCATCATGGAATTTACCTGCCTGCAGCTTATGCCTGGTGCCTCTGGTCCTTTCATCACACACCTCTGAGAGAAGTCAGGCTCTCCCTTCTCTATAATCTTAATTGTGAAGAGCCATTAGATCTTACCCAGCCTTCCCTCCCTCTGCCTCTTATGTCCACCTTGGGGAAAAGGAGCCTCAGGGGGGACCTGGAATTCTCTCCAAGTCCCTGACAGGATTGGGGAGCCAGGGAGGTCAGGCTCTGCTCCCAGGGAACAAAGGACAGGAGGTGTCAGGGAGGTTTAGGTGGGATATTAGGGAAAATTCCTTCATGGAAAGGGTTGTCCATCCCTGGCACAGCTGCCCAGGGCAGTGGTGGATCCCCATCCCTGGAGGGATTTAAAATCCATGTGGATGTGGCACTTGGGGACATGGGGCAGTGGTGGCCTTGGCAGTGCTGGGGGATGGTTGGACTGGATGGTCTCGGAGGGCTTTTCCAGCCTTAAGGACTCTGTGATTCCACCATGTGCTCCAGCCTCCCAGCCATGTTCCTTAGGACATTCACACAGTGCAATGCACAAGGCAAGAGCTCAACTGGCCAAACTGTTCATATGCAAGACAGAAAGACAGACAGACACATGAAGTGCAGACAAGTCTGGCATCACTGGGCTTGTCCAGGCTCACTGGAGAGGTTTGACAGGGGACACAAATTCAGGCAGATAAACAGCCCACTCTCAGATTACACCTGTATTTCTAACGTTGTTGTTCCACAGACACACCCCATGGCAATGTAAAGGTTATCAGGAGGCAGGATTGATTCCTTGGCCCATTCCACCATGTGCTCATGAGCACAGAGAGAAGGCACAGGTGAAGGGATGCTGAGAACAGTGGAGAGAAGCCTTTAGAATCACAGAATGGTTTGGGTTGGAAGGGACCTCAAAGATCATCTCATTCCACCCCCTGCCATGGGCAGGGACACCTTCCACTATCCCAGGTTGCTCCAAGCCCTGTCCAACCTGGCCTGGGACACTTCCAGGGATGGGGCAGCCACAGCTTCTCTGGGCAACCTGTTAGAGGAGGGGAGGCTTTGCCCCACAGGAAACCTCCACAATTTAGCCTCTATCCAAGACAAAATAAAAATGTTTTATTCTCTGTTGCATCCAGAAAGAAAAACACAGCCTAGGACTCAACCTGCTCCTGCTGAAATGGATGTGAAATGGTGAGCTATGTTCCCATTAAGTGGAGTTTGCAATCCAACTAAGCACATTGGATTTATGTAACTTGGCTGGAAATGTGGATTTTTGTAGCTAAAAGCCTTCCCTCAGGCAGCAATTTCATTACAGCTGCAAGTCCCCATCAGCCCCTGGGGACAACCTAGGGAGATATTTCTGGGTTACAACAACTGCTCCCCTTTTCTCTCCATGCAGCAACGAAACAAAATTGTATTTTGACATCTTTGATTTCCTTTTCCCCTCGTGCCCATGGATATGCAGAGAGAGGAGAACAGCTCTTTGTTAATTAGTGCTGGAAATCCTGATCATTCAGGTCTCAGTGGCTGCTCATGTGTTGTCAGCTGAGTCACAGACTTTGAGGGACATTTATTTTAAACGGAGACGACGCCCTGAAAATGAGATAGACTTGTAATTAAATGGGGTCTAATGGAAACACAGGAATGGACAGGTGAAATTAAAGAGGGGCTGCAGTGACAGACTTCTTCACTAATGACTTCTAAATTGCTTACAATTTACATTTTGAAAAGGTACAGGAAACTCATTAAGGCTCCAGACAAGTGCTTGGTGGGTATGGGCAGAGAGGAGAGAGCTCTGCAGGCAGAGCAGCAGCAAAGGAAAGATACCCAGAAGAGGCTGAACATTCCAACAGTGCTGGTCCTATGATGGTTGTGCTCTCCAGGACTGACTTGGGGAAGAAAGACAATAAAAAGGGACAGAGGAGTCACCTGCCCAGGGCTGGGACACTCTCAGATAAGCCATGTGCAGTTAGTCAAGGATGACTTCCAGCAGAAAACACAGGTCTAAAATCATGGAATCACAGAATTAATAAGGTTGGAAAAGACCTCCAAGATCATCAAATCCAACCTGTGACTCATCCCCACCTTGTCAACCAGACCAGAGCACTGAGTGCCACGTCCAGTTGTCCAGAACACCACCAGGGATGGGCACTCCAACACATCTGTTCTAGAAATGCATCCATTCCCAAAAAACACGTGTTAGGAGTCATCTGGTAAAATTTATAGTCACAAGAGACAAAGAAAACATGCAGATGAATTGCTGGAAACACATCCATGCAGACATCCTGCATGGCTGCAGCCACAGCCACAGTCTGAAGGCATTAACCAGGGACTTCCAAACTCAGCACCCCTTCACTGCGTCCCAAAGAGCCTTGGAAAAGATTTGGGGTTCAGGGCCATGGGGAGGGAAGCATTTGAATTTCATCTGTAGGGATTTCACTTCAGCACTGCATTTTTCTTTAATCCCCCGTTAGCACAGCAGTCTCCATCTCCAAATATTTTTGAAGACGTGCTCAAGGAAATCCTTAGCCTGGCTGGATTTATTTTATATTTATGTCTTTACTGGCATTATTTGTTTCAAATCTTCCCCCAGCTTTTAAGGCAAAAAAGGCCTTTATCTGATCATCACTCAGACATCCTGCCCCAGAAGCAGCTGTGGCACAACTACACCAGACACTCAAATCTTCAGAGCAGGAATAAGCTGCCATGAAACACAAAACAGTGGGAATCATCTCACAAGGATTTCCAGCCTTCAAATCCACAGCATTTCACTGCTCTCTACAACTACCTGAAAGGAGGTTGGAGCCAAGTGGGGATCAGGCTTTTCCCTTTGGTAACAAGTGACAGGACGAGATGAAACAGCCTCAACTTGTGCCTGGGGAAGTTTCAACTGGATAGTAGAGAAAATTTCTTCATGGGAAGGGTTGTTAAGCCCCAGCAGAAGCTGACCAGGGCTTTCAGCAGTGACCTGGGAGTGGACAGGAGACAGAAACCCCAGGCTATGGGTCTGCTCTTGAGGCAGAGCCCTGACAAACTGTCCCCTTTGCAGGAAATCCTCAGGAACTCTGGAACAAGAGAGCAATGCAAGCAGGACCTCATTTTCCTCTGCCACATTTTCATCTTGTTTTCATGCACCTCTTAATTTTGCAGTTTTGTTTTCAAGTTTAAGGATCTATTTTGATTTTATCTTACTCGTATTCAAATTCTTCTGTTTAAGGTCGACTTGAAAATTATCTCTATCAACTATAAACCATCTTATTTCTCTGACAAGTGGCCCAAGCAGAACAGTGAGAACAGGTATAAACACATAGGTCAGGACAAGTCTCACAAGCTTCTTCAGAACCTTTAGGGAAGTGCTGAGCTCACCCCACATTTAGGGTAACCAGCTCACTGCCCTGAGACTATAAAACAAAAAAAATCCATTCTGTTACACAAAGGTTACATCCACGCTGTAAATTCAGGTGTGCCCAGGCACTGGGAAGTACATCCATGTGGGAAAATTGTTAGGAAGTTCCCTTGCATAAACCTGGGTGCCAGTCTGCATTTTCCTAGATAATTCCCAGGCAGAGAAAATTTCACAGACCAGTCCAAGAACAAGTCCCAGGAGGGAGTTTGCATCCAGCCACCCTCTCCTGGAAGGCAAGACAAGTTTATAAGTGTGGAAGAGGCTGTTTTGTGCCAGTTGGCCACTGGGCCCAGGATACACTTAGTTCCTGGATGCACTTAGTTTATTAGCAGGGATGAAGCTGAATTGCCTCATTACCAGACATGGATCATGATGTCACTGTGCACTCCCTGAATCCAATCCTTGGGAATGCTTTGCCAGCTGGATGAGTTTTCCTTCTGGGACAAAGAAGTGATGATCCTTCACACAAGTAGATGAGCCTCCAGCCCTGAAGGGATTTAAATTTAAAGGGATTTTCAATGTGGATGTGGCACTTGGGGACATGGGTCAGTGGTGGCTTTGGCAGTGCTGGGGGAGGGTTGGACTGGATGGTCTCAGAGGGCTTTTCCAGCCTTCATGATTCTGTGATTCCATGTATTTCCTATATACAATGAGGCACTTGAGGGGAGAATGTGCTATTTGACCTCAGGTCAAATTAAATAAATTGAAAAGACACGTATTTTCCCTCCAAAACATCAGGATCAGGTGCTGCCCCCACCCTGGGAGAGGGAATTGCATAGGTCAGCAAATACTGGATTACTGTGGTTAAGGACTTAAAATAATAGGAACATTTTTCAACTGAGTAGATTTAGATTAAATATTGGGGAGAAATTCCTGGCTGTGAGGGTGGGGAGGCCCTGGCACAGTTTGCCCAGAGAAGCTGTGGCTGCTCCATCTCTGGAAGTGTCCAAGGCCAGGTTGGAGCAACCTGGGATAGTGGAAGGTGTCCCTGCCCACGGCAGGGGATTGGAAGAGATGGGCTTTAAGGTCCCTTCCATCCCAAACCATTCCATGATTCTAAGACACCCTTGGAATATTTGCAAGACAGAGCAGAACAAGTCACTTGAGTCCAGCACCACCCACAGCTCATCACGGCCTTCACACACATTTTCCCAGTGTTCTGCCACAAAGGCAACCTCAAATCCTCTGAAATTCACACGGTTATTGAAGAAACCAGAGGGATTTTTCTAGATCTAAATTAGGAAAAATACAGAAAGGCTTCTGAGAAAATGCACCCCAAGGGATAGGAAGTGTTTCTGGAGACTCTGGTGTGTAACCAAAACGACCTGAGCATCCCATGTCCGTTGTTCCCGAGTTTAGACTCAGTTTCTGCATGGGATATTGGTGACACCTACAGGAAAAACTCATCTGCTCCCTCTGCAGCCCAAAATTATCTCATTAACAGCCCTAGGGACCGTGCAATAACATCCTCATCACTCACCCAAGTGTGTCCTTGCTCCAGGGCAGGGCCATCAGCTGGAGGATCAAGGATCCAGGAACTTCCAACTTCTCTACATCTGCTTTAGCCAAAGCAAAGCACAAATGACAGCAGAGTTAAACAAACTAAATAAAAAGTAGAATTTCTGTAATATTGCTTCTTTTCTGGAGGCATGTCTGGAGGTTTTAGCAGTGTTACAGGACAACAGCACATCCAAACCTTAGAGCACATGGGATTTCTTGGAAAGTTTAATGTGCTCTCTAATCAGAATGGATTTTAAGGAAGTGCAATAGAAAGGAGGCTGGAGCCAGGTGGGGGTTGGCCTCTTCTCCCAGATAATAAGTGACAGAGCAAGAGGAAACAGCCTCAAGTTCTGCCAGGGGAAGTTTAGGTTGGAAAATTTCTTCATGGAAAGGGTTGTCCAGCCCAGGGCAGTGGTGGATCCCCATCCCTGGAGGGATTTAAAAGCCTTGTGGATGTGGCACTTGGGGACATGGGTTAGTGGTGGCCCTGGCAGTGCTGGGGAAGGGTTGGACTGGATCATCCCAGAGGGCTTTTCCAACCTAATGATTCTATGAAATCTAAAACACAGACCCTTCACCACCAGCTACTCCAAAGTCCAAAGCAGCACATGAACTCTCATTAAAGATGCACCATTTTTCAAATTTGAAGGCAAAGACACAGAAGAAAACCCCAGATATTTGCCACTCAGGTTTTATTCTGACAACCAACCCTGACTATTATACATGGTATAAAATAACCATTGTCTGAGGAGCAGCCTGAAGACAACCACGAGAAAAGCTCTAGTTCTTAATTAAAGTCGAGGTGCAATTTCCATTGTGCCTCAAAAGTTACCAGAGGACACTGTGTGTCCTCTCTGACACAGAGCGAGTGTGTGACCAGTTTGTGAGACACAAAGAGACCCCCTGAGCAAAGGGGTGCTGCCATCAGACCTTGGGGGTGTTGGTGGGGGAGACGCTGCACCCCCCGTGCCCTGGGCTGATCCCAAAGGGGATCCCAGAGGGAATTGTGCCCCTGTGCCNCCAGGAGCCCCTTCCTCCTTCCTGGAGCCTGTTCCTCCTTCCTGGAGCTCCTTCCTGCTTAGAGCCCCTCCTTCCTTCCTGGAGCCCCTCTGCTCTGGAGCCAGGCTGGGAGAGCTGGGAATGTTCCCCTGCAGAAGGGAAGGATCCAGGGAGAGCTTGGAGCCCCTGGCAGAGCCTCAAGGGGCTCCAGGAGAGCTGGAGAGGGACTTGGGACAAGGGCTGGAAGGACAGCACACAGGGAATGGCTTCCCACTGCCAGAGGGCAGGGACACATGGGAGATTGGGCAGGAATTCCTGGCTGGGAGGGTGGGGAGGCCCTGGCCCAGGTTGGGCAGAGAAGCTGTGGCTGCCCCTGGATCCCTGGAAGTGTCCAAGGCCAGGTTGGATCCACCTGGGATAGTGGGAGGTGTCCCTGCCCATGGCAGGGGGTGGAATTGCATGGTCATTACAATCCCTTCCAGCCCAAACCATTCCATGATTCTATGATTTCCAAGTAAGATTGAAAAGTCTGTCAATAAGCAAAATTTTGCAGTAAAACATCCAGTCTATAGTTCAGTTCCTTTTTGAGGATTTCACATGTTCTCCACTGCTGAAATTTAGCAAATCTCTCCATAGAGGCTGTTTTTTCTGTGGCACAGATCTGAATTCATCTCAAGCTTGTGACAAGAGCACAGGCAGCTGTGGAGTCCCCACCAATGACTAATTAGCTAAAATAGTGCTTTTGATCTTGTTTAGATGTCCCATAGCCTCTAGTTTGCATTTTCAATTTATTGAAACACTTCCCCCACCAAGAATGCTTTAAACAGCCACACTAAAGGCATTTCTGAAGCAAAAAAGGGCTTCGTCAGCCAGAACTTCACAACCACAAAGGAAGTGAAAACAGGTAAAGCCCAAAATATTTCCCTCCTCACTCACAGGGCTGGGGCAGAGCCTGAAAAATGGTTTCACATCTAACAGTGGGTGACCATCCAAAGGGGGAGAAGTTTGTTCTCCATCTTGAGCTGCAGCATCTTTTTGTGCTGAGACTTGTTCTGATCTGAAAACCAAATCCAGAAAAAAAAATAAGGAAAAAAAAAGTGAATTAGTTGCCTGCTCTGGTCCATTGCACGGAGCACTGCTCCCAGCACACGGCAGAGACGAGGCAAATCCTCCCTTTGGCTGGACACCAACTTTAGATCAACCTACAGCCAAAGCCCACCCGCCTCATCCTGGCTCTGCACGCGTCAGTGCAAACCTCATTTTTAAGCAAATCACAGGATTATTTAGGTTGGAAAAGACCTCTGAGATCATCGAGCCCAAGCTGTGACTGATCCCCACATTGTCACCCAGCCCAGAGCACTCAGTGCCACATCCAGTCATTCCTTGGACCCCTCCAGGGATGGGCACTCCAAACCTCTCTGGGCAGCCCCTGCCAATGCTTTACAGTCCTTTCCATATGACCCCTCCAGGGATGGGCACTCCAAACCCTCCCCTGGCACAACTTGAGGCCGTTCCCTCTCCTCCTGTCCCTTGTTCCCTGGGAGCAGAGCCCGACCCTCCCCGGCTCCCCCCTCCTGGCAGGGATTGCAGAGAATTCCAGGTGCCCCCTGAGCCTCCTTTTCTCCAGGCTGAGCCCCCCCCAGCTCCTCTGGGCAGCTTGGTTTCCTACACTTCTACCAAATTCAGCCAGATTACTACACCAGACAGATGGTTTTGGGCCAGCTCAGCGTCAGCCTCTGCGGTTTTGCCAGAGGCGCGTTTTAGTTCAGGCCAAGTCAGGGCCGCGCTGCTGAGCCAGGCAGCTCCGGCTTCGTCCCATTCCCACATTCCAGGGACCTAAAGGCGTAAGACAGAGATTACTCAGAGCTGTAACTTAAGCGTCACCATTGGCAGGGACACCCTGACGGCTGTCAGAGCCTGCCTGGCGCCGACCCTGTGCCGAGATCTCCTCAGCCTGTGCCCACCCGCCTTATGTGGAGGGCGGACGACTCCCCTGCCGCCCGCAGCCTCCGTGCCGGACGGCCAAGCCCACGGAGACGGCGCTGAGGGGCGGTTTTGCCTCAGAGTATTCAATTCCCCCTCTAATTCCTGCTTTAATTCCTCCTTTAACTCCTCGTCCCGCGCCCTCCCTCACGGACGCGTCAGGACCCCTCCCTCGGGCTGCCCGCGGCGCGCCTGTCAGCCCCCGGCATGC
>WEIV01027657.1:138843-172123 GCA_013390005.1 Calyptomena viridis | reverse complement strand
GGGCTGTGCGCGCTTCCGCGGCAGCCGCCAGGGGGCGCCACGCCTCGGGCCCTCCTGTGGGGGACCCGCCATGTTGGGGGGTCCCGAGGGGTTTGGGGAGTCCTGGTGGTGTCCCGGCCCTGCCCTGCCCTGCCCTCCGCCCGCCCAGGGAGCCCCGCGGGGTGGGAGCCCCTGGTGGCGCCGAGGACTGGTGGTGCTGCTGTAGGAGGCCGGGGATTCCCGGCCTGAGGCGGCCCCAGGGTGAGGGGCGCCGGGTTGGAAGTGTGTGAAGGGCTCTGTCGTGAGCTTTGTCAAGGTTTTGTGAAGGGCACCGTCAGGGAGTCCTGTCAGGTTCCTATTCTGGGGCTGGGGAGGTGTCCCCGAGTCTCCTCCTTGAAAGGAGAAATGGAGAACAGATCCCCAGGGGTCGCGGTCAGTGTCACAGGGTCTAGTTGGAGGTCTGTCACTAGTGGTGGCCCCCAGGGTTCTGTACTGGGCCCAGTGTTGTTTAATTTGAAGGGGTCGATGCCTCCTCAGAAGTTCGCTGATGACACAAAGCTGGCAAGAGTGGATGATACCCCCGAGTGCTGTGCAGCCCTTTGGAAGGACCTGGACAGGCTGGAGAGATGGGCAGAGAGGAGCCCAATGAAGTTCAAAAGGGGCAAATTCAGGGTCCTGCACCTGGGGGGAACAATCCTGAACTCCAGCCCAGGCTGGAAAGATGTTCCAGAACCATCTGGACAGAAGCCTGTGCCGTGTGCTCTGGGACCAGATGGTTCACTGTGGTCCATCCCAACCTGACCCATCCTGGGATTCTGTGTCCCCAAGGCTCCTCCTGTGGATGGGGAGGAAAAGGGGCTGTGAGGTGACAGGTCTGCACCTCCCTGGCAGCTCCTGTTCCTGTCAGACAGGCCCCTCTTCACCCTGACAGCTTGTTTTCCCTCAATTTCACATAAATTTCCTGTTTCTGCTCCTTCTCCAACTCTCCAGCTGAGTTGTGTTGTGGGAACAGGTGGATGATGCAGCACTTCCAGCCTTCCCTTACACAGCAACTGTGTCAGTGCTGACCTGGGTTAGTTCAGAGAATCATCTGGGATGGAAAAGACCTTTAAAATCCTCCAGTCCAACCATGAACAACTCTGCCAGTTCCCCTGTGGTAGAAAGGACCTTGTGTGGGTGGGAAGGAGTCAGATGTCACTGGGAATTTATCAGCCTTGTTGTGTTTTCATAGGTTGTTTGGCTGCCAGGTCTCAAATTAAGTATTTAGCCAGGACAAACACTGAATTCCTGGTGGATACCACAACAGGTTTTGAGGATATGGGGTGGTTTGGGGTTAGGAGTTTGTATTATTTTTCTTTGGGGGAGTAGCTTTGATAATTTTTACTTAAGAGGAGGGAAAAAACTACATCTCCAGTATAAACACAGTAACTCAGTGCAAGACTGCTGGTAAGGACTCTGTGTTAAAAGCAGGTTTTGCTAATAATAATTAAATTTTCCAACACATTTCCCTCACACCTCTGCTTATATAGACCTGGTCTAAATCTTTCTCAGCAGCTTGGAATTTCATGGGATTCCTAATGACTTAGAGCTGAGCTTTTGGTGCAAGTGAGGGATGCATGTCCTGGAGAAATACATCATTTCCTGAGCTTGACTCCTGGCATGACTTGGATAAATCAGGGGCTCTGGGGCTTGGGAGGGTTTCTTTTTCTTTTTAAGCATTCAGAGTTCTAAACTGAAGTCCAAGCATTTGTTTTAAATAGTGTGAATTATAAAAAAAAAACTTTAATACTGATTTTGAACAGCTTGGTTATTGGTTTACATTCAGGATAATTTAAGTGTTTCTAAGCCTGTTTTTCAGTGGTAACTTTTTGACACTTCCACACTGGTCTTGCTTTTTTTATTGTGGTTTTAAGCTGTTTTTCTACCTTAACGAGAGAGGTGTTCCCTGGGCTTTGGAAGGCTGGGCCACACAGCTCAACTTACACACCGACCCCGGGGGCACTTCCCAGACATCTGTTGAATTTTTTTGTTTGCGTTGCCTGTTAATTTGAGGGCTTTATCTAATTAATTTAGCCTCCTGCAAAGCTCGTCTCCCCTCTAATGCTGGTGATTAATTGTCACTCAGATGGGTCTGTATCAAGTCTGATCAGCCCTGGTGTGACTGATCCCTGTGTGATCTGGGGAGCCCGGGGTGCAGCTGCAGGGACATGGAGAGTTGTGTTCAGGGAAGTGCAACAGCCAAACCCCACCCTGTGCTGCAGAAAGGGGGGAAAACCCACCAGGGACAGACCCCAGGGAGATCCTTGGGCTCAAACATGATGGTCAGTGCAGCTCCAAGAGTCAAAGCAAAGTGATTTTTGAGTGTTTTCTCTGTTTTGTGTGTGCAGTCAGTCAGTGACACAGCTCAGAGGGAGGGAGGGCACAGCTTCCCTTTCTGGATTCTGCACCAAATGGTGTGTCTGGAGTCATGGGGACAATCCCTGAGCCCTGAAGAAGCAGGTTCAGGTGTGTCACACAGAGTCAATAATGATTTTCTCTTCCTGTGAAGGATGGGAAGAAATGCAGTGACTCATGTTCATGTTTTTCAACTGACTGTCCAGCTGAGTGCCTGGCAAACAGAAGCTGTAGGATCCTGGGATCAAAAAGGTTGGAAAACACCCCTGAGATCATCCAGTCTGGTGTTTCCCCAGCACTGCCAAGGCCACCACTGACCCATGTCCCCAAGTGCCACATCCACAAGGATTTTAAATCCCTACAGGGATGGTGCCAGGGCTGGACAACCCTTTGGGTGAAGAAATTTTCCCAACATCCAACCTAAACCTCCCCTGGCCCAGCCTGAGGCCGTTCCCTCTCCTCCTGTCCCTTGTTCCCTGGGAGCAGAGCCCGACCCCCCCCGGCGCCCCCCTCCTGGCAGGGATTGCAGAGAATTCCAGGTGCCTTTGGATCCTCCTTTTCTCCAGGCTGAGCCCCCCCAGCTCCCTCAGCTCCTCCTGGGGCTCCAGCCCCTTCTGAGCCCTGGTCACTTGGAGGAATTACCAAGTGTCCTGTAGAGAATTACATTGGGAAAAAGAGGAGAGCTTGGCTCCCATATTTCCCTTTGTGAGGGTTAAGCTCCTCTGTCTGAAATAAATAGGTGGCTCATAAATAGATTCCTCTTCCACAAAATGCAAAGCAGTCTCTGTTTCACAGGACAAAGGAACCAAAAGCAGAATGACAGAATGAACTGCCCAGCTGCTCCACTGGACAGGGACAGCTTTGGAATTACTGAGAGGGACACACTGCAGGTGAAAGGATGCTGCCTTTGAATTGCAGAATATGTCAAGAACTCAGTAAAAGAAATACTGAATTCGTATTGAAAGTCTTTTGCAGAGTGGTAAAACTTTGCAGGATTGAGCAAGCAACACCCAACACAAATATCAGTTGGGCTTATCAACAGAATATGCAAAGCAGGTGTTGAGGATGGTGATATTTTACCCTTTTCATGGTTTTGGCATGATTGCCACAGTTGATAGGAACAGGAGGTCTCAAGAAAAAGAAACCTGGCAGAGAGTTTTCCATGGAAAACTTCTGGAAAGAGCCCTTCAGTCCCTTCCAACTGCTCCTGTCAGGATATTCCTCATTTATCAGATACTAATTAGTAACTGCAGCATAGGCAGAGAGGATGGCAGGGAAATCTGCACTGACCTTTGGGGTCCTGTCTGCCCCTACAAGTGGTTCTGGGAGTTTAAATCCACAGGGTAGAATGAAATTAGCTTGTAACTGTTTATTTCTTCTGTAATTTGTGATCCTGATTTGCTCTTCAGATTTTGTTTCAGTTGAAACGTGTTCCATTCCAAGGTTTGAATCAGATGAATCTACTTCTGAGTTACACAAGTTCAAAATGAAAACAAAATTTAAAAAATCAAAATACTTTAGAAGGGGGAAGAAGGTGCTCGGGGGTCTTTGCTGGTGGGTAACTCAGGAATGGAGGCGGGAGGGAAAACCAGCTCCAATGACACATTAAAGTGGAATATTTTGGTTTTTTTGCAGCTGATGAGGAGCACCAGCAGAATGTGGCAGCAGCAGCAGTGGCCAGGCCTCGTGCCCAGGTGGAAGAGAGGGGAGAGGGAATTCCCAGGCGCCGCAGGAACATGGGAAACAGGCTGATGGCCCAGAGGAGAGCCCAGCACACAGAGGAGTGGGGGGAAGGTAACAATGCCTTCTCTTGGTCCTGCACACCCTGGCACAAACCTCAGCAGCACATGGGAAGGCTGGGAAGGGGTGCAGCTGCCTCCTGAGGAGCTTTCTCAGTTTTCCTGCCTGATTATTTGCAGCTTGACCATAATCTGTCTGACTGTCCAGCTTCTGTCCCTGCTTCACCACTGATGCCCAGATACATCCTTTAACTGCAGTGTCACCTCATTCTGAGGTGAATCCTGGCTGTTTGTTGTGCCAGCAGTGAATCACAACCTAATCTTCACTTGCTTCCCAAAAACTGCCTTTTGTATTTCCTGCTTAGCCGTGCAGGTTAAATTTGGGAAAACAGAATCCACCCCTTAAATTTACTACCTTGCTGTGGTAAAATAATGGGCTTTGGCATTAATTCTGCAATGTGATCTCTGCGAAATCTGGGGTTTTGTGCCTGAGAAGCCATCCAGGTGGTGGTCAGGACCAGGCTGGTTCCCTGGACATCACCACAGACTGCAGCACTTTGCCAGCAGGTTGTTGACAACGTGCTGTGTAAATGCTGTGCTGGATTTACAGTCCATAGCTACACTTCTGTGCTGTGGTGGTAGCCAAAAATATGGTGATGAACAACATCTTTCTACACCCTGTAAGCATCACTCCCTTTTCTGGTGAAACTTCACACATTATTATCTGTATTGCTGCAGAGATGATATCACCATGATTCACCTCAGTGGATTCCTTCCACTTTCAGGTTGTGGGTGAAGTGTTCAGGGCTCTGCTCAAGTGGGGTTTGCTTCCCTCGAGTTTGCAGTGGGGATCAGAGGGCCTTTTTGGTGAAAGCAGTGGGTGAAAGCAGTGAGCACACACCTGTGGGATGCCTTGGTCCAGCTGCACTTGGTTCAGCTTGTCCTGCAGTTTGTGGAAAGCCTTTTGCTCTCACATTGGCAGGTGAATGTGCTTCCCAAGCTAATTATGTTCAGCAGTTCCACAGATGGAGAATGGACAGGCCTGAACTTTTCAACTTTGGTAATTTCTTCTCGTGTGGTAACATCCTGGGAAGAAATTGGAGTCTAAAAATATTTAGTTTTCAACTCCAGACATCAAAAGTCTGAATGCTGAAGGCTGACAGTGAAGCTGTCAAAGCAAACAGCTCATCTTATCTTAGTCACTTTAGCAATAGAAGAATCTGTGTCATTGAGCTTTATAAATAATTCTTTTGCAGCTTTCTGTACCTCAGATGCAAGTGCTGCCTGTCTTGCATGAAGTTTTCTTTGAAATGACATCCCTCCTTTATTTGTTTTCTCTAATTTCTTCTCCAAATTGAAACAGCTTCTTGATCTTTGCTTCTGTTTTGTGCTTCTGTTTGGCTTTATTTGTATTTTGGGATGATCTTTCCAAGTGCCTGAGCACAGGTGCACAACAGGAGCCTTTGGAGACAGAGCATGGAGAGAAGTGTCTGTCCCTGTCCCCAGCACTGAGGTGTGAAATGACTACTGGCCATTATTCCTTGGGATTAGCCCCCCTCTGTCATGGGCTGTCTGCACTGCAAAGCCTTGAGCCTGGCCCTGAGCTACCTGTGCTAACGTGGGATTTAGGGGTTTTTTTCCCCTTGGGAAAGGATGTGTTGTGTGTTTGAAATCCCACTCTGTGGCCATGTGGCACAAGCCTGGGATCACTGTTGGATTTGTGCATTTTCTCTGTGCCACTGCAGTCTAGAGCAGCCTTGGCTGATTCCTGCCTGCATTTGAACCAGCTGGAGGAGCAGGTTCTCCCCTCAGCAGAGTTCTGTGTTACAAGAAACACCAAAACCAAGCCAGTCTGGTTCCTTCAGTCTTGCCTTGTAAATGCTCGTGCTGCTTTAGAAGGTTTCTGAACACCTGCAGCTGAAGTGGATTGGTTTTTTTCATTGTTGAATTTGTTGAAACGTTTCACTAACAAGTTTCTGTTCTGTGTGTGGAATTTCCACTCTGGGGCTGTGTTGAGCTTTGGGCAAAGCTGCCTGATCCTTCCCTGTGCCACTCTGACTTCTGCCAAGTGATTCCTTCACCATCCCATCCCTGCCAGGTATCCAGGAGTGACCTCAGGGAGGGAGTGAGGAGCCCAGGTCTGTGTTCCTGCTGCAGACACAAAGTGCAGTGAGGTGGGAACTGCTCTCCCTGGTGGGAGCCACGTGTGCTGACTTAGGAACTTGCAGGCTGTGGAGTTGTGGCTACCACGAGGGTTTTCTGCTTTCCACCTCACAATCACATTTCAATTCCAGAATGAGAAAGAAGCTTCAAGGGTAAAATCGTAGCCCACGGTTTCTTCTGCCTGTGCTGAGTTGTTCTGTTGGTGCCAGGACCCAAATCTCTCACAGTAAGGGGAAAAAACAAAACCCAAATCCTCTGCACTAGGATCAGAACCTTGAAAACTTTTTAGTTGTCCCTTCTGTAGCTTAAATCTTATTTATTCTCAAGTCTGGATAAGGAATCATTTAACACAGATAAGGGTAGTAAATGATTATTTTGAATATTCAAATCTACACCCATGGCCAGTGGAGCTAAACCAGGTGGTAATTCTTTAGCTCAGTGGGGTGGGGTGAGGCCCCTGAATTACTTGCAGGTTGTCACAGACAGAAAATAAAAGGTGAAGCACTAAATGCCTTGACTTTCCCACCAGAATTTCAGCACAGGGGGCACGTGGGTTCCTTATCCACGGGTTCCATGTGGGCTGTGCTGTGGAACAGGCCCCAGCTGGGTGCCCACACTGCCTCAGTTTGCTGAGCAAAGGGTTTCAGTGGTTAGTTGAGCACTCAAAGGAGGTCATCTGTTAGAACATCAACACCTATTTATACCCTCTCATGACCAAAGATTGCTGCACAAATAGTTTTCCTTGGTGACAAAGTAATTCTCAAAATGACTGAGACCCCTGAGTGTGTTCCACCAGTGTGACTTCCAGGCTGGCTTTAGAAAAATGGGTTTGATTGCCTTAAATTGCCCAATTTAATGCCAGCCATAACATTCCTGCAGCCCTGTTAAAGTCTGTGTGCTCTGCAGGCTGTAGCAGGGTGCCCACTCCTTTCCCTGTGGAAAAGGAGTCTGGAAGGAGAGTTGTGTATTCATGTGGTTGGTTGATACCCCAGCTACAGACTTAATTAGCTTTGTTGTGTCTTAATTTAAATTGAACCCAGACAGAGGTGGCTTTGTGGGCAAACTACAGCCAAGATGAAATATTCTGCAGGGCATAAATGGGTGAGGATTCCAGGCATTAACCATTTTAGGGCAGGAGAGGGCAAGCTAAACGGGTTAAATTCAAGGTGGGGCATGGGGTAGTGTAAATAAATGACATTATAGCCATTTTCAATTTCAAATCCTATTTATTCACTGAGTGAGGGAGGTGTCCTTGGCTCTTGTTTGTGCCTGAGTGATGCTCTGAGTGCATCCACGTGGACTCTGATCACCCTTGGGTGAACATAAAGATGTTCTGTTGAGAGTTTTCACTTGGTTGCTGATCACAAAAACTCCAGGTCTCGAGTTGAGTTTGTCCCTCCAAAGCAGCTCATTGTGCCCTGAATGCTGCAAAGAGCTCAGAGGGGAAGAATTTACTTTGGCACTGCATTTTTTGTTACTTGGAGCAGAAAGTGACCCAACTCTGATGCTTCCACAAAAAATTTAATACTGCAATTTCCTGTCGAGTGAGGAGGAACAAATAATGGCAGGAATGGTTGGGTCATCTTGATGGCACTGTGGTAAAAATAAGGTTAAATATCCCAACATCTGCATTTCTCTGGGTTTTTAGCATTGTACATCTGAGCACAGGTGTTGGAATGTTCAGTGCAGTGAACATTTGGTTAAATTATTTTAGTTCCACAGGGTCAATAATAGTAAATCCAACAGCTTTTGACAGTGAGTGCTCTCACTTGTAAAATAAAACATGATAAAGAAAACTTAATGAGCCCAACATAATCAAGTCCTAAGTTCCTCTCTTCTTATGCATGGCAGGACTTGGAGATCATGATCTCAAGTTTTTCTTTATAACTGTTAATAACTATTGAAAAAGCATAAAACAAACAAAAAAGATTTTTAATGTTTTAAAAATTATAATAATTGGGCATCTTAAAATGCCCATTATTGCTTTGTGTAGCATCCAAGTTCAGCATTGAAATCTTGCAGCTAAAAAATCTTGCCATGAATATTTTCTGCTTGTTTGGGGGAAAAATAATTTTTGATCCCCATTCAGTGATTGATATTGTGCATGAGTTTGAGAAGGATGTGTTTGTGCTGAAATGTCTTTAAATAAGAAGCCCTTTTTCTGAGTGCTGAAAGATCTGGAAAATGTGTAAATTTAGAAACAGTGATGTGGTCCCACACGGTTCTTGTGAAATAGAGACACATTAATGTGGTGGTTGAAATAATTTTAATGCTTAATCAGTAGGAAAACCTTTCTAGTACAGTTAAACTTTGACTAATCTGCCAAGCAGTGAACCAAAAGTCAGTTTTGACTGGGTGCTACTCATCTGGTGCCTTGGGTGTTGTGAAGTGGCCACAGTGTGCCCTGGAGCCAGTCCCAGCACAGGCTCTGGGGCAGGGGAGGTGTGTGGTTTCTCACTTCTGCCAAATGCCTTCATTTGAGAGTAAACTTCATCCTTTGTCTTCTGCTCTAAAGGTCTCGTGGCCTTTGTTTGTGCTGCACTTTTTCTGTCTGAAGTGCAGATTAATTTTCTGGGCTTCAGCTTCGTAAGCTCGTGTGGTGTTCAGGTTGTAAACCAAATGAAGAGAAAGCTCAGGAGTTGCACAACAGGTCCCAGCACAGGGCTGTGCCACTTGGGAATGCCACACCTTTCCATAGGGTGGGCCAGTTCCTTTCCAGTGCCTGGTGTCAGACATCTCTTTGATGTTGGTAACATGCTCTTAATAACATCTTCTGCTTTCAGGATGAGCCCTTTGTGTCCACTGGCATCTTCCCCCCACTTCCTCCTCCTCCTTTATTTGGGTGCTGCATAAATAGTAAATAAAGCAGCTGGCTGTGCCCAAAGGACTTGTTGCGACTCTTTGTCATGGATGGGAATCCATTTGCTTCACTTCCAGAACTTGGCAGGAAGCAAGATGGACCCTTTGGCACAGATGACATGGACATCCAGACCAGGTTGGATGGGGCTTGGAGCAGCCTGGGGTAGTGGAAGGTGTCTCTGCCCATGGCAGGAGGTGGAATGAGTTCAGCTTTAGGATCCCTTCCAACCCAAACCAGTCTGTGGTTCTGTAATAACTAAAATACACAATGCTGGTTTTTCTTTCTGGAGTTTTTTGTATAATCTTGTGTAATCTGGCTGGTAAATCCCTGTCCTGACTGAGAACATCAGCACTCCAGCACATTTTCTAGTGGTAGTGGGAAGCATTTTTAAAAAGCAGTCTAAATTTTAAGAGACTCAGATGCCTGTGTGACCATTAACTGTTTCCTGTTGTGCTGCCTCCCCATTTATTAAGGAAAACTAAAACTAAACTGCTTTCACAAGTGAGACAATGAACTGAACATGTTGCATCCCATCTGAAGCTCAGGGATAGTTGGAGTGCAGTTCCCTTGGACTGACCCCCCCATGGAGTCTCCTATTATATTGTCACAGCTATGAGTGGAGGAAAAGTGATTGTTAAAAGCTGCTTTATTTAAAAATAAAGAAAGAAACCTTGCTGGCTGTGTGCAGCATCCTCTCTGCTTTTGGTGGAGCTGTCACAACAAATTGATTCAGCAAATACTTTGAGCACGTGTTTATGTTCTTGTCAGCATGTCCAGGTTTATTCAGAACATATTAATTGCAGCCAGGTTTAGTGCACTGTTGACCTTTCAAGCTCTGCTGAATCACAGGCTGTGGCACTTCAGGGATCACTTCAGATGCTTCAAACAGCAGGAAAACAAATGTTCCTTCCTGAACAAAGGAATGTTTGATCCAGGAATGGAATAAGGCTTTAAAAGCCTTGCTTAGGTTTCTGCCTGATGTCTGGCTCAGGTAATTTTAATATAGATGAAATCTGAGGAGCCTCAGGTGGGGTAAGGAAAACTATGGTGTTTTATACTTGTGGTGTTTGCCAGAATGAGTTTCCTAAACAGTAGTGCCAGTTCTGAGCTGTTAATTTTGGAGTAATATCTGCTGATGCTGGGTTGCTCACCCCTTGTGTTTGCAACTCCCCTTATAAATAAAGTTATTTTAAGCTTCAGCAAAATTGCAGAAGCAACTGTGTCAAGTGTGAGTATCCCCTGTGTGGTGTAAGAAGGGGGAACCCTTTTGATCACCTCAGTAATGAGACACCAGTAATTCTCTGAAGGCCAGTTCAGCAGCCAGCTGGTATTAATTCCATCTCCTGAAAACAGCTCAGTTATTTGAGAGCCACCTACACACAGCTCTCAGCTGCATTTGTTTCTCATGATGTGTCTCAGTGGTTTAACCATAACCCTGTACTGTGTCTTGGAATTAGTAAAACAAGGGTTTCAAACCTAATTCTGCATGTAAAAGAAAGGGAGGCTCGTCCATCCATGTGCTCCTTTCATAGCAGCTTTGGGGGTTCCCAAAAAAGAGGACCAGGCTCTCTGGAGAGAGCTCCTTACAGAAAATATCCAAGCACAGCTCTGCCAAATCTGTGCCAGTTTGGAGCTGAAGTCAGCATCGAGCATAACAGCACTATGAATGCTCAAAATATCAATTATTTTACCCCAAAATATCAGTTATTTTACCCCAGAAGGGATCCATGTGTGAAGATCTTCCATTGTGATCCTGGCAGCTGATGCAGACACTGGAATCTTGATATCTTGTGTGGTGTTCCATGGAGGGAGCTGAGCATTCCTCTGGGAGTGTGGAGGTCAGTCCACAATGCTTTTGTGGTGGCAGCAAGGACTAGTTTAGTCCAAGTGGCCAAATGTTCCTGAGCTTTGGGCAGGGAGGAAATGTCAGCCTTTGGAAGCTCTTCTTCCTTAGCCCCTGAGAGCAGAAATACTCATTTCCACACCCTTTGATAAGACTCTTCCAGATTTCACAGTGACTAAAAAATCCCTGTAAACTGTCAATTGTCAAACAACAGGCAACTGTTTACATGGAATTTTCTTGCAGTCAGACCCAAGATTTGCATTGCAGGGATTTTCCCCCTCTTCCCTTAAAGGTCAGTTATATCCAGCTGGAACCAGGGGATGTGGTGTGCCTCTGAATCCCACTTTTTCTGTGGATTTCTGTTGAGCAAAGACCAAGAAAATTTTTACTTCTGCCTTCACTCAAGTGTGTGTTTCCTTGTTACTTCTGCTCTGTGGCTTTGGCAGTCTCATGTGATTTTTTTTTGCCTTTTTCCATCTAAAAGGCCTTTCCTGAAGTGTGAGTGTGTCTCCTTTTCCTCTGCTGCTCCTTTCCTGGGCAGCACTGAACTTTCTCCAATGGACTTGTTACATCTGATTTCCAATTTGTCATTTATGCAGAGGAAGAGGATGCTGAGGAGGTGCCAGAATTTCAGGTGTCTGGGAAAATTGGAGCAAAGAAGCAGAGGAAATTAGAAGAGAAACAAGCCAGGAAAGCACAGAGAGAGGTGAGTGTTTCCTGCCACGTCTGGAGCCCCGAGCAGAGCCTGAATAACTCAGCAAAGAGCTGGGGCTGAGAGACACCCCAGGAGGGCAAAGTCAAAAAAAAAAAGGTTTATTTTCAAAATGTAAATTCAGCTTTTTCTCAAATCCCAAGAGAAAATAATACCTCGTTTTCTTTCCATTCAGTTCTCTGGCATTTTTGTGGGGAAGAAAGGAGTTAAACTCTCAAATGCTCTTTATTGGATGTTCCCACTGGCTTTCAGTTTAATGTCAGTAAAATACCCTTAAACCCACGTGGGGTGGTTGTAACACCATGACCAGAGCTGTGAGCAGTTGGCAGTGGTGTTTCATGTCCTCCCTTAGTGCAAAAAACTTGGTTTGGTTTTCTCTGCATTTACAGAATCCCAGGCTATTCCGAGTTGGAAAGGACCCCTAAGGATGGTGGATTTATTGTTCATGTGGACTGGGAGAGATAAAGAGCATTTTGCTGTTAATTCCAAGCTTTTTGCAGCTTTCTGGGGGTGTGCTCATGGAAGGGAGCAGGTTGTGCATTAATTCCTTTGAGTTCTGTATTTTTTTGCAGACTCTTTATTGTTCTGTATGAACATCTTGAATGTGTAGAGAGTCCAGACAAAGCTTGTGAAATCCCAGCTGGGGAATTTTAGTGTCACCTGAGGTTTTAATTAAAGTCTAGTGGTAAAAGCCCTGTAGACAGGGCAGTTGGTAATAAACTTAATTATTATGTTATATATAAACTTCCATTATGAACCTTTTTTCACCCTTTTGTTGTTACTTTCCATATTCATTCTATTTAATTGGCTTCTTTTCTGTGGAAAATCTGAGCAGAAGTGAATGAAGTCAGATGAGCATCAGTTGGTGCAGTGAGGAATCTTTTGTTTAATTTTAAAACACACTGATTGTTATTTTCCCATGTAGACAGATAAATTCCCTGGCTGGGGCTTTTTCCCTGAAACATTCAAAGCCACCAAGCCTCCATTTGAATGTTTTCTGCTTGTTCTCTTTATATATTTTCAAACTTAAGTGCATTGAAGAAACTGAAGAAAAAATCTGTAAAAAAATACACTAAACACCCTTTTTATTTTTCCCCCATTTTGCAACAATCTCTGGCTTAAAAACAAAATTATTTTGAGAGACCAGTACAACGTTTTTTTAAAAAATCAGTATTAAATTAAATACAGAGTTTATATTCCAAATCCTTCTTTTCCCCTCTCCTTAGGGTCCTTTCTAACTAAATTTTAAGTGAGGAGAAATGAAATGCCATGACCCAATATTGCTTAATACCACTATAGTAATAAGCTCATATGCACATTCAAAACTTAAACCCTTACTGAGATACAGATAAGTGAGGAGGGTAATTTCTAAATTTACCACAATGTTGAATGTGCTGAAGGGGAAGTTAAATGATAACGACTTATTATTATTATTATTATCCTTTTTAATGTTTCTTTCTGAGCATGGATCTTGGAAGATGGTAAGAAACCCCCTCATGGTATCACAATATGAAATAAAAATCTGTATATTCAGGAAGAGTAAGGCCTGGCTTGCATAATTTTTTTTAGGCTGAAGAAGCAGAGAGGGAAGAACGGAGAAAACTCGAGTCCAAGAGGGAGGAGGAAAGGAGGAAAGAAGAGGAGAGGATCCGGCTGGAGGAGGAACGCCAGGTGGGATTGGTTGTGGTTATCCAGGGAAATACTGGGCCAGGTTTGGGATGCTTTCTGTGTGAATTCTGGGATGAGGAACCCCCTGCTCTGTCCTGCTCAACCCACTGGAGGCAGAGCTGGTTGCTCAGGGTTTGTCTCCTAAGGATGGAGATTTCACAGCTTCACTGGGCCCCTGTTCCATCTGAGATTCCAGCTGGAACCACCAGGGCAGAAAGGCATCAGCACCTGATTTTGTTGTATAAAACCATACCAGTTTATTGTAATTGTACAAATTTGCATGTGCCTCACAATTAAAGATTCCTGAACGCTGCCTGTGGGGGCTGTGCTTGCAGGAGTGACCCAGAAAAACAGGTACTGCTCAGCTGGAGTGCTTTTGCTGAGTATTTTTTCATTAGTGGGGGAGGAAAACTTAGTTCAGAGCTGCTTTGTGTGCTCAGGACATCAGTGCTGCTGACAGAACTTCATACTCTGCTGCTGGGGCAGGTTGGGATGGCTTTGCTTCTGGAGACCAGGACCAGGGAAGAATTGCTGTCCCTGGGAATCACAGCCCCCAGCTCTCATTTTTTGGGACACTTCATGCACGTGGAAATTTGTCTCTTTGGTTTGTAGGGAGCAGATTTATTTCAATTTGTGCTGAGTGCAGGTTGTGTAAGTGCAGGGTGTTGTTTAAGAAAAGCCACTTTTTCCTTTCCTCTCTTGGAGACATGGAGGCAGGATAAAGCAATTTAAAAATAATAATCCATACATTAGACATGAAGATTTTATCCATGAGATCTTTATGTGACTGTCCATTTACCTCTGGGTTTATTCCCCACCAAATCCTTTCTCCAAACTTCTCTTATTTCCTTTTCATCAATACAAGTCTCCTGAATTTCAGGAACTGGAGGAGGAGAATATCAGTATTAAACATCAGGATATGTAGCATGGCCCAAGACTTTGTAAAGCAGCTGGAACAAACCTCCAGGGGACCAGTAATTCCACAGCTCCCCTTCCAAGAGAGATGTGCAAATTCACAAGTTACCTGGTGGTGGTCAAAGAGTGAACCCTGGGGTTGCACAGCTGATCTTGGGCTGCTCTGAGCCACCCCTGTGAAATCCTTGGAATCCTGAAAAGTTGGTTGAGGTGACTCCAGGACTTTGTGGGAATTAGAAGGGTACACTGGCTGGACATTAACATTGTCACTGGAAGTGACACTGGAACTTGCAGGTCCTTCCAGGGTGGCAGCCAGCATGGCTTATTAACATATTTTTTAAAAATGCCTCTTAACATATTTATCTTTTTTCAAAAATTTCGTTTCTGTTCAGTTTAGGGCTGTGTAATGTATTTTTTGTTGAATTAGGAAGCTTTTTTTTATTTTCATTTTCAGCATTCCTAGTAAAAACTGCACTAAAGGGCTTCCATTTTGCAGGGCTCAGTGAAAAAGAGGAATATAAACTAATGCTGTGATGGTTTTGGCTCTGAGTTTTTTATTTGTTTTGATTTTTTAATTTTGTACACAACAATCTACAGGAGTACTTAGTAAAGTTGGGAAAGTTGCCCAAATGCCAGAATCCAACTTGATGTTCCCTTTAGCCAATACCTTCCTCAGCTACTTAAATTCATTTTAGTTTGGTTTGATTGTTTGTTTTTCCCAGTATTTACCAGGACAGAGAGCCAACCCACCAGGATACATCAGCAACATTATTCTGCCTCTCAGAGTGAAGTTTTTTCAATATTTTATTTTCCCTTGTGTGTAAGACAAGTTGGTAATTCAGTAACTGCTGAACTTTTTGAGCGTGGACCAAAGTAAATGTGTCTGACAGTATTTAATGACCATCCTCAACACTTTTCTGGTAATTTTAAGCCTGGTTTTATCCAGGTCTTTTAAGGGGAAGCAGAATAATTCATGACTTGTCCATGTTGAGGTTTAGTTCCTGCTTCAGTCAGCAAAGACAGCAACAGCACAGGGAGTGTGGTGACAACAAACCTCCAGTGATTTAGTGCTGACAGGCTGATGGGAAGGAAAATAAATGGAATTGATGGATACTTGATAACTCTGCCTGTCTTTGGGATCATGACATCTTCTTCCAGTCCTGCTCCAGACTCACTGTGTGATGGAGAAGGTGCTGCCTCTCTTCTAAACCCCTGTAAGCAATGAAAGGATCATTGGGTTTGTAGAATACATAGGATAAAATGTCATTTACATGTTGCTCTGGAGAAGGAATTCCTCATTTCCACAAGGAATGTTTCAGCAGCAGTTTTCCCTTGTGATACTGTTTCCCCCTGTAAGGAGATGGAAAGGCAAAATTCTGCAGGAGAGGGGAGCAGTGGCTGATAATCCTGAGATAAAACCCAGGGTTGTATGGTTTTTGGAGGTATTTTGATTAATGACATTGCTGTAGTTTATATAATCCCACAGGGCACCAAAAATTTAGATTTTATCACTGAAGTTTGTCTGAGAATTGTTACAGTTGTCAAACAGCCTCATTTTTCCCTTCCTTTTCCAGCACATCAGAGCATTTCTGCAGGTACAGGGACAGTGGCAAGTCCCCAGACCAGCACAGCCACAGCTTTGTTAGGTAAATTCCACTTGAACCTCTTTTTCAGTCTCTCCCCCAATAAGAGTAACCAAAATTGAGCTAAAAGGTGGGAACTGTACCTTCAGGGGAGTTATGGGGGCTAAAATCTTGCACATTCTTGAGAGAAACACCCCCCCTGCTTCTATTTAAATATGTATATATGCACTTATAAATAAAATGTGGTTGCCCCTTGGCTTTGGTGCTGCAAACCAGGTAATATATTTTTATATTCGAGTTTCCTTTGCAGTGCTCTGCTGACCTGATTGGCTGCAGGGCTGAGGAGGCTCCTTTATAATTGGCATTTGCTTCAGCCCTGCTTTGCCCTGGGGATTTCCCTCTTGCTCTTGGAGTTTTTTGGTGGTGAGCTGGTTCACCAACTGACACTTATCAATGAGGGCCAACTTCCTCTGATGCTGCAAAACAGAGTCTTCTTACAAAACCCTGCACTTTGCTCACACAGGAGCTTTTTATCCTTTGCCTGTGCACAGGAAAAACTGGGAATTTGCACTTAAGTGCCTGGATAAAAGTGCTCTGGATCTTCAGAGCTGTAGAAAGGGAGGATCAGTGATGCCAAGGGTCCTCTTGAAGCTTTTGAGAATTGAGACCCTAAAGTTTTGACTCTTTGATTTGATACTTGATCGTGTAAGAAGAGGCCCCAAGTTTTATTTATTTTTTATTATTTATTATTTAAAATATTTATATTTTTTATTTTTATTATTTATTTTATTTATTTCATTTGTTATTTTATGAGATTCCTGTGCTTCTCAGCAGAGCTTCTCATTATGTGTGTGGCATTTATATCCATTATTCCTGCATAACCAGTGCACTTCTGGAGCCTGTTTAAGAATTACTACTCCAGTTTAAGAATTAGCTTTTAAGTGTGTATACTTTCCTCAAAATTAGTTTCTCCTAAGAAAGTACAGCTTGAAAAGCTTGCAGAAAACTTCTTCTAGTTTGATTTTGAAGGGATAAGAACACTTAACCTGTCTAAGCAGTGAGGGGGGCAGGAATCCTACATATCCATGTGCTCTGTGCCAGATTATTCACTGCAAAGTCCCTTTTTGCTTCCTGCAGAAGCTGCACTAACAGCACAAAACCTGGATGCTCTACAAGGAGGGTTTCTGTGGTCCATGCACTCAGAGCATTCAGCAGGGGAGCCAGGGATGCTCCTCCTCATCCTGGGTGTTAAGGAAACAGCCACAGAGGTGGTGGAAGTGGCCAGTGTTGGCTCTGCCTTCCTCCCTAGCAGTGGGATCTTTTCCCCTCAAGCAGCATCCCAGGACTCCTGAGCAATTTGTGATCCCAAAAATCAAGGTGTGCTTCCAGCTGTAAGTCTGCAAGAGTTTTTAGGGTGCTGTGAGTTTCACCTGGGAAAAGGTTGGGCTCCTCTTGGACAGTTGGACAAAGAATGTGTTTGGGAATAATCTCTGGGATCAAGAGGCAAACAGAAGGGAAAGGAGCCTCACAGCAAATCCAGGTCCTTGCTGGGCAGGTGAGAAAGGGAGTGGATGCAGGGGAAGTTGGTGCTGACCAGATCCAGTATAGGAAGGGGTGGGGATGTTGGGAATTGTCTCCTGGAGTGCTGGAGATCCAAGGACTACATGGAACTCTGGAAGATCTTGGGGCTTACTTGAGACTTGTAGCAAGTAAGCAGAGGTAGAGTTGATCCAACAGTGATAATGTGGACATTTTGTCAGGAAAACAACAGAAGGAAAAAAGGTTTGAGTGACTCATTTATTTATTTTTCCAGTAAAGATATGATTGAAGTGGGAGAGTTTGTTCTTCATGTGCAGAACTGCAAACTAACCAAAATGAAATCTTTACACTGCACGAGCCCCCACTTTGGGTAACATTTAGGTGAGTGAGGAGAGAAGCAAACCTGCTTCAAAACAATAAAAAAAAAATAAAAGCAGCAGCAGAAGGGGAGCATCTGCAGTTACCACATTTCCAGGCTGCTGGGATTTCCCCAGCACCCCACCCATGGCAGGGGAGGTGGCCCAGCCTTTGTGCTCCCAGCCACAGATATATCAGTGGGGAGGGCTCCAGAACCTGCCACACAGAGATTGGGGGTTAAATCTGGATTTGGGCCAAGTGTGAGTGGCACAAAGCAAGGCCTGGGCTCTGTTCCCTGGGATAACCCTGAGGGCTGGGCCTGTTCCGTGGGTTACACAGGATTTTGTGGGAATGCTCCTCCCTGAATTTGACCCTGCACTTTCCATGCCACTGCTGTGTGACTTGAGCGTGTCAGAGGACAGGGCTGGTGTGCTGCAAGAACCAAAAAGCTGGGAATAAATATTCCCAGGCATCCTGGCTGCTCCAGGTTCCCCTGCTCGGCCTCCACGGCTGTTGCTCCTCGTGCAGTTGTGCAAAGTCATCAGGTTATAGTCTGGCTAAATCCTTCTTTTTCAGCATTGAATCACAAGTGAATTTAGGTTGTAAACCATGTGAGATTAGGGATGAATTTTTAATTATTAGAGGAAAGCATCTGGGAATACTTTGTGTTATGGGAGAGGCTCCAGCCACAGGAAGCTTTGAGAACTCACACACTTGAGCTACCAAAGCAGTGGCTCAGACCACCTGGAAGTGCTCTGCTGATCAAAACTTAGGATCTGGAAAACAAATTCCTCTTGGCTCTTAAGCAAAACAGGGGCTTTGCAAGTCACACAGCACTTTTCTGCCCACGTGGGAAATGTTCTGGGGTGCTTTAAAAAATTAAAGGTGTTGTTCTTCAGCAGAGAAGGAAGACAGGAAGGAGCCTTGTTCATTTTAGACCTTCCAGAAGCAGGAAAATATATTTTAGTTATTGTTGTTCTCAGGTGCAAATGGGTTAACAGTTACACTGTCTTCCAATAATTTGTATTTTTTGTAGAACCATCTAGAAATTATTCACCAAAGCAATTTTCAGGTTGTGTGATTTTTTTTTTTCCTCATTCCAAACCTTGTTGAATTACAACCTCTCTAATAGACCAGGACAGGAACCTTATTCATGTCTTTCCAGGACCAAGATTAAATTTATTGCACTTACAAGAAAAGAACAATTGTTGTCACCTCCAAATGAAATATGATTTTGTTGTTCTTGGCACCTGTAATGCTTATAGGGAAAAAATGTGCTGTTGGGCTAATTGTTACAGTGATGAATAACCCAAAAATGGTCTTGTTTTGTCTCAAGAGCTTCCTCAGATCTGTAGATTTTTCATGAGATAGCAGTTAAAAAATGGCTTTGGCTTTGCAGATACATAAGATCCTTTCAGTCCTGTTTTTCTCATCCTGGGATGTTGGCAGGATTCTTTCTCCTGACTCTCTGGGAATTTGATTAAATAAAATTGCAACCAAGTGCTCTTTTCTCATCGGTTTTTATTGAAGGGGAACTCTCCCATCCCCATTTCTGGTACCTTGCTGGGTTGGCCCTTACGTGGCATCTTTATTAATATGGATATTTTTCAATATGTTTAATGACCTCTTCGTTTCTCTTCCTGGTTTAATGGAACAAATACTTGCTTCCCAGCTATTTAAGGAAGCAATTACCATATTAGTGTCAAAGATGCAGCATGGCAAGCATTTAGAAATCAATATAATTGTTCTTTAAAAGATCAATTCCTGAGCTAATGGTAAAGGAATGCCCTGAGATTGTCACTGAAATTTGAAAATCTCATCTGTCTAAGTTTTAATCAGCCTTTGGAATGTGAAAGAGCCAGAGGCCAGTCAGTTTGGAATCTCATTGTACCAGGTGCTGCACAAACAGTCATTTCTCTGTGGAAGAATTTCCTGTAAGGAAACATTTTTATTCTGTGTGAATCAGAGAATGCTTTAAATTGGGAAAGACCTCCAAGATCATCAAGTCCAGCCTTTGAATTTATACTTGTGCTTTGGAGAAGAGCAAAACACATTTTAAAAGAAAATCGTAGAAAACTGCAAATTTTTGAGCTCCCAGTAAAAACCTGTTCTTATTTGAAACATTTTCTAAATAATCTGCCACGTTCCCAAACCTTTAATCACAGTTTTGTGAATGTGTGAATTGTACAAAACCATGTCACTGCTGTTGAGATCAGGGTTTTCTGCATCAGCATTTTGGGGTTTTTTTTAAGACTTTAATATTTTTTTCAGGGCAGGAAACAAAGCATTTTATTGCAGATAACCAACAGCACAGCCTGAAGGTTTTGCTGTACAATCAACCAGGTAAAACCCCCTTTTTTAAATACAATCATACCTCGTTTCCTCTCCCTAAAATACTTTATAAAGTTCTTTACATTCCATGTAGGCACAGTTTGCTGAAAGGAGGTTTTGGTAAGATTTTACTTGAAAACTTTATTGCATTTAAAACTTTTCCAGGCCAGCTTCTCCTCCCACACAGGTGAACCCCAGTCCTTGTGCTCACTCCCAGTGTATTCCAGTGTCAGAGCAGAACTGGGGCCAGTTACCAAAACTGTGGCTGTTGCATCAAAGTAAAGCTGGGGCAGAGACTTCCTGTCACGGGATGTGCAGGAGAAACAGATTCATGCAAATCAAACCAGCAGGTTGCTATTTAAGAGTGGTTTTCTGCCCTCTGCCAGACTTGGGAAGAGCCAGCCTTGGTGTCTGGTGTGAGATGGTCACTCCCTCCAGGGTGGCTGCTCAAACTAATGGTGCCACCGAGGGAGAAATGAGACTCATTTCACCCCTCTTTATCTGCTGACTGCACAGAAAGGAGGTTCTGCTTCACTTCCAGCTAAACCTGACTCATGGAGGAGCAAACTGACCACTTGTCATCTTTTCTGTCCAGGAGGAGGAGAAGAGGAAGGCAAAGGAAGAGGAGGAGAAGAGAGAGTATGAAGAGTACCTGAAGCTGAAGGAGAGTTTTGTGGTTGAAGAGGAGGGGGTTGAAGAGTCGATGACAGAGGAACAGGTATGTGTTAGGCTGGTTCTGCAGTTTCTCCTTGTTACACTCCCTGCATTCTGCCTCCTGTAAAATGAACTTGAAAGTAGGAGTCAGCCAAAGATTTTTGCTTCAAAAGCTGTGTCTAAGGCACAGGTTAACCTGGAATATTTCCTCATCCCACACTCCTCTGAGTTAGTTCAGAGTGCTAAGAGAAAGGCATGTCACTGGGAAGGAGCTCTCTCCTCCCTGTATCTCAGGGCTGAAATAAAACTCATGCTGGAATTCAGGTAATTTTTTACTATCCTCAGCCACAGAGAGTGAGCCAGTACAGTTAAATTTGGGGTTGGTATTGCCCACAGATCTCAGAGGCAGGTTTTGGTTTTATTTTCTACACCAACAGAGCTGCTGTGAAACCAAATGAAAAACCAAGCTCTTGTCTTAAAAGGCTGTTAGGAGAATTCACAGGGTACAGCCTGGGTGCTTGGGGGTTATCCTCTGCAAAACTAGGCATTTAGTGCTGCAAAGGATAATATTTCAAACTCCTGCATAACATCCTGGGCTGCTCCTCCTGTGGTGCCTGTAGAGGAGCTGCTGGGGCTGCTGGTTGAAGTGTGATATTTGATACAATATCACAGCAAACCTGAAAAAGCTTTGCTGTGGTGGGAGACAGAGTTCTTGTTCTGTCTGCTGAAAACCTTTGCTATCAAATGCTGGAGCTGCTCTTGGGTTGGAGCTGCCAAATTCGAGCTGTCCCAGTGGATTTTGTGAGGATTTATTTCGTTTGCTCCTCTGCTGAAATGACTCTGGTGAATTAAATGGATTTGCTTTGGTGTGACTGAGAGTGGCTTTGGGTGAGGGGCTTGTGCCTCATGTCAAGTAATATATTTGCTCATTCCTAGTCCTCACTGTGGACCCCTTCCCATTAAGAAAAACTCCATTTCACCAGGATTAACACCACGAGAAGTTGTATCTGGTGATGGGGAATTCCCTAAGATGCACAGAACAGCAAAGTGCATATTTTCCATTCAGAGTTCCTTCAAAAATATGCACCTGTCCTGTTAAAAGATCAGATTATACATAAATATTAATTTGTTCCACTTTAGACACCCTTTAAAGCTGGAATGTTCATTTCAAGGAGAAATTAAACTTTATATATGAGGACAGAGAAGGGTGTTCCTCACCTAGAAGAGCTTGGCAGGCACTTGGTGATGCCTGGGTCTCATCCCTAGATAACTTTGATAGGGGGGTAATTAGAACTTTAATTGTAGGTGATTTAAAAGCCCTATTCAGAAATTAGAACAAGCACATAGTTACCTGGAGACACCAACACTGCAGAAATGATGAGCCCCCCCTTGCTGAACCATCTCAGTGTCCTGTTACAAAGCTCACTCTGCCTTGTGTTGTTGGGGCTGCTGTGCTGAAACTCCTGCTGAAAATTAAGCTCCTGAGTCCAGAGCTAAGCAGTTAATTAAGGCTGATTGATTTCCAGGGCTGCAGAGTAACTTGATCTCCTTTAACTTCAATGCACAGTGTTTGCATTGGCTTTGCAATGAGAGCACTGCAGGTCAGGGCCATGGCCTTGAGAAGGGGTTGAGGCTCCCCATGTGTTGGGCACATTTCTTTCAGAAAACACTTGAACACAAATTGTACCTGAGCCACGTTCTGTCTCAGAAAATGCCCATCATAAATCTCTCATTAAGATTGAATCTGGATTCTTTCTGGTTCAGTACCTCGGTGTGTATAGTTAAGACTTCAGAGTTAAGCAATCTAAACTCTTTTATAATATTTTTACTCAGCAAGTTTGTGATGCATTTAAAAATTCATGAATTTCAAATAACATTTTATTTCCTTGCTGTGTCCAGTCCCGCAGCTTTCTCATGGAATTCCTGGAATATGTGAAGGTAAGCTGCCTTTGGTCTTTCTCCTCCTTCCACACTTGTTAGGTTTGGTAAAATACCTTTTGTCAAAGAGGGACTTTTTTACTTCCTCTTTACTTTGCTTGAATATTCAACAAGTAACAAAAGTGATACCTTAGATAAGCTTTATTTGCTCAACCAGCACGGGCAGGTCCAGCCTTGTTCAAATGGTTTGTAATTACAGCTGTGGCTTGGCTTTTTGGGGCAGGATGTGGCTCTTACCCTGTTTCATAAAGACAGGCCTGCTGAATCAGCCAGGGACAATCATTTGGGACATTCAGGCTTTTTTTGTGAACACTGATACAGAAAACAACCTCTACTGTGAGCTCAGCAGGAGTGAGAGCTGCTGTACCAGCCTGTGCCTGCCATGCAGGGTGTGTTTGTGCCCCAACCCCTGCCACTGGAAAGGTCAATCTCAGCTTTTTTTGTGTGCTTATCCATGCAATGTTGTCTTAATGTTTGGCAGGGATATTTAAGAGCAGGATCCCTTGTTTTGGACAGGGTGTGTTAGTCTCCCTTCCATCATGTTGTAAGGTTGGGTATTTAAAACCTGTGGTGTGTCCGTGAGAATTTCTGCTTTTGATCTGAAAAGACAAATGCCTTGCTCTGCACTGTTGGTATATCAGGAGGTCACATGCATTTTTCTCCTCTTACTCTTAATGATGTTATGCAAATCTTTTGTCCTAATGAATCCCTTTCTTGGAAACAGCTCTCAGGATCTGTGGGGTGTGTGTGAAAGGCTTCTTCAGTGAGCAAATCACTTGTATACCTGGGCAACTCCTAATCATTTTGTAGCCCAAAATCTCACACTCTGGGCCAGTTCTGCATGTCCATTATCCCAGAAAAACCCTGGATTTACCTCATGGACTCACAAACAGATCTGCCTGATGGAGAGCTCTCCTCGGGGAGTCCATTGGAATGGACAGGATAACACAGGTGAAACCAGGGGAGATTCAGCATCCCTTGGGATCTTCCACAAACCCTGGGAGGGTTCCCAAGGGGTGACACAGTGGGGTCAGGGTCTGCCCCTTGCCCCCGTGGCTGTGGATGGAGCAGATTAGTCACAAACCCTCAGTGCAGGGTTCAACATTTTACATTTTACATTGCTCACTTGTGACGTCACAGGAATTAACCTGGGGCTGGAAACTGGGTTCAGAAGAGCTTTGACACCTGATTTCCTCTGTGCAGATGAGCTGCAGAACTGGGGCATTGCTTTCTTTTACAAGTTTAAGTATTTTTCTTTAATCTTGAACGTGTGCTTAATATATAGATTATGTATTGCCCTCATCTTCTGTTCTCTTACACAAACTGTTGACAGGAAGCAGTGCTGAGCTACTTGGAGCTGTCTGAAAAATGTATAAATTAGGAGTAATTGGCATTTTTTAAAGAAATAAAATCGAATTTAGCTCTTCTGTTGAATAACTTACTGTACTGGTATAACTGAGTGGAGGCAGCTCATCCTGTGCTTCCTTCCTCAGGGTGGTGGGAGTAAAATGCAGCCTCTTGCTCTGTTTTATCCCTTGCTGGGGACAGCAGCAGCAGCATCACACCTAAAATTAAAGGAATTCAGTAAAATGTGTATGTTTATATGTTGCTCTATGGAAGTCAAGCTTATTTCTAGAACATGAAGCATGTGGTGAAGAGTTTTATCCCCTTGAGACCTCCTGTTGTCGTTGTATTTCAGTGTGTGTGTGGGGAATGCAGCCTAATTCCACCCCACCCCTGGGCTCTTATTCCCAGCAGGATCTGTCTTGGAAAGCTTCCACTAAACTTGGTCATTGAGGGTGAATATCTTTCAGTGAAGGTTTAAATCCTGTTTTTCTCATTTGTGTGGCTTTGCACCAACATCCCCCCAATCCCTTTAAAAGAAGATGTGACGAATGTTGGCAGTTCCCAGCTCTGAGAACTGAATTCCATGGACTGGTTCCAGTTCCATGTGTTCAGTCCATGGTATTCAGTTCTCTAGCTTGGCTGCATCGAACTTCACAGCTCCTAAATCTGTGTGTGGCTTTTTTTCCTTGTGTCTGATTTTATTAATGAAAGAGATTCATCTATTTCAGCCTCCCCTTATTTCTTCAGTGTCCTTCCAGTGCACCCTCAAGAAAAAAAATGGGTTTATTGTTTGAAGTATTGCATTTATTAATGGAGATGCACCTCCTGTGGCCGTGAATGTATGGATTTTAGGAATGTGGTGGTGAATATTAACTGAACTTTTCAACAGTTTTGTGTTTTCCAAGCTCCTTACAAACACTGCATCTGAACAGATGAGTTCCTAAAGCTTTGGCAGAGGAGAAAACAGGAACCAAGTAGCTCCAGATGAGCACACCAGGTGTTTTTTTCTGGAGCTACAGAGAAGCATAAAAGCAGATGTGAGCAGTGACCGAGAAAGGCTGCACTAAGGATCTCTGTCAAAAGCAAAATTACAATTTGCAGCTCCAACACTGACAGTTTTAATAAGTTTGTCACTTGCTCGGGAAGATTATTGTGGCATTAATACACATGACATTAGTAAAATAGACTAAAGCACTTAATGCTGGATTTTATGGATGTGCTGACACATTCCAGTAATCATTTTAAAAGGTACTTTGAAACACCCCTCAAAGAAAACTGGATCTTGGTAAACCACACTGGAAATTAAAGGCAGCAGCTGAGAAACTCGGGTGGCAGGAGAACAGGGCCATGGCTGTTGGTCGTGCTCATCCTAATAAAAAGTCCAGGATAAATGCTGGCAAATGGATTTGTGTCTTCCCTACATGTGTCAGGGCACTCAGGCTTCCCACAGAGCTCACTGGTCTAAGGAACTTGGGAGATTTTCATGAGAGAAAAGTGCTTACTGGGAAAAGTTAGTAAGAGTGACAGGTCCTGCTTTGTCTGGGAAAGGCATTTGTTATTTGAATGGCAAAAAACAAATATGCCAACCCTCTGTGTGTCACTCTTGTTTGTTTCCATAGAAAACAAAGGTTATCCAGCTGGAGGACTTGGCTTCACATCTGGGTTTAAGAACACAGGTAAGCACTGACTTTTGGGCTGTGAGTGCTGACTTTTGGGTGCAAGTACAAGCAATGAGTTTAAAGAACTGGAGAGATTACAGGAGAATGAGAGTGTCTGGCATTTGCTAGGCAGGTGTCTGAGCATTACTGAAAATGCTTGGGTTTGGTTGAGGATCAGCAACATCAGCCCTAAAAATGTGGCCATTCATCCAAGTACCAGTGAAGGATTGTTGGCTGACAAGGTTGTTGCAGTGACAAGTGTGCCCCTTGCACAGCTGCCTGTTGGTTGATGGATCCTGGGGTGTTTGTGGCTCAAATAATGGAGTTATTAACAGAAATTTTCTGTTCTGATCCTGGGGTGCCCCTTCACAGCACTTACACTGCCCTAAGTCCAGGCTGCCTCTCTCTTAAACCAGAACTCCTTTTAAACATGCAGTGAATCACTCAAGGTTGAAATTTAAACTGTAATTTGCCTCTGCAGTCACATATGTACAGGAAAGGGAGAGAGGCACAACTGTGGAAACCCAAGGCTCAGATACTTAAGGTGTAGTGGAACTGCAATGCTTGGAGTAACTACAGAGTTAACCCAGCCATAAATTCAACAAGTTGTTGCTTTGGATTGGTAAAAGATCCAAAGTGAAGCAGGAAAAAATACAAAAAACTCTGGAATGTATCGAGTGAGGTTCTTGGAGAGGCACTTCAGGGAACTTGCCTGTTGCAGTGGCACTACACAGCCTTTCCCTGGGAGGATTTCTATAACCACCCCCTGTTCTTGAAACAGCAGATAACAGCAATTCAAGTCTCTTTTGGGGGTAGGGAAATTATCTAAACACCCCAACATGCAAAAAATTCATCCTTCTAAGACCAAAGTGCTTATTGCATCTGTCTGTGTGGGAATACTAATGTGTGTCCTTCCCTAAAGTCCTTAACACGGAGGGATAAATGTAAAACCTCTGTTTGTAGTTTCTCTGAACATGTGAAATGTTCTTTCCTTCCCTTTTGATCAGTTTGTTGTTCCTTTTTCTCTTCTGCACAGGATGCAATCAACAGAATCCAGGACCTGATGGCAGATGGCACTTTGACAGGTGACAGCCAAGGCACAAAGGGGATGGGAGGTGGTGGTGCCTTCCCTGCAGAGAGAGACTTCCAGTGTCATTCCTGTTTCAAGGATCCTAGCAGGACTCAATAACTAGATATTTAAATCTATTTTCTTTATTTACCCATCCTCTGAAGGCCTTTTGGGGTTGCTGAGCAGTCAGGTGCTAGTGGGGTCTTGTGTGAGTTTGGAAGGATCACAGGGATGATTTGGATGGTGGCCAAAGGCCGGGACTGGGGTGCAGCACAGGATGCTGAAGTGAGTGAAGTGCTTGTTCCCAATCACGTACCCACACAGTCCAAGTTGGAATGTGAGCAGAGACTGAGACTCCCTGTCTGAGCAGGTCTGGTTTATTGCTGGGCAGTTCTTTCCACGGGTGAAGTAGGGAAAGGTGCCAGCACAAAGTTACTGACCTGATCCTGTGGTCATGGCTGGGGAACAACTGCCTTGGCAGGTACACGGTGATACCTGTTCCAATGACCTAGAAGTTCTTGGAAGCAAAGGATAAGGATGTGTCCTGACCTGGCTGTGCCTTTGGCCCAAGAGCCAAGGAGGCCCTGCCTTGGTGTAATGTGTAAGAACAGAGAGATCTGTTCTCCATCTGGTTGGAGCAAGTGAAATATGGAAATTGAGTTTCATTCCCTTTCAGAGGGGAAACTGGAAAGGCTGAGCTGGGCTCCCCAGGGGTTCTGAGTGCCTTCCTGGGGCCCCTCCTGCTCTGCCTTTCTCCACCAGCTTTTCAGCACAAGAAAAGGAGGACTATAAGGATGGTGAAGGGTCTAGAGGGGAAACCATATGGGAAGTGGCTGAGGTCACTTGGTTTGTTCAGCTGGAGAAGAGGAGACTGAGGTCAGACCTCTCTGGGTTCTGTAGTTTCCTCAGGAGGGGCAGGCCCTGATCTCTGCTCTGTGTGAACAGGGACAGCACCCAGGGAAGGGCTGGAGCTGTGCCAGGGCAGGGGGAGGTGGGAGCTCAGGGAAAGGTTCTTCCCCCACAGGGTGGGTGGGCACTGCCCAGGCTCCCCAGGGAATGGGCACTTCCCAAGGCTGCCAGAGCTCCAGGAGGGTTTGGCCACCAGGGACAGGGTGGGATTGTTGGGGGGTCTGTGCAGGGCCAGGGCTCGGAAGGATGATCCTGGTGGGCCCTTTCCACCTCAGGATACTCTATGATTTTATGAAAACACTGTACCTAAAGCTGTGGAACCCCCAGCCAGCTGTGCCCAGTGAACAGAACACGTTACTTTGACCAAAATAAATCTCACTGAGGCCCTGGGCTGCTGTCACAGCCCTGCTCAAAGGCCCAGCAGCTGCCAGGAGATAAAAGCCTGACTGCTGGCACCTCGTTCCGCCTGCCCCAGATAGGAAACGCTGCCTCAGCAGCTGGAACATCCCTTCCCAGAGCAGGGACTGCTGTCTGTCTGTCGGGAAGTGCTGACTGCAGGGTCCTTTTTTCCCCCTGCAGGGGTGATTGATGACAGAGGGAAGTTCATCTACATCACTCCAGAGGAGCTGGCGGCCGTGGCTCAGTACATCAAACGGCGAGGCCGAGTCTCCATCTCAGAGCTGGCCCAGGCCAGCAACTCCCTCATCAACCTCCAGCCTGACAGCAGAGCTGCTGCTCCAACTGTGGCCTGAGAAAAACACAGCAGGAGTTTGACCTTGGGATGAATAAACCCCGTAATTAAAAGCAAACAAGAACCTCTGTGGGCCGGGCGCGGTGCTTGGAGGTAGGATGGGGCTTTTGAAGCATCAGCTTCTCAGAAGTTCTGCTTTTCATTCTGTTATAAAATAAGACATTTGATTGTACAAGAACTTGGGGCTCAAACGCTGTGATGGAGCTGTAGCCCAAGAATACCAGTAATTTATCCCTTGGCAGTCAGCCTTGTGTGACTGTAACCAAACTCTGTGTTTGCAGATTTTTGATGTCTGTATCAGATAAATTTGGGGTTGATTGCACTCAGAACTCTCCAGGTTTGCTCTGCTGTTTAACTTGTGACAATGATGGACACAGCCCAGGGCAATAGGTGTGTAGGTTTTGTCTTCTGCATCCACATCGGAAGGACAGAGTAAAAAGAAAATACTGTAAGTGTTTCCTTGTCCTCACTGAAATATATCCTGTAACTCGGGAAAGAGTGGTTGCTCTGTTGTTAAAACTTCCAGGGGCCATTTCAGAAAACCTTTGCTATATAAATATGTTTTCCTTGGTTTTAATAATATAAAAAGTTTGCTTGCAGACGAGCTGCATCATTTTCCAGGAGAAAGGAACCAGAAAGAAATGTAGCCAGGAGACAGAAACCCCTCCAGGGAAAGGCTGAACTCGCCTCATTTATTGTGCAGGCCAGTTCTGCTGATACCAACCAGATTCTGATGATTCATCCTTTGAAGTCAGAGCCAGCTCAGAGTGTCTGAAGGCCTCAGACACCCCCACCCCGTGGCCTCTGTGTTCTGGGTGTTTGGGGGGTTTTAAATAAAAACTTCAGACACTGAGTCATGCAATTAATGCTGCAAGTAAATGATTTTTAATGTATTAATTGTAGGGGTCAGTGTATTTCCTGCATAAGAATATTTATTCTTTTTAATAATTTTTTAATTCTTCTTCCTAAAATCAACCAAATTTATGTGGATAAACAGTAACTGGAGAGGGCAATAGGGCAAGAGACTTAAAGATTACTTTAAGTGATCTTTTAGTAGACTAAAAGCCACGTTATCAGTGGGATGAGACAGCAATAAAACAATGGAAAGAACCCTATTTCTTTTTAATCTCTGCACTGCTGGATGGGAGAGAGCAGGAGTGTGGAGTTACAGTGCAGCACCACATGTTGGTGTGAGAGACCAGCACATCCTTAGTGTTGTACAACCACAACCAGCCCTTTGAAACTTCCAAAGTTACTCATTATTACATTTAAAAAAATGTTTGCCATGATTTTGTTGTTCTGTCTTAAACTATTCTTGTAATAAAACCAACAATACTGAAAGAATTGCAGAGATTTGTGTTAGAAATGGGCAGGGACACAGTTGGGGTGAGATGTGGCCGTGTAGCAGCTGCTCTTAATCTTCTTCCTTCATTCCCACTTCTGTTCTTTGCACCCAGTTGCATCCTATCAGCATTTTTCTATTAAGGAGCATCTTGGTATTTTCTAGGAACCCCATGTTTTTCCTCTGAACTAGCACAAGGGCTCCCAGGTACTCTGGCTTCACATGGAAGGAATAATAATAATAATTATGAGCTCATTGGAGTGAGCTCGTCCTAATTTTGCCATTCCACCTGAAGGCAAAGGCCAAAAAAAATTAGATTGGAAACCTTCTGTTCAGATCACACAAGGCTGGATCTAATCAAGGAAAACTCCAGCTTCTGTTTCAGCTGAACAATTTAGCCTATGTGAAGTTTTTAGAGGTTAAAAAATGCAAAAGCAACAAATGCCACAATTTTTCATTTTATTTCTTTGTTATATGAATTTTAGAGCCTATCAGCCTCAGGGTTTCCAGGTTTTCTCTGTAACTATGGATACTAGGAACAGATTTGGGTTTTTTCTTGTTGTTTGGGGTTCTTTTTTAATTCATATTGTATATTCATCCTTTTAGGAAAATGCTAAATACCACAAGATGACATTGAATCACAAAGCTGCAACATTCCCCTCTGCCAGAACAGGCACATTCTGGATTCACAGATTTCTTTCTTTTTAGCCCCAAAAGCAAATCCAGATCATTAATGTCAAGCTGTGGCTGCAGGGATCCCTGAAAAAGGACTGATATCCAGGGAAGTCGTGTGCCTGCAGCACCATAGGGATGGGACTTGAATTCTTTTCATCTTCCTTGATATTAAAAAAAAAAGTGAAAGTCAAGTAAAACAAAGGAGGGGGAAAAAAATCTCCTTCCTGCCCTAAAGAAGGAACATTTTATGATCTCTGGAGTCATCAAACATGACATTTTGTGACCTGGAGACAAGTCTTTCATATCTGTTTATATGGTGGAACAAAGAGTGGCATCACCTGGTCCGTGTTTATCTTTGCCCTCCTCACCCATCCTGGTGTTCCAGGCCAGGTTGGAGCAGCCTGGGACAGTGGGAGGTGTCCCTGCCCATGGAACTGGATGGTCCCCAAAGTCCCTTCCAACCCAAACCATTCTGTGGTTCTTCAAGAGGCTTCTCATACTGGGACAGACTGGTTTGGAGGTGAGACAGGGGAACAACTCCAGGTTTATTCGTTGCCCAGTTCATTTCCCCTTTTGAGTCAAAGATCTGCACTTCCCTGTCTGGCACCAGATGAGCCCCTCTGATGTAGTTTCTCTCCTGCAGAAAGTGCCTGTGCAGCCCTTGGATGTTCCCAAAAGTGCTGAGCTTGCACCTCACCTCAGGACCAAGTCAGCCTGGCCTGTCCCATCCCCAGGGGAGGATGTGAGGAAAAACATCCCCAAGGAGAGAAGCCTCAGGGAAGAGTCAGGTTTGGAGGTAGATCATGACTTGGGATCCACTTGGGCTGTGCTCAGGGCTGCTCCATTAAGGATGTAAACCCAGAAATGTGGAAGAGCCTGAACTGCTTCCCAGCCACTGTGTGCTCTGGGGGAGCCTCCTGTCACCTCAGGAGTCATTCCCCCATCCTGTGTACGGAGGGGCTGGAGCGTGTCCAGGGAAGGGAAGGGAGCTGGGAAGGGGCTGGAGCCCCAGGAGCAGCTGAGGGAGCTGGGGGGGGCTCAGCCTGGAGAGGGGCACAATTCCCTTTGGGCTCTCAGGCCAGTTCAGTGGCCTGGAATTTGGTTAAGGTGACCTAAAAGCAGGGTCACTGGTTGCAGAGAGGATCACACTGCTCAGAGATGGACGGGGTGGGAACTATAGGAGGGAGGGGATCTCCTAGGACACCTCCTGGCCAGGGGGATCCAGGGTCACTGCAGACCACAGAGACTTGTGGTTTGTCTCAGTTCCTGCCAGCATCAAATTAAGGTCAGGGGACAGAGCAGAAGGACAGCCCTGTTCCAGCCTGGCAGGGACTCTGGAATGAGGAGCACGGGTGCTGCAGTCACGGTGCAGGACACGGGTGTCCTGGTTCTGCTGGTACCTTTGCACAGGCTCACACACCACAACAGCTGGGGGACATTTGTGTGGCTTTTTTTTCCCCCATCCTGCTGGGAAGATGCTCCTCAGGGACGTGTATGAGCTCCTCCCACTTTGCACAAGGACTTTGGGAAGGGCAGGGCTTGGGTGGCCAAAGAGGATCAGTGGGATCGTGGGGGGAAAGCTCTGAGCAAGGAGAAGGCTGTGATGGGACAGCCACTGCAGGAGGTGCTGCTGGAGCTGGAGCTGAGCTGGCACCACCAATAATCCAAACAGCTCTTACTAGCTCCAGTGCAAAACCCCAGGATGGGATGAGAACATCCTGCAGCTCCTGAGAACACCTTTCCCTGCGTGATGACAACCCAGCACAGTCAGGTTACCCCTCCTTTAAAATCATTGAATACCACAGTATTCAATTAGCACAAGGAATCTCACGTTCCAGCTCCATTTTGTCCCTATAATGATGAGCTACAGGAGCCCAGGCTGTGCCTCCTATCACCTGTCCCACAGTGGGACCCTGGCCTGTGTCTCATGTCACCCTCACAGCCAGGAGCTAATCCACAACCAGGGTTTCCATCCTGATGGAAGCAGCCCCATGTGCTGGCTCCCTGATCTCCATAAGTGCCTGCTGACAGGAAAGATGAGAGTATATGGAAAAGTGCAGCAAAGCTGCAGCTCTTGGTTGTAACCCTGAGAAACAACGTTCAGCTGCAGCTCAAACACGTCCCACGCTCATGGTGGTGCCTCCACACACACACAAACCTCACACCCATCCCCTCCCATCTGTACCCTGTGCTGCCACTGCCATCAGTGCATCAAGGGTGGGATTAACTGCTCCAGAGTGCTCCCTTCCAAGGGCAGCCACCTCCAAAGCACTTTCTGTCCTTGAGCTGATGTCACCAACCCTTCCGGGTCCTCCCAGAGAGCCCAGCCCAGCAGATGTGCCCAGTATTCCCCAGGATGGAGCTACTGGGGCCAAGATATGACACGGGCAGGTTTGGGCATGATCCTGGTTTGTGCCAGCCCTGGTGTGTCCCAGGCCCAGGGCAGGGATTGTCCCCTGTGCTGGCCCTGCTGAGGCACCTCCAGGGCTGGGGGCACTTCTGGGCCCCTCAGACAAGAGACACTGAGGGGCTGGAGCGTGTGCAGGGAAGGGAAGGGAGCTGGGAAGGGGCTGGAGCCCCAGGAGCAGCTGAGGGAGCTGGGGGAGCTCAGCCTGGAGAAAAGGAGGATCCAGAGGCACCTGGAATTCTCTGCAATCCCTGCCAGGAGGGGGGAGCCGGGGGGGGTCGGGCTCTGCTCCCAAAAAACAAGGGACAGGATGAGAGGGAATGGCCTCAAGTTGTGCCACAGGAGGTTTAAATTGGATATTAGAGAAAATTCCTTCCTGGAAAGGGTTGTCCCTCCCTGGCACAGCTGCCCAGGGCAGTGGTGGATCCCCATCCCTGGAGGGATTTC